>VWZX01004773.1:19882-36083 GCA_013399015.1 Galbula dea | reverse complement strand
CCCAACCCCAGTTCCTTCTTCCCTCCTGCTCAGGTGAATTATGCATTCTACTACTTGTTTTAGGGGAAATCATTTACATGAAGAGTTGTACCACTCAGCTACTACAGGTATTCATCTAAAACAAGTGTCCCCTTTCTGTTGAGATGAGTTCATCTCCCTTTAGGAGAGCTGTCATCACTTCCTACATTTCTGAGCTGCTAGAACACATCATGCCTGCTTAGCATCTTTGAACCTTCTTCTGTTGTGAGGGTTATTGATCAGCCACACAAACAGTTGCTTGAATTGATGTCTTTGAACACTTGTATTGTACAGTTCTATTCAGAAGAACCTTGGCAGGCTGCAGAAATGGGAAGAGAGGAACCTTGTGATATTCAGCAAATGGAAAAGCAGATAATGTGCATAGGCTAATGTCACACAGGTACAATCCAAGTGTAACTGACAATCCTGGAGAGAGGAGGGGTGTGTATGTTGGTGTGTTTTAACTAAACCAAACCAAACCAAGAACATGAACAGAAAAAGTATTCCTGCAAAAGAGAAGATGATCAGGAACAAAAATAGGGGATGGCCTCTAAAGTTTACAACAGGATTGCATTCAGTCTGTGAATCCACACACCATATCTAATCAAGGCTCAGCTGGATAGTGTGGACAGTCCTGAAAGAGCCAGCTATGTTTGGATGCAAAAAGAAAAACAAGTAGAGTCCTGACAACAATTGACTTTCTGTCATTTCTGTTTCCATCTCTGCAGGGTTGGACTCCACTGGCACTAGCAGCAAAACACAGCACAGCCAAAACCAAGTGGTTGATTGAAAGCCATCTCTGGATATAGAATATCCTGAAGAGCAATATGGTGTGAGCAAGGCACTGGAATGCTGACATTCCCTGCAGAGGAAGGAGGGGGGAGAGGAGGGCAGGATGCTGAAAATAGAACCTTCTTGAGATGGAGGTCAGGCAGCTGCCTCAATTTCTGCCAGCTCTAGACATAAGAATTCCCTTCCCCCATGCTGAGAGGGCCTAGAAATGCCAGACAGGTAATTTCAGCAGTTCAGGTAAATAAAGTTGATCTCAAAATTCTTAGTTTATGGCCTTCCCCTTCCAGACCCCTGAGAGAAATTATCTTCCTCCTCTTTGTTCTACTGTGGCAGTGACTTACACATTTCAAGTGGGAATAACTGATATGAACAACACACTGCTCTGTAAGAAGTATTTACATAAAAGCAATGCAATCTTTATGCTACTAGCCTCATTCAGTATTGGCCACTGTTTCTAAGGCAAGAACACCAGACAGTCAAAGACAGAAAAGTCAGCATTGCTGAAATGCCTGCAAGAGATCTGTGAAGGTTGATGTTCTGGAGGTGCAATACAGTAACTCACACAGGCTCTGGTATGCCCACAGAAATACTTTCTGTAACAGTAGAATTCTCCCTGAGGCATTTTGGTGTTTGGGCTCTAGCTTATATTAAACTCTTTGGCTAAAGTATTAGGTGCTTTTCCCCTTTCTCCCATGTCTGATGTTATTGCTGGACTCCTAGAGTTTCCCTCTTGGGCTCTTTGTCCCAGGCTGTAAGTTCTCATCTTGCCATTCACTGGTGTGGTCTGAAGCTTCTTTACTCTGCCCAGTCTAACTGAGAGGGTAATGTTCATCACTGCCCAGGCTGAATCTGTTAAGGCTGCTGGAGGAACCCCTTTAGAACACTGCCATTTCTATACACATGCAAAAAAGTGACTGGAACTTGTTCAGGAAAAAAGTGATCTGGAAAACTGACTTCTGGCTTAAGTAGCAAGTAAAAGAGTTTGGATTATTTAGTCTAGCCAAACCCAAAACTTGCCATGGAAAGGGCTTATTCCAGTGGAAGGAAAGAATGTTTTGATCTGAAGAACTGCATTTACAGAAGTACTGTAAAAATACCAAGAACATGACATGGTCACTAATAACTCTAGATAAGAATTTGTTTTCTAAGGTCTCTTCTGTAGTCTTAGGGCCACAGAGATGATCAGGGGACTGGAGTACATGATGTATAAGGTGAAATGGGTTTGTTTAATCTGATGGAGAGAAGGCTAAATGGAGGTCTTACTGGTATCTACAGCTATCTGGTATGATCAGAAAGAGTAGGTGTGAGCTGGAATTTAGGAAATTCAAACTAGATATAAGGAAAATTAATTTTACCATGTGAATGATTCAAGGCAGAAAGAGATTGTCCAGAGAGGCTCTATCTGTGGAGGTGTTCAGGACTTCACAAATCCCTGAGAAAGCTGATCTAATTAGGCCTGGTTTAAGTAGAGTATTGGGCTAGATGACCTCTGGAGGTCCTTCCAGTCTCAGCTATTCTGTATAATTTCATGATCTTATCTACAGAGCAGGTTAAGCAGCACAGCAATGCTCTTCTGGTTAGGCACGAAGCAGCATGCAGTTGCTTCAAGCACCTCTGCATGACATTGCAGACTGCAGTACAGACATGCAATAACAGCATAACACATCCAAGTTAGCTTCTACCTTGCTAATCAGATAGCATTAACACTAAGGTTATGGGCCAGGCACTGAGATAACCCAGCATCTGTGATAACTCCAGCAGCTCTGCTGAAATCTCTGCTGGTGTGTCCCCATTGCCCCTAGCAGTCCATGAGTAGGATTTGTTCAGCTGTGAGCAGGTCCAGCTGTGCTGTGATCACACCTTGCCATCTGAACCCAGTGAGCATCCAAGGCTGTGTCTCAGCAGCCATGGTATGGGTGCATGGAGTGCTTTATCTTCTCAATGCAGGCTCTTCCCAGAGCCACAGGCAGTGGCTGTGTCTGGTGCTGCCTGTGCTCAGCTTGCCTGCCCATGCAGAGAAGTATCTTCCCTCCCAGGGACCAGAGCCTACCCTAGCCACAGAGAGCAGCAGTGCCTGGGCTCCAGGCTCTCTATGGCATGGCCTTTGCCAGGTGATGATCCCAAGGGTGACCAATTGCCTTGGTGTTGCATGACAGCTGGTGGTGACAGGTATGTCAGGACATGGCAGTGGCTCTGGCTCAACCCTAAGGCCAACCCAGAGCGACGTCTCCCTGGCAGTGGCTGAGACCCTCCCTGGTGTCTCAGGCTGAGAAAGTTCAGGAACTATGGGAACAGGGAAATACTCTGAGGCTTTTGCTGAAGCCTGGCTTCTTCCCCAGGTGCTCCTGGCTCAGGTGCATCCCAACCCTGATGTGTTTGTTGTGTGTAGGGCCAGGAGGCTGCAGCTGGTTCTCCTCCCATGGATTTGTGTGGCAGATTTTGAGTGAGAGGAAACATTCAGTAGCCACTCCATTTGTGATGAGAAGCTTTGCAAGTTAACTGAGTGGTTTGAAGAATCTCAGTCTTTAGCCACCTGCTGATTTTACTTGATGACCCTTCTTGTTGTGCAGGCAAATCCAGTCATCCATCTACTCCCTTTCACTGTCCTCTTGTGATTTTATAGACCTCAACTAATATCTACTGGCTTTCTCCTCTCCAGCTTGAAGGGCCCAAGGCTGACTGGGTATTTTCAAGTTCTGAGAGACATTTCAGATTCCTGTGCCAGATAACACTGAATGCTCTTTTCAGTGGGAATGACTCCTGCAGGGTGCTTGAAAATCTCTCTCATTTTGGTTCATGTTTGTAATGAAGAGATGAAAAACTTGTCTGTCTTCCCAGAGTGTAGAACATGTATGATGTTCTCAGAATGAGTCCTCCTATACCAGAGGAACCCAGTGGGGCCTGATTTGGTATAAGAACACATCTCAAGAAAAAACTTTTTCCCAGTGATGTTGACAGAGCACTGGAACAGACTGCCCAGAGGGGCTGGGGAGTCTCCTTCTCTGGAGACATTCCAAACCCATCTGGACATGCTTCTGTGTGACCTGGTCTGGGGAATCCTGCTCTGGCAGGGGGGTTGGACTAGATGATCTTTTGAGGTCCCTTCCAACTCCTAACATTTTGTGATTCTGTGATCTCTGAGGACCCCAGCTGAAGAGTCTATTTTTATGGTTATTGCTATCACTGCTCTCAGGGGTCAGGTTTCAGAAGAAAGAGTCTACTTTTTCGCTGACATTGTAAAATTTGAGGGGGAGGTTCAAAGTCTCTGGGGAGTAAGTGAAGCATCTTGCTCACCAGCTACACAGGGAATATGATCTGGGCCAAATATAAGAACTTGAAGATTTATACATTTGGTTTAGATGTTAGAAGTTCATTTAAAGTGATGCTTGTCCTCATAGCCATGTTCATGTATGCCAGTTCCACACTATTTATAGTAGTCTAATGTTTCTCCTCTGGATTTACCTTGCTGTTGCTGTGTATAGTCTGAAGCCTTCCTGGGGGGGAATCTCTGCATAAATGTGTAGATGAACTAGTTTTTCCCCAGAGAACTATGGGCACTGTTGACCATGACTGTGTTCAGTCTTTTTTTCTGTTTCATTATCCCAGTTCTCACCTAAGGATATGAAGCAACATCCATAGCACTCACTGGTAAGAAAATAGGTTCCTTTGTGCCAGAGAGTAAACATTTTCTTCTCCTTCTTTGATTAAATTGTTCCACAGAAAAAGATTTCTCTCCTGCTGATTTTACACTGAGAGGAGGACTTTGGCAGCAGAGTAGAACAACAGAAAAAGAGTCCTTTTATCCTCTTGGACTAACACCTGTTCTCTTTGTAATACAACAGGAGGACGGTCTCCTATGTGGCATCAAACTTCTGTAGGAAACCAGGATCATCATTGTGTTAGGCTCATCAGAAGTGTTTGCAGCAGCATCTCTGTCTTCTGAATCTTCAATATCAGGGGGCTTAAGAGGCACTAAACCAGAAATTATAAGGGAAGGTTTTATCACCTGTATGTGACTGTTATCATGGAAGATTTCACTTAGCAACATGATGCTCAGTTGTGTTCTATTATCCTGTTCAGCCAGGATTGCTGCATCAGTGCTAGAGAAGATAGAATATGCACAGTTGTCACAGAAGTATGGCAGAAAAGTGTATTTTGTTGTTAGGAACTTGACAGTGTGTACCACAGGGGCTGGAAAAGACCAGGCTGTTTTTGACAGTGGTTTGCATATAGCTCAGGGGAAGGTGCCCTGCTTCCATCAATTCATTCTTGCCAAAGCAGCAGTTCTTTCAAGCCCTCAGCTGAGATGACCGTGGGGCAGTCCTTCCAGCAGCAAAGGGCTTGTTAACGTGCCCAGGAAAACATCCATAGATGCAATGGCTACTTGGATTGTTTGGGAAGAGCCTGAGTGGCATGGCATCTACTGAACAGTAGATTATCTGCATAACAAGGAAGTTTGGCACCTAAGAGTTTAGCTTTGACATTATGCAAAGCATTCAGGCTGCATCTAACAGAGGCCAAGCATGCAGTGTGGTAGGAGGGAGGCATGCACAGAGCAAGTAGTTCAGAGCCAGGGCAGGGTATGGACTGCATGCTGATAGTATCAGAGCTCTGTCTTCTCAGAAAGAAGGAAAAATAGAGAGAGATTTGACCACAAGAATCAGGGGAGAAAATGCCAGAAAGATGTTTCTTCAACTGTGATTATCAAATTGGAGATAACTAAAAAGAGCCCTTTTTAGGCAATGTACCAGTGTATGTGTGAGCAGGTGTGTATCTCTGTGGCAACGTACAGGGGTTCTCCCACACACCTGCATTTTCTGTTGCCAAGTGCTGTGCCACCTCTCCTGCTGGGAAATGTCCCAAAAACACAAGGCTGGCTGGCCTGTAGCAAGAGCCTTTCACCAGCTGTGGCACCTTGGGCTGGACACTGATCATAAACATGCCATTTTGATTGGTTCCTCTCCTTTTTGTTTTGATCAATTTGCTTTCCATCAAGCTTCCTCCTTGTCAGCACTGAGCAAGTAACACATGGCTAATAGAGAAAAGGAATGGTGAGGTTTGTGCCTTCCTAGCCAGGTCAGCCAGAGGAGCTCTCTAAACATGCTCATCATTCACTTGTTATCTCAGACACTGCCAGAATATTTAGAGCAGCAGAAATCCCTGCAGCCCTGCCAGAAGAAGGGAATCAGCTGGCAGGCTGACTGTCCAGCAGGGAAACATCCCTTTCCCTACCTCATAGTGCTCACTACCTGACTGTTATTCACCTTAACAGCCGTTTCCCTGCTGGCTTTGTTCCAGAGCTATTTCTTGTCAGGGAACAGGGTTGAACCTGGCAGTGTGACAGAGGCAAGACTGCCACAGTCCCAAGCCCAGCCAAGTAGTGGGGCTGAGCATCTGTTCGCAGAAGGCACACATCTGCAACACATATGTACATACATACACAGCTGGCCACGTATATCAGCACATGTGAGCACACTCAGCACTCACAAAAATCCAAATAGCACAAATAGCCTCATCCTGGTCCCCTCTGACAGTCCTGGATAAAGCTCTGGCAGGGGCAATGTAGGTACAAATATGTACAAAGAGAACCTGCAGGTGCCTGGGTGCAGGCACTCTGTGCTCGGCAGCAGACCCCAGCTGCCAGCTTCCCCTGGCTACATGATGTGATCCTCATGGCTTGCAAGGACTGTTACATTTGCTATTCTACATTTGGGGTTCCTGTGCTGAGGTCATGATGACCATGCCTCACCCACATGCAGGTGCCTATCAATACATTCTCTTCAGTGATAGTTTCTGTCATTTTCAAGGCTAATATTGATGCTGTCAGAAATGTTGTGGCAAACACTGAAACACTCAGACACTCTGAGACATCTCTGCCATGTAATAAGCTACATTAAAAGCTCACAGACAAACATACCAGCAGTCTGAGTTCCACTGAGTTTTGTGCTGCTTTGGATTACCTAACACACCAGACTGTTTGATTCAAAAATGTTCCCCATGGGAATTGCAGTTTGCAGGTGCTGCTGTGGGTCCTGCTGCCAGTATGAGCAAGGCATGCTGGAGGGAGCAGTGCACCCTGTGCACCCTGATTAACTGTCTGACAGGGAGCAGCCAGCTTCTGCTGCAGCAGCATTTCTGCTGCCCTCTGTGTAAAATGAGAGCTCCCAGGAACGTTAGCACAAGCTGAAAACAAATGTGGGTGCTCCAATCTCCTATAGAAAATCTACTCATCCATACTCTTCTGCTAAGCTGCAGCTGAATACTGGCCTGTGGCAATGGTAAGGACATACTTTGCATATAAAAATCAATAACAATTAGGTCAGATTAAGGTAAAATGAGGCAATTAAAAAAAAATGGAATTGCTGAAACACCAGTCATTCAAAGCAAGAGTTCTTATCCCAACACTTCCCAACACTATGGTGTTACCGGGCACTGGAATCTGGAGGTGGTAGGACACACTGTCCTTATTAAACCTCTCTTCCTCCTGTTGACTAATGAAATCAATGCTTTTAGCATTCCCTGCAGGATGTGTTTAGTCCAATGTGTTGTTCCTGTGAGATGTACTTAAAAAAAATCCTACAATGAGTGTGAGATAAGACTAGAAGTATTAACTGATTTTTGAGGAATACAAATGGATAGACAGAACTGCCAGAAATGTAAATGTATTCAGGAGGGTATCTGCAGAGTCAGTACAGGGCAATTTTGGCTCTTCCTGACATTGGCCAAGGCAAATGTAATCTTGTATTTCTGGGGCTGGGATTTGTTTGTGAAGACTACCCTGTCCCATGGAGGGACTGGGGAGATCTTTCTGTCTCTTGATTGTACTCTCTTGATTCTGCTCTAATGGCTGAGAGAAGTCTGCTGTGTAATTATGTATGTTTCACATTTAAGCTGTCTTTCAGAAGAGAAAGCAGGAAGAAAGCAGCTGGGACTCCAAAGATAGCTCAGCACCACTTAACTGTGAAAAGAAGAAGGTACAAAATAATACCTGTGCAGGTGCTGAGTGGATGTTAGAGTTGCATTGTTACTGAGGCTCCTCCTATCTTTCCAGCAAGCATCCGTGGAAGAGAACTGGAGAGTGGGTCCTGGTTGAGGATGTGACGTTAAGAATGCCCTTTCCATCACTCACCAAAGCAGCTGAGAAGCTCCTGTTACAGAGAAGGTGAGTGGGGTGAGGAGGCTGGGTGGTATCTGGGTAGAACATGCAAAAAAAGAGACAACAGGTGGCAGAAGGAGTTGAAGAAGGAGGCAGCTTTGGAGAGAAGGGAAATCAGGGTTACTAGTGTAGCCTAAGCTTGAGAAAGAGACTACTCCCCCAGAAAAGGTCTGAGGACATGCTGATCAGCTGCAGCCAGTGGCAGATAACAGAGATGCCATAGTATCAGCCTCTTAATATGGGTTTGTATCCTTGCTTTTGAATGCTGTGAATGCAAGGAACATGCTTACCATCCTTTCTCTGAGCTGCGGCTGTGCTCTTCCTAGGTACTGTCACAGATTACTTATGATCCAAACACCACATAGAACACCCAGAACATCTCCTGACAACAGTGTAAAGGACAGGACTATTGAGGGTTAATCATATTATCTTTTCCATGCTTATTTCCCCCTCAGTTCCTTGAGAGTTCATCCACAATCTCAGTCCTAGGAAAAACAGATTTTCTCTTTCTTCACCCTAAGAGCCTCCTTGTTTGATTTCAGTGCTTGCCTATTGCCTGGCATGGACGCTTCACTAAGGCCAGATTTTGGCTACCCAAGGATATGACACCTGAAATACTGTGATTTCAGATAGCAAATAAAAAGGAGAAAATTCTGAATATTTCCAAGAGCACTTAAAGATGGGAAAACATCTTCCCTGGCTTAAATTCTCTTCACTCACTCTCTTCACCCACTAGTGTGTCTGCCATGGTGATCATGACATTTAGATTCTCTGTATCTAAAAGCATTACCAGATTACAAAGTAGTAGTATGTCTCCCAATCTCTTTTTGCCCCTCCAAGCTTTTCCCTCCCCCTCTTTCCTTGCCTTCACTTCTGCTTTCTCATTCTCTGTCCCTCTCCTTTTCTGTCACAGGGGAGGAATGGACTTTTTGATCAAGGCAGTATTTCTGAGTCCTGAGCGTATGGCTTAGAACTGCTTGGAGAACAGTAATGACCAACATTTTCAGGACAATTAATTGACAAGAAGGGAATGACAGGAATCATATTTTTTGCCCAAGATCAGTTACCTTTGCATCAGCACTTATCAGGTCACAAGCAGTCTGACTCCAGAAATAGTGTGTCCATGCAAAATGACTCCTCTCCTCCAGCTAAGTCAGCAAATCACAAAGTGAGGAGAAATAAGTTTTCCTTACTCCTCCCACTAGGATTCCGCTCTGATTCCAAGAAGGCTCCAATTATGCTTTCCAGGATGGCCAGTGGCAAGGCCAGGTCAGCCCAGTGCAACCTGTGGCACTTCTCTCCACCTCCCACACATGCAGCTTGAAGTAGATAACTGGACCAGGGTGTTGTCATGGAAGCAACCTGCAATGTTACCTTCCATCAGTTGAGCATATAGGAACAGATTCTCAAGGGATCATTTCTTACAGGGGAGGGAGGAGCTCCAACATTTGCAAGTGCTTCAAGTGCATCATAACTCTTCCAGAGTCAGGCTAAGTCTCTTCCTTTGGATGGTCATCATAACACCATGCATGCAAGGGGGAGAGGGATTTTAGGTATCAAACTACGGTCCCCAAAGCTGTTGTGGTATTTGCTGGTCAGCCAGGAGGTTTAAAAAGGTATCCCTGGACCTAGCAATACTTCTCCACACTTTTACTGAGCCACAGTTGCAATACACTGACTTTGGCTTTAAGCTTTTGCATTTGGTATCTTTCATTTGTTTGTTTGTTTAAAGAATTATGTGCTGTAGTAGAAACAAAATCCTTTTGCTTCCTTTCGAGGTGTGGAAACTAAGGTTTTTCTGGAAAGAAGTAGTCCCCTATTTCTTGGGGGAGAGAAGAGGGCTTGTTTCCCTTCTTTGGTGCCCTGATGTTGTTGGCTCTGATGCAACTTTCACAGCTTCACAAACCAAGATGCTGTTTCTCAAGAGCATCACTTACAGTGACAGAGGAGTCAACACAAGGTGTCATCTTTTCCTTAAGTATATTTAGCTGCTGCCTAGCAAACCACTTCCATACTTAGTGCTAACAGAAGAGGATTTCTTGGGTGTAAATCTCAGTGTGCATGGCTGAAGGAGGATCTCCTACTCCTGAATGCTCTTGCTGCAAACACACTGACTGCTGTGCTCAGTGCACAAGTCTTACTTCCCCACTTCCCCTCCAAGAACTCCATCTCCACTCCCCATCAGATTCACGGCTTTTTGAGGTGCTCCCTGGAAATGTACTGGTATGGAGCTAGCCAGGAACCTGGAGGGACTTGTAGTGAGAGAGAGCCAAGTCTCTTTTATCGTTCCTGACATCTGCTTGTAGAACCTGCCCTTGGCAGCTACCCCATGCACCAAGGTCTAGTGCTGCCAGGATGGTTGTTGTGTATTTTAAGCTGCACTGCTGCTTGCCCTGCAGGTAATTAGGCACTTGTGTCTGTTAAACACCTATTGCAGGTAAATGAAGCACTTCTGTGAATGTCATTGTGATCTCCCAGTGGGTACAATGCTCTTTGCTTCAGGGTGGAGGCACCAGCAGCATCCAACTGGGGTTGGGAGTTATCCTTTCTGCCTTGAAGCTCTTCCTCAGGGTGAGATTTTCCTCAGTTTTGTCCTGGCCACACATTAGATTCTGGTTTTAATTGTTTGCATTGTTACCCCATGTGGGATGGAAAGAACAGTCCGTTAAGTGTTAATTCCACCCAGCATTCACTTCACTTATGCAAATTACCTCACTTGTTGCTGCAAAGTATAAACAGGAAGCAGTAGTTGGCAGTGTGGAGCTACCAAGGTAAGTGTTCTCTATTCTCCAAGTGTCAGACTTGGACGTTACTTTTATGCTGTCATAGTCTCAGAGCTGCTCCCATTTCCACTTTTAGATAATCAAAACCCAGTCCTCTTGGTGTGTATAATTGTAAGCCTTGTAAAATACAGGTTTACAAATGCTATTCTTTTAGAAAATGATTCTAACTTTACATTACAATACTAATGCTGGGAAATACTGTAGTGCAGTGCAACAAATTGTGTTTGCTCTGATGTCTATATCTGTCATAGTAGCTGGAGTAGTACAGACTCTGGATTTTCCTCCACAAACCATTTTTTTTTATTACTGGAGGTTACTCCTGAAATATAATTGTTTGAAAACAACCAAAACTTGAGTAACTGCAGAATTGAATTGTAACAACCAAAAGCACTGTTTCTGCTGTGTATGCAAAGCAATCTACAGTCTTTATTCTCTAGACATTGACAAGTTACAAAGGCTCATTGCAGAAGAAAGTGCCCAAGAGGTTCACATTTTGTGCAGCCCTCAGGGCACTTTGTTGCCTCATGACATCCTCACTCTTCCTCTCCTATCTTCTTGCCGTGAAACTCCCGGCTCCTTGCTCGGAGCTTGTTGACCTGAGACTCTGCAATGTCAGCCCGCTCCTCGGCTTCCTCCAGTTCGTGCTGGATCTTGCGGAACTTGGAGAGGTTGACATTGGACAGTTCCTCCTGTGCAGGGAGAGAGAGTTGGTGGTGAGGAGCCCAGGGCAGGGGCTTCACTCCTGCTGCCCCTTGACCTTACACATCTGTGGCTCTTGCCCAGGAGAAGCTCAGACCTCCATCTGTCACCCACCACTGGTTAGACAGAAGCCACCTACAGACCTCCTCATCCTCCCTTATTCAGGACCCCACTGTGACAAGTTTCACCAGGACAGTGCCACTTATGAGGAGCGAATTTCATCGCTTGGATTTGTCATTTATGTACTAAATCTCCCACTTGTGTGGTACTCAGATATCAGAGGGATTTATCTGGATACTAACGACCCTTAATTCCTCCGTTATTGATCACTGGTATTTTCCATATTTCAGGTATTCACGTTCTCAGCATTTGTATAATGATACAGAAAGTTAAGCTTGCTTTTTGTAAGCAGTACTTACAGCCTCCTCAGATTGTCTCTTGTAGGCTTTCACCTTCATTTGCAGCTTGTCCACCAGATCCTGCAGCCTGAGAATATTCTTCCGATCTTCCTCAGACTAAAGCAGTTGGCAAACAGGAAAAAGAGAAAATTGATTTCCCACCATGTGAATTAGCAACTCCCCTTGGCAATCAAGTGCAAAAAGTTTTACTCCTCTGAGAAACCTCTGTCAGCCCCAGGAGGCCTCCAGCCTTACCTGATAGGTCAGCTCCTTCACTCTCCTCTCGTACTTGCGCACACCCTTCACGGCATCAGCACTGCGCTTCTGCTCAGCATCAACCTCCCCTTCCAGCTCACGCACCTACAAGGAGAAATCCATCTTTGGAGCTTCCCTGGTGGCAACTTAAGTCATATAGACACTCAGGCACAAATCAAAGCCCTACGCACTCTGGCCTCCAGTTTCTGGATTTGCTTCCTGCCTCCCTTCAGGGCTAACTGCTCAGCCTCATCCAGACGGTGCTGCAGATCCTTCACTGTCTGGTCCAGGTTCTTCTTCATCCTCTCCAAGTGAGCACTGGTGTCCTGCTCCTTCTTCAGCTCTTCTGCCATCATGGCAGCCTGATGACAGCAAAAGGTCAAAGCCATATTGGGGCTGGAGACATTTTAGGGTAGAATCAGCAGTGAAAGGAACCCGCAACTCACATCTGTGATGGCCTTCTTGGCCTTCTCTTCAGCATTGCGAGCTTCCTGGATCGTATCCTCCATTTCATTCTGAATTTGCAGGATGTCTGTTTCCAGCTTCTTCTTGGTGTTGATCAAGCTGGTGTTCTATTGAAGGAAAGTGTGATGTTTTCTCCAGCAATTTTATACTGTACTCAAAAAAAATCCCAAACACCAATTTTTATTATAGTTTTACAAATGTACTATATGAAGACTATGCAGTGCTGATAAATAATAATGGTATACTGCTGAAGATTAGGAGACATTTAGTTGTTATAGAAAGAAAATAGACCTAATGATCATTTCAGTTCTCAAAGAACTGTAGATTTAATATGTATTCAACCCTACAACTTACCTGAGTGTGGAGCAGCTGAACTCTCTCACTTGCATCCAGAAGCTCCTGCTCAGCCAATTTCCTCGACCTCTCTGTCTGCTCCAGGGCCGCCCGTAGCTCCTCAACTTCAGCCTGCAGTAGGTTTGCTCTACGCTCCACCATGGCCACCTGCTCCTTCAGGTCCTCCTGTGTCCTGAGAGCATCATCCAAGTGTATCTGGGTATCCTGGAGAGAGATACAAAACAGAATGTGAGGTTTATTTTTCCTGGTTTCCTATTTGTTATTTTCACATTAATATAGAAATGGTAGAACTGTATAACTAGAAAAATTATATCTGTTTCAGAAACCAGTGAGCACCTTCTTTTGTGCCATACCTTCAGCACTGCCTGGGTGTTTCTCAGGTTCTTCTGTGCCTCTGCAGCCACACGGTTGGCATGGCTCAGCTGGATCTCCATTTCATTCAGGTCTCCCTCCATCTTCTTCTTCAGCCTCAGGGCTTCATTCCTGCTCCTTATCTCAGCATCCAAGGTGCTCTGCATGGACTCCACCACTCGGAGGTGGTTTCTCTTCAGCTGGTCGATCTCCTCATCTTTCTCTGCTATCTTCCTGTCAATCTCAGACTTCACCTGGTTGAGCTCAAGCTGGAGGCGCAGGATCTTCCCCTCTTCATGTTCAAGAGAGGCCTAAGAAAGAGATAAACATTGTTACTAAAAGACTTACAGCTGGTGTCTACCAAACAAACTCCTATACAGAAAAATGGGATTATATTGCTGTGGAGGATGAGCAAACCAGGCATGTGACTTTCTTTGACAGCCCCAAGGTTTTATCTCTCATTCTACTCAGCACCTATCTCAAGAAAACAATGATTTAGGTTACCTACCACAGCTTCCTCCAGTGAGGTTTGGAGATCATATTTCTCTTGCTCAATCTGCTTCTTGACTTTCTCCAGCTCATGAATTGCCTTTCCTCCCTCTGCAATCTGCTCCGTGAGGTCAGAAATCTCCTCTGTGGGAACAAAGGCACATGGCACAGTCAGGCACAGAGCAGAATGGGAAGGGCCCTGCCACCCCAAGGTGATAGGCATTTTTGCACACAGGCAAAGGCAGAGACCCATGTGGAATGCTCAGTAGACAAGCTTGTGAGAAAGCCCAGGCAGGAGCAGAGTAACTTGCACTTACGCTGCAAGTTCTTGTTCTCTCGCTTCAGTGTTTCCAGGTGGTCCAAGGACTCCTCATAGGCATTCTTCATCTTAAAGAGCTCTGTGCTGAGAGAGCGAGACTCCTTCTGGGAGGCTTCCAGCTCAGCCTGTGTTTCCTCATACTTCTGCTTCCATTCTGCCAGGACCTGAAAAGCAACAGTACTTGAGTATGATGGTGGCAATCAGGTGGGCAGAGTCTGCTAGGCAGCCCCAGGCCTGGAGCCCAAAAGACCTTGTCAAAGTTCTTCTGCTTCTTATCCAGAGCAGCACAGGCAGCATTTGATCGCTCCACATCAATCATCAAGTCCTCGACTTCATTCTGCAGCCTCTGCTTTGTCTTTTCCAGGGAGGCACATTTGGCATTGACAGCCTCAACGTGTTCCTCCGCATCCTGCAGGCGTTGGGCCAGCTTCTTCCTGGGAGGAGATAAGCACAGTTCACAGTTAGCAATGTGGGAAAAATGTATACTGTGGTGCTTTTCCCAGTGTCACACCTAGTCACTTCACAGTCTGTGGTCGACTTTCCTCTTCTATAAGTCTACACACTATGTAATTTCTTTTCTATTATAGAAGAGGTTATTCCCTATCTCCTACAATTTGTTGTCCAGGTATTTTTCCAACCAATAGAAATTAAAGAGTGTATTTGTTATCCTCCTGCTACCCACCTCCAAAATAGGACATTGATTTCTTCCTGACAATATCACAGAGGTGTCCTTCTTAGCCTCTGCCAACCTTCCCCACATTCCTCACGTACTTGGCCTCCTCCAGCTCCTCCGTGCGCTGAATAGCATCCGTCTCGTATTTGGTTCTCCACTGAGCCACTTCGCTGTTGGCCTTGGACAGGGCTCGCTGCAGCTCCCCCTTGGCTTCCTGCTCCTCCTCATATTGTTCCCGGAGCAAGTCACAGTCATGGCGAGCAGACTGCAAGGCGTGGGCCAGGGCGTTCTTGGCCTGGGGCAAAGTGTGTGTAAAAATAAATGGAAATATCCTGGTAAATCTCACTACTAAAATCTTATAGGACATTGGATTATTCTTCTATTCAAGATGAAAACAAAACAATTAATAACGAAAGAATCTGGGATTGACTGGAGAAATAATGGATAATTCTAGGGAAACCATAAAATGGGAGGACCTACACTGAAACACCTTAGGGATTTTTTCATGTCACACCATGATAGTTTTGTAGTTACATAAGTGTGTCAAGCACCTCTTAGAGAAGAGGAATCTAATGTATAAGACAGCAGCCGGAAAGAATTATCACCTTTATTTCTTCTTCTAGGTGTCTCTTGAGTTCCTCAATCTGTTGGGTGAAAGCCTGCTTGCCTCTTGACAGCTGAGAAATCAGAGCATCTTTCTCATCCACCTGGCGTGAATATTCACCTAGGAAACCACACAGAAAGGAAATATTTTAATTGACATTTGTAACTCAAAGAAACACTTTTAGGATGCTTGGACATTCAACAGCACAGAGCAGACTCTCTCACCTGATTCTGTCTGCAGACGAGCTCTTTGAGCACTGAGGTCATTGATCATGCGCTGATGCTCTTCTTCTTTTGTCTTAAGCTCACTCAGTTGGTCTTCCAGTGTGCGACACATCTTCTCCAGGTTTGCCTATGCAGATCCCAGAGAGCAAAAGAAGATTACTATCTGAATGTGCCCTGATTCTGAACAGCACAATTCTTATCCAAGTAATACGAAGAGCTGTGTAAACTCTCTAGTGCTCATTGGTGCTTAAAGCTAGAAATACAGTTCCATACAGAGACAGAGTTAGATTGTAACCTGATCATAGATTTAAAAGAGATGTTTCAACATTATTTATTTTCAAGGTTTTTCAGTACATTTGCCAGTACCTTGGATTTGGAGACAGACTCCATGTTGCTGGCCAAGTCATCAATCTCCATCTTCAGCTCACTCTTCTCCTTCTCCAGCTTCTGCTTCACCCGTTGCAGGTTGTCGATCTGCTCCCCAAGCTCAGCAGTGCTGTCCGCATGCTTCTTCCGCAGGGTGGCAGCCGTGGCTTCATGCTGCAGCGTGGCCTCTTCCAGGTCACGACGCATCTTCTGAAACTCTGCCTCCCGCTTCTTGTTCATCTCAATCTGAGCTGC
>VWZX01004773.1:0-19603 GCA_013399015.1 Galbula dea | reverse complement strand
TCTTCTGCCTGCAGGTCATCCAGTGTCTGCTGATGGGCCTCTTGGAGGGCTTTCTTCTCTTTTGTCAGCTTGGCAATGGTCTCGTCCAGGGCTGCCATCTCCTCTGTCAGGTTTTTCACCTGTGGATTTCAAGAAATTGCCTGCAGTCTGTGCTGAAGACTTTCCTGCTACTGCACTCATCTTTTCATTTGGCAGTGCTTTGCCTGGGGCTTGGTTTTGTTTGTGCAGCCCTGCTGAGATGCTGCTGGTGTCTTCCAAACCCAGCTTTATTGTGAGGATACCAGGCTGATGTTGGAGACAACTGACTTTCTTCCTTCTATGTGACTCCCTTTGTGGGTACCTTGTTTTCTGTGGCATGTTTTTCCTTCTCCACTTTGGCCAACGTTAACTCAAGGTCATCAATATCTTTCTTCAGCTCTGAACATTCATCCTCCAGTTTCCTCTTCTTGGCTGTCAACTCAGCATTAATCTCCTCCTCATCCTCAGCCCTTTCCATCACCTCCTTAATTTTGGCTTCCAGCTGGATTTTGGTTTTGATGAGCTGGTCACATCTTTCCTCAGCATCAGCCAAGCTATCTGCTTCCTGGTGGAGAGACACAGATTATTTGCCGGAATCAGCTGCTCAAAGGGAGCTGGGTGTTCAGGTACAATCCTGTCCTGAATATTTCCTCATGGCTAGGTACAGATGGCTGCTTTCTCAGAAAGTGAGAACACTGACTTCCACCTGGAGCTCCTTGCCTCTTTGTACTTTCAGATAGCTCAACATGCTACTAGTTTCTTCAACTTCAGAGTCTATATGATGCATAGTTCAATAAAAATGTCTAGCATCTGCTCAACTGATCAGCATCTAACCTTCAGTTTATGAAAGAGCAGTCAAAATATACAGACTTGTTTTCAGAGTGGGAAATGAATGGGAATACTCACAGACTGCACTTGCAGCTGCAGATCATTTTTCTCCTTCAGCAAAGAAACCATTTTCTCCTCCAGCTCCTTCCTCTTTGCTTCAGACTTTGCAAGCTCTTCCTTGGTTTTCTCAAACTCTTCCTTCATATTAGCCATCTCCTTTTCAGATTCTGCACTCTTCAGCAAGGGCTTGATCTTGAAGAACAGCTTCATCCAGGGCCAGTGCTTCACATTCATGAAGGACCGAACGTTGTACTGGATGCAGAAGATGGACTCTCTGAAGCACAGTGAAATGGACATTGAATATTTTCAGTACAACAAGTGCCAACACTTCACTCCAAGTGCAGTGACTTTAACTGAAGATGAGGAATGCCTACCTCCTCTCCACCATTCTCTGGTACTCCACTCTCATCAGGAAGCCCCTGCACATTGCCTGTGTGCGGGTGATGAGCTGTGCCAGCTTCTCATCCCTCATCTCTTCCAGGAGACCTATCAGCCCAGCTTTGAAGAACACCTTGAGAAAGGGAATGTTAGCACACATCACTGTCAGGTAGAACAAGGCAGAGGCACTCAGTGAGTGATTGAAGGAGGGTTTGTACCTTGGTGTGTCCAAATTTGTACTGGGTGTGGTCCACATCAATTGACCCAAGAAGCTTCTCGGAAGCCTTCTTGCTATCAATGAACTGTCCCTCTGGGATAGCACTGGCATTAAGCACCTTGTATCTGTGGAATGACAAAAGGAAGAGAAGGTTCTTTTCTCCCTACCAACGTGCACTAGCTGCTGAACCTCAACAGCTCCTACACAGTTACTTTTGACAACAGAGGCCAGCCTGAAGGAACCTATAGGAATGAACCAATATTGTTTCTAGTGATGCTGAGAAGTGCAGTGCTCTTACCTCTGTTTGAAGTCAGCATAGAGGACTCTGCTGGGGAACCCTTTCCTGCAAATTCTGATGCCTTCCAGCACACCATTGCAGCGCAGCTGATGCAGCACCAGCTCATGCTCCATGGCACCTGGCAATTCAGAGCATAAATGAATGCCACAGTTGCCAGTGCAGAGAGGATTGGCTGCTATAGAGGAAGTTCTCTTTCTGCTTGAGTGTCTTACCTGGTGTTTTTGTTTCATTTGGGATGATGCAACGGACAAAGTGGGGGTGAGTGCTCCTGAGATTGGTCATCAGCTTGTTCAGGTTCTCCTATGGGACCATGATTTAGAATGTTTATATGACATACGGACAAACTAGCTCTCAGGTCAAGTTGCCTAAAAGGCCTATCAATTGAGATGCACTGGGCTGAATATTTTCAGCTGATAGTGCCTCAATCAATAGCTCTATCCCCTCTGATTTTGAAACCTGAACATTACCTTTCAGGACAAAAATTTTGCCATCATCCCAACGGGAGATAGAGGATGGGTACCTCATGGTTTTATGAGTAAAATCTTCTATAAGTGTAAGTTTAGGATTTTACAGTATCATTTTTCATTCCATAAGGTTTTTAGGTTTTTTAATAATGATCTGAATGAAAGTTGTGCTTGTTTGTTTCTTTGGTTTTATTATTGTAGCTGAGCCAATTGAAAATGCAGTTGAATTCTAATTTGCGTAGATGAGAAAATGAAATATTTACTAACCCGGAAAAGAGCTGAGACTGTCTGGAAAGAAGAACCCTTCTTCTTGCCACCTTTCTTGCCACCACCACTAGCCTCTGACAAAATGAAGATAATAAAACATTCATGGCTTTGGAGCCCACTCATGATTCCACAATTTTGTAGAACCACTGTGCAACACAGAGGTGGTATTTCAGAGGACTGACCTTCTTCTCCACCAGCAGAAGCAAAAAGTAAAGCCAGTGTCTTCACAGATGATTTCTGGTACAACCCAATCACAGTTTCATTCAGGGGGTCTTTGTTCTTCTCTAGCCAGCCAGTGATGTTGTAGTCCACTGTGCCAGCATAGTGCACCAGGGAGAAGTGAGCCTCAGCCTTGCCTTTGCCAGGTTTTGGCTTCTGGAAGTTGTTGGACTTGCCCAGATGCTGGTCATAGAGCTTGTTCTTGAAAGAGGTGTCAGTTGCCTTGGGGAACATGCACTCCTCTTCCAGGATGGAGAAGATGCCCATGGGCTGGAAGAAGCAGTAAAAAGTAACAGCAATAAAAAACAGGTTGCCTTTAGAACGGGACTCCAGCAAGGCATGAATAACCAAGAAATGGATCAAATGTTTGGATCAAAATGGATTAAATCTTTGTTATGTTTTACACGTGTGTTTTGAGACAACATGTGAATTTGTGTCTGAAGCTAATGTATTTCAGAACTAATAGAGTCACAATTAGAATAAAAAGTTTTGTAAACAATTTGAAAAATCTGGTGAACAAAAATTAGTCTTTTTGTTGCATTAATGTTTTCCTAAAGTAAATTTGTATAGATGAAGATATCTTACCAAAACTGAGCTTTGTTCAACAGATCAACAGATCTTCTTGCTACTTCCTGAAATGTTATATTAGACATCTCTGTCTTTTCATTCCTACATAAGAGGACGTTATACAAAATAGTGTCAACTCTTGGTGATGTTTTTATTCATCCCTGTTAATCCAGTACCTTTTTTCAATATATATTTATAGAGAAATTGTGTTTCTTAGTAATTCAGTATTAATATTGAATATCATAAATGTAATACTAAAAGTTGTGTCTGGGTTTCTAAAAAGAGATGTTTCATACTTGTAGACTAGAAAACACACCTAGAGAGCAGCCTTGCCATCTACTTAGGAGTGGTCATATAAATCTTCTTATTGTCAAGCAACCAAAATGAAAAATAATGTAGCTACTGTATAACATGAAGGTACTTCATTTGTAGCCTAATCACAAAGGTCCTTAGAAACACTTTTTGAATTCAAACAGGTAGGATCATAAATGGTTAATAATAAGTAAGTCTGTGAAACATCAGGGCAAGGAAAAATAAGGCTGAAGAGAAATCCTAAAATTCTATCACAAAGAAGAAATAACAAAATCTTAAATATAATAAACATACTTTTTCAATGAGCTCAATGCAGGCAGCCAGGTCCATCCCAAAGTCAATGAATGTCCATTCAATTCCTTCCTTCTTGTACTCTTCCTGCTCCAGCACGAACATGTGGTGGTTGAAGAACTGTTGCAGTTTCTCATTGGTGAAGTTGATGCACAGCTGCTCCAGGCTGTTGAACTGCTCAGAACAAAGATAGGGTTTACTCATTCTCAAGATGAAGAACTGCCTGTATAAGCTTTCTTCTGTGCACTCAAAAGCCAATGCAGATATGCCCAGTTAGAACAAAGATTTGGTTTTATGTGTTGAAACATCCCATTAACGAGGTTAGGGGGTTTTTTGCTCTTTGCTATCTGAATGCTGTTTTCATATAAAATGTATTTTTCAATCAAATTCCAAACTGATTTGGTAATCTCATCCCTATCAAGGTGCAATTTATATTATTCTTTTCTCTTGTATTAAATAGATTTTCCCATTGCCCTTACAGAAGAATTTGACCTTGACAGTATTTGCCAGTCCTGCCTTGGACTCAGGTAACTTCTCCAAATGTCTGTAAAATTTCCCCTGTCTCTGCTAAAGGCAGCCAATGAATTCTTTCTGTTGGAATCACCCCTTGGCTCTTCAGAAGCAAAGGATCTATATTGCTTTCTTTTACTAAAGCATTGGCATAATTTTCTTTAGGACTTAATTCTACCTTTTTCTTCCTACACACCAAGATATTATGTCTTCAGTATTTGTGTGCTATTTGTCAGAGGATTTTTTTAATACTAAGATCAAATTATTGAAAAGCTACAATATTTCTGCTAATTACATAAAACAGCTGCTCCTTTCATCTGTATAACATGAAGCTCTTACATGCAGGTCCACTGAAGCTCATGGATTCTTTTGGAGAAAAAGTAGTGGCACATACAAAGAAGGAAAGAGTTTCCAGGGAATGAAAAATACACTTAAAAAAACCCCATTTGAAATTGCAAGTGAATGGAAAGTTTTCAAAAAACCACCACAATTCTCCAGTTTCTCTTTAGCCCTAACTGCCTTTTCAAGATCTTACTGTAGTTTCTGTGTTCCTTACATCAAAGATCTCAAAGCCAGCAATGTCCAGGACACCAATGAAGTACTGTCTGGGCTGCTTGGTGTCCAGCTGCTGGTTGATACGAACAACCATCCACAGGAACATCTTCTCATAGACAGCCTTTGCCAGAGCCCCCACAGAATTGTTCACCTAAAATAGAGAAGAATTAAAAAGAAGAAAAGTAATATCTAGAGCAAATAAGAAGTTATACAAGCCAAAAATTCCCAGTCACCCACTGGCTGTTACCTGCTGCACAGTTTGCCCCTTGGTCACATATTCATTCCCAACTTTGACCCGGGGGTAGCAGAGAGCCTTGAGCAGATCTGCTGAGTTTAGACCCATCAGGTAGGCAGCCTTGTCAGCAACTAGACACAAAGAGAGAGAGAGAGAGAGAGAAGGAAGAGAAGTGCTCATTGAAAGTGGACATCTAGATACTGCTGTGGGTTTCAGCACTGCAATCTTGTGATAGCTTGAAGCTACATTGAGAAGCATGACTAATATGGAAGCTGAGCTATATGCTTTTATGAAAGTAAATTGGTGCAAGATATCTGAATGTCAACTGCTAGCTAAGTTACTGTTTCTGTAATTATGAGTTCTATATTTTGCTAATACCTTCTGTGCCATCTGGCTCTGCCTGCTCCTCACGCTGCTTCTGTTTGAACTTCAGGTTGCCATAGTGCATGACAGCCCCTGTCAGCTTGTAGATGGCTGTCTTCTCATCAGCACTGAAGCCCAGGATGTCAATGGCACTCTGACAACAGAAGGATTCAAATAAAGCTCTGGGCCATTAAATGGAGCTTTCACCATGTCGATATGCTCTGTTCCACTTACATCTGTGGCCATCAGCTCCTCCTGGTCATCAATACTTGGAACAGTGATCTCACCTTGACTCACAAATAGGTAGTCATATGGGTTGGTGGTAATGAGAAGCATGTCTGTAAAGAGGAATGGGACATGTCTGGCCATAAGAATGAAGATAAATGTTAAACACATTCAGATTCCATCGAACAATTCATAACGCTTCCCTACCAATGAGCTCTGGCTTCTTGTTGGACATGATCTGATAGAAGATGTGGTAGCTTCTTTCTGCCTTCAGCTGGAAAGTAACTCTGGACTTCTCCAGCAGATCTGGCAAGGGTGGTAGCAAGAGTTAGCAAAGGAAGTGAGAAAGGCTGGAGGGAAAAGACCCAAGCCAGGAGTGTCACTTACATGTTTCAATGTCAGCAGAAGCCAGTTTGCCTGTGGCACCAAAATGGATTCTGATGAATTTGCCCTTTAAAAGGGAATGAAATAAGGCATTTTGAAATTTCACTAGTTCTGTAAGCAAGTAGCCTTACATTCTCCACATAGCACAGATTTAAAACACAGATGTCATTTTGATTTTTTTTCTTCAAATGAAAGCAAAACAGAACAAAACAAAACAAGAAAACTCTCTATACCAGCAATACAAAGGTAAGTATCTGAGCTGCGCTGTTATTATTTAGTGGATAGCCCTGAATGCATAGGAACAAGAAAAACACTAAGTAAGATTTTTGTTTGTCATTTATGGATATAGAGAAAGCCAAAAATCAGTTGCTTCATTTTTTAATCAGATAGGATGCTGTGAAGATGAATTTTGGTAATGTAAATGTTAAATGATTTGTTTGATCTAAGAAAGTAGAAGAGAACTGTCATCTTCTGAGCTGTGTGCTGGGAGCAATGCACCTAGAACATAGAACTTTGGTCTTAGACTGTGCATTGTATTGTGATTTCTCAAAGACATTCACAGCTTACCTAATAAAATTTATGAATGGCTTTTTGCATTAAAAGGACATGTCATAGAGTAGTTTGCTTTCTGACAGGATGTCTTGCAAACATCTTTGTCCCTATCCATTCCAAGACAACTTGTATCAAGGTGTGAACAGTCAGATTAATAGACCTGCCTGGTTCTCTGTCTAAATAACAGAGATTCATATGTTTCCTGCAAGCAATATTCATCCTGTCTGTCTTTCCATCCCTCCTTTCCTTCTGTATTATATCAATTTACACAAATTTGTATCTCAGACTGTGTGACAGGTTCCAGGGGTATGTGTCTATAAATGTTTATAATTAGTAAATAATTAGATAATGACACATGCTTAAATCATCTTCCTGTGTAAGGATTTTGTTGCTGTCCTACATTTTAAATTTATATTGTTCAAAATATACTCCAGATAGATAGTATATATTAGACAAAAATATGAAGAAAATATTAGTTCAATGCATACAATCGTCTGGCCATGACAATTCAGAATTGACATCTTCTGTTCTGACACCCCTGTTCACCTGGAAACCCCAACTTCTCTGATCAACAACTTACAAAGCGTGAGGAGTTGTCATTCCTCACGGTCTTGGCATTACCAAAGGCCTCCAGCAGTGGGTTGGCACTGATGATTTGATCCTCAAGTGTTCCCTGAAGGACAATAATTATTACTTGTTATCCTTTCAAAAAATCATGTCAGGAACAGAGGAAAGCACTGCTACTGGCTGCTCTTATTTCCTAAATGCATTTACCTGCATTTTGCCTGATGGCTGTGGTTCCTTCTTCTTGTCACCACTGGCTGCAATTGTTGCAAAGTACTGGATGACACGCTTTGTGTTCACAGTCTTCCCTGCACCAGATTCTCCACTGTCAAACCAGAGAGAGAAGCAGAGAGCATGTGGTCAGGCAGGAGGTCCCCTGGCACTGGCAGCCCCCCAGGGACCTGAGCAGGGAGTGTACTTACGTGATCAGGATTGACTGATTCTCACGATCTGTGGAAGAGACAGAGACCAATTGAATTGTAAAAGAAAAACACAAAAAGCCTGAATATTAATGTAATAAATGTAAGTTATGTCAGGAAAAAAAATCTGCATGCTTTTTCCTTTGCTTACTAGTAACAGTTTGATAGAATCACTCTGAGAGCCACTCACCAGTCAGCATGAACTGATAGGCGTTGTCAGAGATGGAGAAGATGTGTGGAGGAGCCTCCTGGCGCTTCTTGCCTCGGTAGGCCAACACCACCTCAGGGTTGTACACCGGCAGCCACTTGTAGGGGTTGACGGTGACACAGAAGAGACCTGAGTAGGTCTGTGAGGAAGGGAGACAACATGCTGACTTCCACTTGGACTGCTAGAGCAGGTCCTCCAAGCCACTCAAAGGAAGACTGGTGCTGGTACTCACGTAGATCATCCAGGCTGCATAACGCTCTTTGAGGTTGTACAGCACAGCAGGCTCATGGAGGTGGGTCATCATGGCCATGTCCTCGATTTTGTCATACTTGGGAGGGTTCATGGAGAAGATTTGATCTTCCTTCACAGTCAGGGTCTGTAAGAGGAAAGAAAGGTACACATGTGTCAGCTGAGATCTCAGAGTGGGAATCAAATGGTGTTCTTCAGCCTGGCTTTTCACTCACCTCTCCACCTTCAGTCTTGACAGTGACCTTCCCTGACTCCCTGCTCTGGACTGTCCCTTTCACAAAGGATTCCTTAGCATGCACCACGAAGACAGATGACTTGGCATCAAAAGGCTTGTTCTGGGCCTCAATTCTCTCCTTCTCTGACTTTCGGAGGTAAGGAGCTGCCTCCCCAAAGATGGCCATCTCGGCGTCTGACGACATGGCTGCAGTTTTTGGAGGACCTTATCAGCAGAGAACACTCTGGAAGACAATGTATGTTGCCCAAATATGTCAACATTTTTTGTTGCAATACAGTTTATTGAAAAACTTGAACAGCATCATAAAATGTGTGATTCGGGAAGCAACTCAGGCAGTTCTTTGGCCTCTTTCCTGTGCAAAGTAGGGCAAATAAGGATCAAGTTACCCAGAGCCTTTTCCCTGTGACCTTCTGATTATCTCCAAGAATGGATATTCCTCAGTTGCTCTACATCCCTGGTTAATGTCTGACCACTCACATGGTAAATTTTCTTTTTCTCATACCTGATCAAATTTACTACTGCTGCAACATGCCTGTTGTCCCTTACCCTTTCTCTCTGCACATCCAAGAAGAATCTGGCTCTTTTCACTGAATAACCACTCCCTTTTTGTTGAAGATGAAAAATTTAAATGAAAGCTTTTGCAGAGGCATGATGCAAGGCTGCTGTGACTGAATGCAACATCAACAAAGCACCTGCAACTCTGTGAGCTCAAGGCTTTAAAAGCATACTGCAAATGCTTTGTGTCCTTCTGCAAGTAAGCATCGAGCAATAGGTTCCAAAGCAAAACTGATGCATCACAGTGAGGCACCATGCCAGAAGAAGAGGATATTCACAGCACCTACCTGCAGCTACTAAACCAAAAAGCCATTAAAAACCTTGCTTGCCTATACACAAAACAGAGATAGGTGAGTCCAGTCCAGAAGGTGTTCTGAGGACTAACTAGTGCATGAATAGGAACAGGTTACTCAGAGAGGTTGTGCCCCATCCCTGGAAGTTTTTAAGGCCAGGCTTGGTGGGGCTCTGAGCATCCTAGTCTAGTGGGAAGTGTCCCTGCCAGGCAGGGGAATTAGAAGTAGATGATCTTTAAGGTCCCTCCCAACTCTGACAGTTCTATGATTCTATGACATCTTTTCATGCTGCTCTGAATCATTCATTAGGGTTGTTTGTTCCTCATTAAAAGTTGTTTAAGCAGCACAGCACCATAACTTCTCTCTTTGAAATAAGGGGTGCACCTTCTCTCTGGCTGCCACTCAAAGGGGAATTTTAGGGCCAGAAACACCAAGTACAGTTTCTAAACAACTACACCCTTCCAGCAACTGTCATCCTGCTTGTCCTTCTGCCATACTGATGAACGCTGCCCTCTTGGTTTCAGAATGTCACATCTCCTCTAGCAGGAAGAAAGGAATGCCTTCCAGCCTTGTGGCAAGGGCTGTCACCTAAAGCATGAGTGGGGCAAATCAAGTCCCCTCAGGCTAAAGGAAACTCAGATTCCAGCCTCCTCATTTTTTAACATAGATTCTGAACATAAAGGCAGGGGGTTAGGTGTGTACAGCTGCTTTCCTTCTTATGAGATGATCTGTAAATGTTAACAGTGTTATCAGCTGCATTAGTCAGTGCTAGCTGGGCCCCCTCTGGTTATCAAATTGCAACCTTTAGGTGTCTTAGATATTCAAACAAATTTGTTTCTGAATTTAAATGAAGAGATATACCCAGGTCTAAATTAGAAGTAATCCTGGATGTGGGTAACAGACCATTTTAAATGATCTAAGAAAGTCATACTGGAAACTTTAGAGAACTATCCTGTCTGAACAAGATAAGAGGTTTTTTATTTTTCTCTCATGTTCCATTGTCCAAAAGCTTAAGTGTGTAAGTTATAGTCAGCTTCCTATTTGTATGATGCTCTAATTTTAGTGTGGCTCTCACCTTAAATCAACTGCACTGCTATTTCCTTGACAATAGCAGAAGCCTGTTGCAAGTGACTTAACTGGAGGAAGTAGGATGTGAGCAAATGGTATACAAGGACAGGTAATAGAGAAGTTAAAATACTGCATCACCAACTATTACTTTGTATGAAATTGTGAAAATAATTATAAGTCAAGTTAGAATCCTTAGCTCAAGAATGTACAAATCAAAGCTGGGTATCTGAATGTAGTACAGGATTTCCAAGAAACTGCTACATGTCCAGTATTAGAAAGCACTTAGGTTCCTCTGAAGTCAGACAAATAGACAACTTATCTAAATGTCATGTCATGACTTTTAAAAAAGTTATCTAAATAAGCAAAACCAAATGTTAACAATTGCAAAAACTCCTAGGAGCATGCAGATCCTCCTCTTTACTCAGTTTTGTTTCAGAAGAATGACAACAGTACATCTCTTTTTTATTGTTATTTGCTTAGCTGGTTAGTTGATCTCTGCAGTTTTACCAAGTTTCTTCATACAAGGCCCACATGCAGACTTCAACCCTGCAGTATCATCTGAAAAGCATTTTCATACACATTTTTAGCCAGTATCCTCTACAGCAATACATTTCATTTGTTACGAATTTAAGATTTTGCATGAGTCTCTTCTGTTGGCTGAGTCTGCCTATTGCACTTCGTGCCAGAACAGATTATTTACTTCACTGATCCATAATTAAACATGAGGGATCCCCAAGAAGTATTTCCTGGCATGACATTGGTGGCTAGTGGCTTCAAGCACAGCCACATTGGCAAGCTTGCTTGCCATGAGCAGTCTAGCCAACCCTTAGCATGCTTAATTTACCATAGCTGAGCAGTGCCCAGGAATATTTGAGCATACAGCAATTGCCATAAAATTTTACAGAAATTTGTCACACAAATCTTCTACCTTTTGTCTGTCTCTGAGACATGAGTAAATTAGTCTCTTACCTCCTCTGATGTGAGAATATGCCTTGCAGGCTGCTAGACAACCAGTGCTGCAGAGCAGAAATAGCAGATCCTTCATTACTGCTGCACAGAATTCCACAGGAAGGTAACAAAATGAAAGTACCAACATGCTTTATCTCACAGATATTAAATCCTTGCAGACACCAGGACAGCAGGGATGAAATGGGACATGTGGGCTGCAAGGACACTGTCCCTTTCTGCCAGCCACAGGCATGCACTTACCATGAAGTTTTCTCAGGAGACAGGACAGCCCAGATTCAAGAACTCTTTTATAGAGTCCAATCAGCACATGCTGCAGATGCTTCCTCTGTCTTTGGGCAAAGCATGTTTGGCAAACTTTGTTTTTGGCAAAGCATTGTCTGGCAAACTGAAGGAATTGAAAACTGGGAAGTGATGTTACTAGATATAATTAGAAAATTTTGGTCTCTCACTAGCTGTGTGAACAAACCTCCTATAAATAATATGAGAAGATTCCTAAGGAGGGGATATCTGCTAGTGCTGACTAGAGGAGTGAAGGTAACTGCTAATAACTGTAGGCCATAGATGCTCTATGGCTCTGAGCTAAGGGAGCAGGGATGATCATCCATTGGACAAGCACAGTGACATTTGGGTGCATACCTTAACTTTTTCTGAGGCCACTGAAAGTCTGGTGACAGCTGGTCTTTTACAGAGCTCTCTACTTACAGACCTTGGATAGGAGATGTGGATTTGACTGTTCTCTGCACTGCTTATCTTTATCTGGTTATAAATACTACTCTGCTTTACTTCTTTCAGTTGTAACACAGTGCCATGCATCAGGAGAATAACCACCTCAAACCACACCAAGTGTTCATTAAGTTGTATTCCCTCTCTGGATATAAATACCAAATAAGATTCATCTGTTTATCTTTCTACATTCTGGAAGTCTGGAGTTTAGAGATACACAGGAGGACATGTCACCGTGTTCAAGAGACTCTTCTAGGACCAATTTTACTTTTTGGCATCCAAAGAGCTCTCTGGCAATGAGATTTATGTTTTAAATACATTTATTGAAAAGTAATTTCTTTATTTCATGGTGCTTATTTTCCTGTTAATCCCTAGTTCTTCCCATAATAGAAAAATATCAATAAACCCTCTCCATGTGGCAGGGAGAAATTCTGGAGCAAGGCAGACATATCCTTGATGGAAGAAGACCAGGTCAGGGAATACTTAAACTGGACATACAAAAGTCCATGGGCCCTGAAAGCATACACCCACAAGTTCTGAAGGAGATGGCTGGTGTCATTGTGAGGTCACTCTTGATAATCCTTGATCAATCATGGTTTGGATTGATGCAGAAGTGCCTGCAGGCTGGAAGAAAGCAAATGCCAGTCCTGCCTTCAAGAAGGGCAAGAAGTGGGGTCCAGAGTATACAGGGCAGTCAGTCTCAACTTGATCACTGGGAAAGTGTTGAAACAACTAATCCTGGAAACTGTTTCCAGGCATCTGAAAGACAAGAAAATCATCAAGAATAGTCAGCATAGACTCAATAAGGGGAAATTATGCTTGAACAACCTTACCAGCCTTCCAAACTCTGTCATTCTGTAATTCTGTGGTTCTGTGAATGATTCCAGGGAAGTGAGTTTTCATACCCAACAAGCTGGCTAAATCTGAGCAAGCTCATTTTATGGAAATAAGGATATGCATAAAAGAGAAGGACATTTTCCTTGCAGAGGAAAGCTATGCCTGATGAAAGTGGGTTTTCTGAAGGGACACACAAGCACATGAAGAATCACAGAATCATAGAATCACAGAATAGCCAGAGTTGGAAGGGACCCATTAGGATCATCTAGTCCAACTCATGTTTAGGCACAGGGCAACTCAAGAAGAAAACCTATTTGAAATTGTGAATTGAATTTTCAATTCAAGTCCCTCATCACAATCAATTAAAATAGAAGCCACCCTGGGAAAAGAGGAAAAGTTATTATCAGGATTTATGACATGTAATATGTAGGAAACGAAGGATATAAATCATGTTATAGAATCTAAGAGAACTGGTTTTCACAGGGGAGGAACATTTTGAGTTAGAATTCCATAGTGAACTGTGCTGGAATATGTGTGGTTATTTGCTTATTTATAAATAATAGGTAGGTAAAGAGTGAAATAACAAAGTTTGCTCATGACAGAAGCATTCAAGATACCTATAAAGAAAGAATATGGTTGATTTGTTTCACATATAAGTGGAGTGGCCTTCAGTGGCCTTCCACAACTTCTCAGTTTGGAGAAATGAATTGTCACCAAGAACAGAGGTGTCAGATGTAATGCCTCAAGGAGATTGTAGATCCTGCTGGACTCAGAAGAAGCTAATGCATTTTCCAGTCCATCTAATACTCAACTATCAATGACAAAAAAAGTGCTGGTTTTCAGTTAATTTTGCCCAATTTGGATGAAAATTTGAGTGTTTTGCAGTTCTTGAGGCAGCATGGCTTTCTTGCCCATGACCCTCTGACATAACTGAAGTGAGTCAGTGCCATTTTTGTTCCTCACCAAGAGCTACATGGTTAGAAAGCAACACAAATATTTTCTCCTAGCACCTAGGCATCACATCCAGCCATCATTTCAGGTCCAGAAAATAGGTAAAAAAGAGGCTAGTTCTTGTTAGTGAAGGATACAGGAAACAATAGCTTCATTCTCCTCATCTTTTGCATGGGAGGCCTGGAGGTTTCAGAAGGGCTGAAAGCCAGAGAAAATTGGTGCTTGACCAGCTTTGTCAGATGGTGTCGTGCAAACAGAAAGAAACCATATGGATAAGATGGGTTACCTATTACTGGTGTTCTGAGGTTGAAGTTACCTGGAACAACTTCTTCCCAAGAAAAAGGGACCTTTCAGGTGTGCCCTGGAAAGCCATAGAGGAGGTATAAACATTTCCAGCACAGTTAGACAACTCAACAAGGAGTCTCCTGTTGCATGGCAAATGCACCCTTTCAAGCTATCAATGCTGCCTATCAGCATTCACTCCTCATATCACTCCTTGGTATGTCATTTAGCCAGTCCACATAAGGATAGTTAAGTTTATGATGGTTATGGTGTTTCCTGCCTTGCAATCTATTGCTCCCCCTCAGGATGGTATAGCTGTCACCATTTTGGTTACAGGCACCCTATGTTTTTTCTGCTTTGGTTTGCAATTTCAAACCCAAGGAATTCTCTGCTACTTGTCAACATGTTTCTTTTCTTCCTCAGATGTGATTCTAGTCTTTTGGTTTGTGCTTCCCTGGTATTATTTGCTATATCAGTGCAGGATCCTTTCTTTTTCCTGTCTTTTGCACAAATCTAGGAATCCCTAAGGCCCTTCAGGTTAAGGATTACAACATTCTGTTATTTATGCTTGAAAAAATGTTTGTGGTTTTCTTGACCCTTCCTGGGAAGATTTGGTCACATTGTTCAGCATGGAGCTACCACAGCCACTACAATATATCACTATCTGTTTATCTCCCAGTTGGGCAAACCTGAGTATTGCTAAGAGAATTATGACAGTCTACTGAGCCACTGGAACAGCTTATTTCTGATGAAAAAAAGGAGATTTTGTTCTCCCTGTTCTTTCTCTTGCTCCTCAGTTTTGCTCAGTCCTGGGAGGAGAGGAGTTGCAGAGAAGTGGAATCACCTACAATATGCAGACCCAATCTGATATTTCAGCTCACCTCATCTTGAGGAATTGCTTCTTAAGGTTCAGCTAAGTGTTTACAAATCTCTGTCACTTTCAGCTGTAAGCATTTAAGTGAAGTTGAAAGGCCAAATCAGGTTCATCTGTGAGAGCTCCCACTGAAACAACAAGCAATTACCCTTTTTTCCTTAAATATATATAAAAAGAAAATCCTAACATTTATCCCTTAAAACTGATGCATTCATTTGAGCAATGCTTTCCTTCACCTTTCAGTTAAATTCTATTAACTATTAAGAGGAATTTGCACTGTTACTACACATAAATGCAAGTGCCACTGCTTGTTCCAGTTCCCACACTTGCATAATTCAGTTGAGTTCAGTGGGATTGTCCTGACTTATCATGCTTATACGATGTACCTAGGTGAAGGTCATCTGTCCTCTGCTAAGGGAAATCTCTAATGAATGAACCAAATTAGAAGCAAAAAGAATGATGAATTGATTCCTGCCAACCATTACTTTTTCTGAGATTCTTCTTTCCATCCATCTCTGCAGAGCTGAGCAGGAAGCAAAGCACAGCACAGCTGAAAGACAAGAAGTAAGTTGAAAGATATCTCTGGATACAGACTGTCCTGCACAGCAATGTGGCTTGGGCAAAGAACTGGAGTGCTGATACTCCCCAAGGAAGGAAAGGGGATTCAGGCATGCTGAAAATAGATCCTTCTTGATTGGAAGATCACAGAATTACAGAATGACAGAGTGGATATGGTTAGAAAGGACCTCTGAAGGTCATCTGGTCCAAACCCTCTGCCCAAGCAGAGCCACTTAGAGCCATTTGCCACCTAGACACAGATCAGGCAGCTGCCTTACTTTCTGCCACACCTTATACAGCTGCTTGGCCTCCATGTTCTGTGATCACTGAAAGAGTCTGAGAGTAAGAAGCCACATTTTAGTGCAGTTTGAATTGTAGAAGTGGAAATGTCTCAAAAATGCCTCTCTCTGACCCTGTAAAACTCCCCTTGTCACTTTTGAGTCCTAGTGGTTGCTCATATTATGGCAATGAACATAAGAATATCTGTACCAAGATCTTCCTTGCCCAGGATCTTGTCTCTGACACTTGTCAAGAGAAGATTCCCAGGTAGGATAAGTGACACCACATGTGTACTGATCTTGCTGAGAATAATCCCACAGCCCTTCTGTTTTGTTGCTGGGAGACTTTCTGAGCCAGCAATAATGTCTCTGTATTTTATATCTAAACCTAATTTTTGTTCTATGAATTTGTCCATTTTCTGCAGTTGAGTGGTTGTATACTAGAGGGACACATTGTATGTCACTGTACACAACCTGATGCATTCCACTGCAAAAGTAGTTCTCTATTTTGTGACCTGGTTAAATAAAAAAGGACAATCACAGTTCTACAGTTTCAGGATGGTAATTTCATAGGTATGAAATAGAGATGTTGGGAAGTGAAGCAGAAATAAGAAAAATCAATGTTCAAAGTTCAATATTAGAAGCAGCAAACAACCAGCTTGTAGTTAGAGAAGAAAAAAATGATGATGATGAATCAATCTTTCATTTACAGTAGAAACTAAAGATCTTTCTATGGAATATATCAGCTCAATTTTCAAGACTGACTGTTTTGAGGTTATAAATGGAAGTTAGAGATGTTATGAATCTTCTGCCACAATCTTCTTTATGAAAAATCTCAGAAATCATAGAATTGTAGAACTACACAGGGAAGAGTCGGAAGGGACCTCAACAGATCATCTGGCCCAGACTTTCATGGGAAAGGAAGGCTAGATTAGATTATTTATCACCCTGTCCAGTTGCATTGTGGAACCTTCCAGTGATGAGAGCTCTACTTATTTCCATGGGGAAATTGTTCCAGTTGGTTACTGTTCTCACTGTAAGATTTTCTTTCTTCCATCAAGATGAAACCTCTCCTGATGCAACCTGTACCCTTTATGCCTTGTCCTCTCCATGTGGTTCCTTGTCAAGAGACAGCCTCAGTTCTCTTTGCAGCACCCTTTATGTCCTGAACCTCCCCCTTCAGCCATCACTTCTCCGGGGATAACAGACGTAACTCACTCAGGCTTTCCTCATAGGACAGGTTCCCCAGTCCTCTGATCATCTTTATGGTTCTCCTTTGGACCAGCTCCAGTCTGTTCCTGTCTGTCTTGAATTATGGAGATCAGAACTTGACACAGTACTCCACATGCAACTTGACAAGTGCTACATAGTGTGGGATGATCACTGGCCTGGATACAGCCCAGGATCAGATTTACCTTCCTTGAAACATGAATTTCAACTCTTTGTTAGCTCACACAGGACTTCCAGACTACTGGATGGGATATGATGTTGTTGCCCTGCAGGATATACTTATGCCAATGCTGGGAGCAGGTTGGAGCTATGAGGAGAAGGACCATGACCTCACTGCTATATATTTCAAAGCTGTTTGCATGAAGGTCACATTCACACTAACTTTATCTCAAAGTTACCCACTTAGAAACTAGCATCTCATGCTGGGCTCAGTCTCCCCTTACTCTTGTCACTCTCTCAGGAGTGTCCCACACTCCCACTACCCTCCATGTCACCACAAGGACCGCTGCTTTCCCAAGGTGCACCTCCTTTCACTGTTTTCAGCCATTTCTTTCTGCACCATCACATCTTTCTTTCCATCTTTCCTTCCTTCCTCCCTTCTTTCCATCTTTCCTTCCTTCCTCCCTTCTTTCCATCTTTCCTTCCTTCCTCCCTTCCTCCCATTTTTCCATCTCTCCTTCTCTCCCTTTTTCTCTTTTTTTCCTCTCTCCCTTTCTTTCACTTTCTTTTCCAACCTCTGTTCTAGTCCCTTCCTATTATTTGGAGGAATGTACTTTTTGGTCAAGGTTATGTTTCTGTGGCCTGAATGCATGCTGAATCTGGCAGTGTGGGCAAGAAGTTGCTATAAGGAACTTCTCTCTGCAGATCACAAATGCTTTCTCCATGTCACAGTGCCTCTCACAGGGCTGCTACTTTTGTGCTTAGAAAACACACCACACTCTTTCACATCCAAGATATTTAAGGTCAGAGAACTAAATAGTCCACTTGTGACAGCACATCTAGTGGAGCTCATCAGCTGCATCTATTTTAAACTTTCTCTAAGACATGTTTCTTTCTGCCTATTATGGAGCCATGTTTTTCACCCAAGATCAGTTACCTTTGCATCAGCACTTATCAGGTCACAAGCAGTCTGACTCCAGAAATAGTGTGTCCATGCAAAATGACTCCTCTTCTCCAGCTAAGTCAGCAAATCACAAAGTGAGGAGAAATAAGTTTTCCTTACTCCTCCCACTAGGATTCCGCTCTGATTCCAGGAAGGCTCCAATTATGCTTTCCAGGATGGCCAGTAGCAAGGCCAGGTCAGCCCAGTGCAACCTGTGGCACTTCTCTCCACCTCCCACACATGCAGCTTGAAGTAGATAACTGGACCACGGTGTTGTCATGGAAGCAACCTGCATAAGTTAAGCATATAGGAACAGATTCTCAAGGGATCATTTCTTACAGGGGAAGGAGGAGCTCCAACATTTGCAAGTGCTTCAAGTGCATCATAACTCTTCCAGAGTCAGGCTAACTTGCTTCCTTTNCTCAAGAGCATCACTTACAGTGACAGAGGAGTCAACACAAGGTGTCATCTTTTCCTTAAGTATATTTAGCTGCTGCCTAGCAAACCACTTCCATACTTAGTGCTAACAGAAGAGGATTTCTTGGGTGTAAATCTCAGTGTGCATGGCTGAAGGAGGATCTCCTACTCCTGAATGCTCTTGCTGCAAACACACTGACTGCTGTGCTCAATGCAGAAGTCTTCCTTCCTCACTTCCCCTCCAAGAAATCCATCTCCACTCCCCATCAGATTCACGGCTTTTTGAGGTGCTCCCTGGAAATGTACTGGTATGGAGCTAGCCAGGAACCTGGAGGGACTTGTAGTGAGAGAGAGCCAAGTCTCTTTTATCGTTCCTGACATCTGCTTGTAGAACCTGCCCTTGGCAGCTACCCCATGCACCAAGGTCTAGTGCTGCCAGGATGGTTGTTGTGTATTTTAAGCTGCACTGCTGCTTACCCTGCAGGTAATTAGGCACTTGTGTCTGTTAAACACCTATTGCAGGTATATGAAGCACTTCTGTGAATGTCATTGTGATCTCCCAGTTGCTCTCTAGAGTTCTTGGATTTCACCTGCCTTCTTCAAAGGACACAGCAACTCAATTGCTGCAGAAGTTCCTCCATGAAGATTCAGGGACATCAATACATCTCTCTGTTCCAGATTTTTTTAATGGGGAAATGACTGTAAATCCAACTTGCCAAAATTAGAATTGGACCAGAGTAGAGAGCCTGTGTAGTGCACCCATTTAGAAAGAAGAATCCCCAAGGCAGTAACATTTTTGCTGTAGCAGAACAAAATAAACTACAGATCCTGGCTTTTTCTTGATCCTCTCATCTTGCCAGTAGAGGGATTGAATTATTGTTACTCCACCCAGTACTATAAGAGGACACAGTGTTAAAATACTGGAGATGGGATAATTAAAGCTTTACTGCTATGCAAGGGTTACAATGAAATAAAATGTTTCACATGAAAATGCCCCCAAACCTTACCTAGCTGCAGAATTGAATTGTAACAACCAAAAGCACTGTTT
>VWZX01004772.1:446218-731537 GCA_013399015.1 Galbula dea | reverse complement strand
CAGGAGTTGGACTCCATGATCCTTGTGGGTCCCTTCTTACTCAGGATATTCTGTGATTATCTGTTGACATCAGACTATGACAATTCAGAATGACATTATCACGTCTTTCAGCTCAGTGTCGAGCAGCATGTTTTGCTGTTTACATCTAATGTCCAGTGGAAGCTTAATGCAATGATCCAGACAACAATCTTGGCTGAGTGGTCAAATAATGTTATTTTCATAATTTGGAATGCTATGGGGTGCCTCCAGAAACCTTGCTAAATTCAGAGATGGGAGAAGTTAATGCTGCAGGCAGAGTTTGATTGTGTGACATTGAGGGTCCTTGAAAAGGAGACAGAAGACAGGACTTGCAAGGGTGAAGTTTGCTTAAGATGATGTGAGTGGAGTACTTCTGAATACCTGGTCTGCCCCCAGATAAATGACACCAACCAGGTCATGCTGCCCCTAGGTACATCATATTACACAGCAACTTCTTGAAAAGCCAAAACCTCACAGTTCAGCCTCCTTCTTGGTTTGCAGATCAGTCCATTTCTTCTCTCTTTGCCTCCTTTCATCATCTGATGTTGATGTTGTATCAGAGTTGGCCAAGCTGTATTCCCTTGTTTTCTATTTGTGTTTTCTCTGTAACTTTTGTTTGTACCAGGAGGAAAAGTCTGGATGATGAGCAGTGCAGAATTTTGTCACTAGATTTCCTCCTCCACCTGTCTCATCTGCTCCCCTCTTCCAAATCCTCCTGTTCTCAGTTGTGGTGGATTGTGTGATGGTAGCTGATCCAGGACCTGGAGGGCCTGGTGCAGAATGAGTTGTGCATGAGCCAGAAATGTGCTCTTGTAGGCAAGAAGGCCAATGGTCTCCGGGGCTGCATTGGCAAGAGCATTGCCAACAGGTTGATGGAAGTGATCCTTTCCCCTTTCCTCAGCCCTGGGGAGGCCCCACCTGGAGAACTCTGTTAGGTCTGGACTTCTCAGGACAAGAGAGACATGGAGCTCCTGGAGTGAGTCCAACAGACAGCTACAAAGATGATGAGAGGCTGGAGCATCTCCCTTGTGAGGACAAGCTGAGGGAGCTGGGCTTGTTTAGCTTGGAGAGGCTGAGAGGGGAACTTATCCATAGATAGAAGGATCTGAAGGGAGGGCGTAAAGAGTCCAGTTTTCTCCATGGTGCCGAGCAATAGGACATGAGGCAGTGGGCACAAACTGGAACAGGAGGCTCCACCTAAAGATGAGGAAGAACTTTGCTGTGAGGGTGCCAGAGCACTGGCACAGATTGCCCAGAGAGGTTGTGGAGTCTCCTTCCCTGGAGAGATTCCAAACCCACCTGGACACAATCCTGAGTAATGTGCTCTAGGTGACCCTGCTAGAGCAGAGAGGTTGGACTGGATGTCCAACCAAGCAACAAACTAGTCCTTCCAACCTCAAGCATGCTGGCATTCTGTGATTCCATAACATCTTACTCTGAGGAGGGCACAAAAAGGTGCAATCAGTGTTATACATGAGACAACTACAGCAGCTTGGTTTTAATGAAAACTAATTCTAATTTGGCCAGTAGTCACTTAAGCATATATTGCGAAGGCTTTTCTGGGAAGTGCATAGCTGCTCTTTAAAGAGATTCTTACAGTGTAAAACTATATAGAAAGTGTAAGTTTCCTCCTTTCTTCACAGTTTCAAGTTCACCTTCCCCCCCATCCCTCTTAGGAAAGCAGATGTTTGGAGGTAGTCCATCATGTTCTGCCTCTCTAAATGCAGCCTTTTCCATACAGGTGTATTGGTGTAATGCCAGTTTCACAGATTTAAAAATAAATCTGTTCTGCATTTTAATTTCATTATCCCTCAGGTATTTTTTTTTGACTTGGCAGAGTAACTGGTAATAGATGGTTTGGTTTGGTTTTGTTCCAATTTTTCTATGGAAGAACTCAGTACTTGTGCTGCAATTCCTTCTACCATCAGAAAACTAGAGATAGAAATAGGGAAAGAGTTAAAAAAAATTGCTCATTTTAGACATAATTAGAATGCAAATGGTGAGCTTGTGGAGGGTAGAAGTAGCAAGAGGACATAGATTGCCTAAATAAAAGCCACATGGAGTATTTGTGCTGGATGGTGTAGAGTGGCATACGATCAACACAGCAGGGTGTTCACATGGGGCAGAACATTGGTTGTGTGCATCTGTGAATGCAGGAGGGAAGCAATTTCTGCCTGGATTTGCCAGGTCATACAGAAAGAAAAGGGGAAGTTGGAGGATTTCTAGCAGCAGAAGTGCTCCATAGGTGGTTGGCCAGGAGATGGTTGCCACTGTTAGAATGGACTGTGTGATTGTTATGTTGCTGTAAGGGAGGTTGTGGTCTGTGTTTTAAAGAACCTGCCTGAAAATACATTTGTAGAAAAGCAAAGCTTCCTAAAGGACCCAGATCTCTGGGTTTGGAGCTCTGGCTGTGTTTGATACAGCAGTGTTAGTGCCACTGTTGGTGTTAGTGTTTGATGGGTAGTAGAGAAGTGATGAGTGTGAATCGAGAGAAGGAATGCCTGTTGGAGGAAAACCTGCTCAGAACATAGGTGCTGAATGGCCCATCGTGTAGGGATGTTTGATGTAAATTTTGGTATCATGTAGGAGGAAGGTCTGAGTTTTATATTGAAATAGTTGATAGGAATTGGTCAGGCTATCAGAAAAGGGAGATGAAGTTTGTTACACCAGTTGTCAGCATCATATGCTGAAACATTGTGTTGTTAGAACAAAATTGTTGGGAGGAAGGGGGAAAGGGAAAACCTGGCTGGGGGAAAACACATCCTAGGAATATTTAGAAGAACAGTACTCCCTGAAATATGTGAAAGAAATTGGTACTTCTAGTAAATGAGCCTGAGATAAGCATTATGGGAAATTTAATGTTGATGTGTTCTGCTTACACCATGGGGGGTGGGGGGAAGAAAAGAGTATGCACACATGCAGAGAAAGCAAGGATAGATAGAAGAGAATGAATTAATTTGGAAAAAACATTTGTTGAGCTTGTCAGTTTAACAATAGCAGAGTAACTTTCTGAAATGGGCTCACTTTTGAGTCTTTGATTGGGAACGAGGTATTGTCATGGTGAGTGATCAGTTAGGATGTGTCATGAGCACTTAGCTTATTTTTATCTGAAGATTGAGAAAGAAATTAAATACAATCATCCTCAGATACCTCACTACTTAAACTGCTACATGGCTGATATTATAGTTGTCAGAATGTTGGAAATCCGTATCAACAAGAATAGAAGTAGTTGGAAGAAGAAAAGGGTAGATGATGAGCTTTGGTTGAGTTACTGGTCAGTCTGCTCCATCTCATGCTTCTCCATGCAGCTAGGTCTCATTTCTTGGGGAGGGCTGACAACAGAATGTTTGCTTATAGTCTGAGTCCTGTTAATTCTGTCATTATTTTGACATTAATAAACTGTTATTCAGAATAGAATGAGATACTGTTATGTGAAATATGATCTGATTTATCAGCACTGCAGGTACTGAAGACTTTGTTCTGCTTTGAGGAACTTGCAGTGAGGTTTTTACATTTTTATGAAGTTAGTAATTAAATATAAGGACAGTTGGAAAAAATGGTTTCTCCATTTTATGCCTTTGAAAAATGTTTCTGTATATTGAAACAGTAGACTACCCAGTAGTGTCCCCAGGAAGAGGAAACCTTAAGAGGAAGCTGAGAAGTATGGAGAGAGTCGTGTGACAATGAGAACAGCAGATGGGATTGGTTTTTCTGATAGTCTAATGCAAGCAAGTATATATTGCAGTCTTGTTTTTCAAAGAGATGAAGATGGATATTCTTTTGGGCAGTAATAACCTAGATTGGTGCTGTTCATGGTTTGGAGTTACCAATTATGAGCAACTCCTCATAGCCAGAAAATTATTTATATAGTTTGTTTTGAAAGGGAAGAGATCACTTGCTTCTGCAGGCTACTAAGTCTCTTCAGTACTGATGAATGTTTTTGTGAAACAGGGAAAACTTAAGTATTTATAAACAGAGCTTTCTGCACTTGTTATGTGCAAACAGGAAGTTTGGAAAGATATTCTGGAGTCTGAACACAAGCTGGTCAAGCCTTGTGTTAGTTCCTCCTTGTGCTAAAGACCTTTCAGGATGCCTCTTGCCTTTGAGGAGGAGATGCTGAAAAGAGAAAGATCCAATGTTTTTGTTAGTGATGAAATGCTTAACTTTCCTGGCCATGCTGCTGCTGTTTCAAGCCTCATTTGGGTCAGCAGCAGGAGTCTCTCTTGCTGCCCAAAAAGCAATGATGGGTTATGTCTCCTGTACAGGGTAGTGTTATATGTGGAATATGTTAACAAAGGGAAAATGTAAACTTGTCAGACTAGATAAGGATGAGGAGAAGACTGTTGTGCTTTTAGAAGTTGAAGGAAATAGGATAGGATTTGTGATTTTTCTCTGATTACTTATGTCACCCCAAGGAGAGTGGCAACTCCCCTTCCTCATCACCTGCTCCATCCTGTTGCTTCTCCTATGCTGGAGACACGGGCTCTGGTGGATGTTGGTGAACAAGCAAGCCCTTTTGTTTTGTTCTGCCATTTTTCTTTGTTCATCAGCAAAGCCACCTGACTGTTTGGTGTCAGATCTCTTCAGTGGATTTCTCATCTCCATTGCATGCCTCAGGTGGGACAGTAATTCAGCATCTGATGTGCTGTGACCGCTGCCCACAGGGTGAGAGGTGTGTCACCCTTGTCTTCCATCTGCACTGTTTGTGTCAGTGTTTCAGGGTCTCTTTTTGATGTGTGTCTTCAAAAAGCCTGCAGTCATAAGGCACTACTTCACAACTAGGATAGCAGATATTAATAATAGCAACTATACATTTTACATCAAAGAAATAGGAACTGGATGTTCAGGAACAGATTTACAATGGATCTTTGAAGTTGATAGAATAGTAGAGTAATAATTGGTATCAATTAATTTTATACCTGTTCTAGGCTTTTTTTTGGTGGAACAATTTCTTACTAGGAGATGTTTTGCATGACTCTGCTGGTTTCAACTTTTCTTTTTCCCTGTAGGAATGTGTATTTTGCCTGTATTGGTTTTATAGTAGCAGAATGCTTGATTTCAGGGACACAGTATTTAGCTTTGTCAGTTGGATTTATTTTGCTTAGGTGTATTTTACCAAAACATTTATCAAAACATGAAAATATTGTGTGATGATTGTGTATTCATTTTATCATAGTTGTATATTGCATGAAGACAGTTTACAAGAACCTATGAATGTGGGAGGAAATAAAATACATTATTTTCAAGAGCATGGAGTTGCAATGTAGCTGAGATTCTCTACTACCATAGAATGGTTTTGTTTGGAAGGGACCTTAAAGACATCTAGTTCCATCCCCCCTGCCATGGGCAGGGACACCTTCCACTAGACTAGGTTGGTCATCTGAATCAAACGAGGTTTAGACAATTTAAGTCCCATCCAACCTGGCTTTGAACACTTCCAGGGATGGAGCATCCACAGCTTCTCTGGGCAACTTGTTCCAGTGCCTCACTACCCTCATAATGAAGAACTTCTTCCTTACATCTAACCTAAATCTACTGTCTTTCAGTTTGACACAATTACACCTTGTCCTGTCACTACATGCCCTTGGAAAAAGTGTCTAACTTTCTCAGAGGCCCTTTAAGTACTGAAAGGCTGCAATAAGGTGTCACAGAGCCTTCTCTTCTCAGGCTGAACAACTCCAACTCTCTCAGCCTGTCCTCATAGGAGGGGTGCTCCATCCCCTCTGATCATCCTCATGGCCTCCTCTGGACTCGCTCCGACAGCTCCACGTCCTTGTTACGTTGGGAGCTCCAGGGCTGAAGGCAGTACTTCAGATGAGGTCTCACCAGAGTGGAGTAGATATCATATATTGATATATGACATTGTTTTTCCCATCCTTGTTATAGTGAAAAAGCATACTGAGCTGTAAAATATATTATTATGTGAAAAATATTTACTCTGAAAATTACTATATTGGTTATTTAGGTCCTTATGTTGCTTGCAATTTTTATCTTGGGCACTTCTGGTCAGTAAGACAATTTAACAGTAAATTGCTTTCTTACAGATTTTTTTTTTCCCTGTCTCAGTGTAACTTGTGAGAATGTTAATTTTCAAAAGCTCTTTTTCTAGAGCAAAATCAGGGAAAAGAATTAATCTGTCACTTTCTTTAAAGGAATAAACAGCACAGGAAGCCTTCACGACACCATTTTCATACCTGCTACAAAGCAGCTATACTAAAGTAATCTGTTTTATCATAATAAATAAGGAGTAGTTGGGCAAGAGCTGGGAAAACATCAACATTGAGAGCTCTACAAATAGTGAAACAACTATCAATTTCCTCAAATAAATGATGGGGTCACTTTTGAATAGAGGAGCCTTAATCACACCTTCAGTATGAGTAAGATGCTGGTTTTGAAACCAGCAGGTAATAGACATCTGAGGTGGAGAGAGTTTGTGTGCCACAGTCTTTATGGAGGCTGTACTGAGTAGACCTTCATCAACAATTCTGTTGATGCACAGGAATTGATCTCAGCTGTGTTAGCCTTGCAGTAGAGATGGGTGAAAAGCAGAAAATACTTGTTGTTCCCATAAAAAAAAAAATCAGAGCTTAAAATAGGAATACTCTGAATGCAGGAAAGGAGAAGATTCTGCAAAGTCAGACTGTAATTTGTACTGTCATTTCTAAAGTGAAGCACTTGAAGAGCACCATCATCACTTATGTCATCTGCTTGTGGGGGGCCTGCTGTTGTCAGGGTTGAGTTACCTTTTACCCAGGGGTCGATCGCTCTATAAGGGTGATGAGCCAATATAGTGCATGTCTCTGATGGGGGGCTGCAATTCCTCATGCCATGGAACATCAGTTTGAGGGTTGACTGGTAAAATTTAGGCCAGTTGACTGGAGCAGCCTTGCTGTAAGTGTAGAGTAATAAGGGCAAGTTTCCAGAAGGAGTACTCAAACAGTCCTTGCCCACTGCAGTAGGATGGTTGTGTTTTTGACACACTCCTTTGAAGAGGATCTTTGGATGTGATTGCAAATATTCAGCTTAGAGCTGTTGGTCCTATCTCCTAAGCTTCTCCCATCACAGGAGAACAGTAATGTAGATGGTGTCTCTGAAAAAGAATTGGAAAAAAAACCCCAAAACCCTGGAGTAGGCTACTACCTACTGAGTGTTCAGTTTCTCATGGAAGGAGTTAAGAAGTACAGCCTTTTGTACTTAGTTCAGTTTGTCACTCTTTTCCAAATGGGAGAGACATGCTCAGTGAAATATCATGTTATGGTTTGATTTCACTTTTACTGTAAGCAGAGCAGCTTTCATTTGCCTTGCAAGATGATGTGCACTTTAGGAAACTGGAGAATGTGCTTCATTTGTATCTTGACTGACATAAAATATAGAGACTTGTAACGTTTCTGTAGGACAAAAAATATATAAAGCAACAGGGAGAGAAGTACTTACTGTGTAATACCACTGGCACAATGCAGTGCTCAACAGCCAGCTGAAAATGAGCCAGCAGAGTGCTCAGGTGGCCAAGAAGGCCAGTGGCATCCTTTCTTGGATAAGCACTAGTGTGGCCAGTAAGACTAGGGCAGGGATTGTCCTGGACTGGGCACTGGTGAGGCCACACCTTGAATCCTGGGTTCAATTTTGGGCTCCTCACTCCAAGAAAAACACTGAGGTGCTGGAGTGTGTCCAAAGGAGGGCAAGGGAGGTGGTGAAGGCACAAGTATTGTGAGGAGCAGCTGAGGGAACTGGGGAGAGGAGGCTCAGAGGGAGACCTTCTCACTCTCTTAAAACTCCCTGAAAGGAGCTTGTAGTGAGGTGGGGGTTGGTCTTTTCCCCCAGGTGACTAGAGACAGGTTAAGAGGAAATGGCCTTAAGTTGCAGCAGGGGAAGTTCAGGTTGGATATTAGGAAAACTTTTTGACTGAAAGAGTGGTTAGGCATTGGCCAAGGCTGCCCAAGGTGCAGGGTGGAGTCACCATCCCTGAAGGGGTTCAGAAAACATGTAGATGTAGTGCTTAGGGACATGGTTTAGTGTCATAGTAATGTTGAGTCAGTGATTGGACTTGATGATGTTGGAGGTGTTTTCCAGCCTTGGTGATTCTATGTTGAAGTACGCTCTGGACTGAAGAGGAGTGTGGAGGTACAGAAATGTGACACTCCAGAAAGACTGAGGTATGGACCAAGTTGTCACTGCAGAAGAATTCAGAATTTGCAGATTATGGATTCTTTAAATGTTTGAAACAGGCAGAAGAATTTAAAAACTATGAGTAAATAAAGCTGGCAAGTTTCCCTTTCTGCTCTGTCCACCCAGGTTGTTAAATGATTCTCTTTGCCATGGTAGCTGAGAGCTTGCCAGGAGTGCATTAAGCATCATGATTAATGTCTGTCACATGTTTATTCTCTCATCTGCTCCCCAGCAGGTTGTGTGTGTATGCAGTGTGGGGTGTTTTTTGAAGGTTTGAAGAGAACAAGACTGTTTCCAAAGATGCATGTGTGTCCAAGAAGTGGAACGTGTGCTTGGAACAGAAAGGGCTTGTGGTGCCTTGAGTTCTTGGAAACCAGGCTGAACAAGGAACAAATGGCCTCCAGGAAGATTCTGTCTTCATTGCAGATGATTTCTGCTCTCATTGTAGAGACCTCTTGTGAGGAAAAAGTAGTAAAATCAGTTTACCTCTCTTAAATCTGTGTTGCTACTTAAAATATTTAGTCATGTTCAGGATGAGGTCAGGAGACTTAAACATTGAAACTCTGTGGGAAGGCAGCACTGCCTGTGGCAGGAAGGTTTCACATCTGTATGACAACCTCTTTTGCTTGGAGAGTATCCTGGTCTACTCTGTCTGAACTGGAGCTTCCTCAGGTTAGGTGATAAGCCCATGGAATGCCTGAGTACTGGAATGATGGGGAAATGCATAGCAGGTGCAGTCAGGTATTAGAAAGGTGTTTATACTTCAGTGCATTCACAACTGGAACAAAGGCCTTTTTTGCTTTTAATATTGTAAGTGTAGCAAAAGAACATAACCACTACATTAGTGTTAGTCACATGTCAGTGTGATATTCTTAACAGTTTTAATAATAACTAATAATACATAATTTAAAGTAGTAGCTTTTTTATAGCTTGGATACCACTAAGTGAAAGAATGAAAAGCATTTAATGAATAATAAAACAAATTTGAAGAAGTTTCAAATAATTGTATCTGAAAAATATCCTGAGATTGTTAGATTGTTGTGTGGTTCATTGTGTGGTGATAATGCCTGCAACTGATCTACCCAGATTTAGATTTTCTGGATGTCTAAACTTTTTCAACAACCATAAAACTTACCAGACCTTCTTCCTTTCATATGAGCTTGTTCAACTCTCTTTGGTTATTAAATGTGAGGTTGTATTTGAGTATCGTTACCTTGGAATTTTAATCTCATTTCCACAAGGTCTTGGTTACAGTTGCTTAGTAACATACTGCAGAAACAGACTGGTTGATTTATGATAATATATGTACAATATCCTTCTAATTAAAGATGTTGTAAGGAAAGCAAGTATACAATGTGGGTATGTATTTCAGCCTGAGGTTTCTGATAACCTCCATCTCACAGTGCATCTTACAGCGAGTGTCTTTGTATGGGCTGATGTTTTACACATCTTGCCCAGCCTCTGACTCACACTGTTGGATGTGGTTTGGTGTTAGTTTTGGTTGATGTTGATTTTCAGTTTGTAGGTGATTCTGAAATCTTGAGGTTTAGCAACTTGCTTCTCTGAAACTGCAATTCTGATGTGGCAGCTACTTTGAAAGACCTGCATTGACACCAGGAATGGATCAGGAGCAAGCTGTAAGAGAGAGAGACTCATAGTTCACTTCTATGTGGTGTTACACTTCTTTTCCAGGAGAGAGAAGTGTGTTAGAGATTAAGCATCATGAGACTCATAAAACATCTTTTTTTAACAGCTAAAGGAAGTATCTAGAGAAGTGTTGGATGTCTTTGGATACTTTCAATTACTGCCTCTTGGAATCTTTAAGGCCTTTCTTTGCAAACAGGGCTCAAGAGTTCTGTTTACCTCCTCTGCAATGTATTGCAGAAGAATTCAGATGTTTGTGACACTAATGTGCTTATTGTATAAAATGTCTTTGAAAGGAAAAAATTAAGCATGCACCTCTGAGACAGATGGAGCATTATTAAAATCCTGGAGCCTGCTTTAAACACAGACCCAACCCTGGGGGGAAAAAATGCAAATTGCTTTAAGAACTTTGTCAATACAACAAAACTAAGTGTCCTGTATGATGAGGCCTGAATTCAATCTGCTGTTCTGTATGTATCTTAGAACAGACAAAGCTTGTTCTTCAACTTGGAACACTGAAAGAACTTTCAGGTAAGATACCTGGGTGTTTTGTGCAGAAGCAAGCATGTTGGTGTTTTATAATGAAATATTTTTACCTCTCTGCCCTAGTATATTTACCTCAGTTTCCTTGTGGGATGAAGTTATTCTGGTTCCTATCAGGCTCATTTACAGAGGCCCATACAAACTGATAGGCCTAATTTCTTCAGATCTTTTTTTTCTGTGTGTAATGTAAGAATGCAGATGAAATAATTATTTTAAAAGTGCCATTCAGATGGCTCTGTTCAATTGAATGTTTCACTTTCTGCTTTCAAATGCTTGTAAGTTACTGTGGTTGTTCAACTCTTGTCATGTCCCTTGATGGGAAGGCTGTGGGTGGCATTTATCTCACCTACCTTTGGTACAGCGCATGCTGATGTGTGTAAGTTGAAATCATTGCTTGAGTCCCATTTTTGTAGTCAGTGGAGAAATAAATGCCTTAAGATATAGATTCATCTGACTCATTTTATGATAGGTAAACAGGCTTTATTCACTGTTTAGTAATGTTAACTTAATTTTCCTGGTCTGACATAGATACAGAGGCTTACCTTTCCTGATTCGAGTGACTCTCCTCCCATGTGAGAGCCAATTTATGATGACTGTCCCTGAGCAGCTGTCAGAACCATTTATGTTCATGTTCTGGAGTTCTTTCCAGCTCCAGTTTCCAGAACTTTGGTGTTTCATAGGCACTTAAACAGCTTTCTAGAGAGGAAAGATTTCAGTTGTTCCATTCCATTTTTAAGCCTATTTTTGAGCTCTGCCTGTCACCTCACTGCACTCCGAGCCCTAGGAGACTGTGTCCCTGCACCACTGCTGTCTTCAGATTCTTGTGTTACTGAAACCTGCATCATTAATGTAAAAACAAACCAAACAAAACAGCTACAGAAAAAATACTTTGTCTCAAAATATCTGTGTCCCAGTTTAAGAAGAAAAATATTTGTTCCTCTATTCTTGGTGATCTCTTGTTCTGCATCTCCAGCCTGCACCTGGAGAACTGCGTTCAGTGTTGGTCCCCACAGTTCATGAAAGACATGGACAGACTGGAGAAGGTCTGGAGGGCCACAAAGATGATCCAAGGACAGGAGAAACTGCCCTCTGAGGAAGGACTGAAGGCCTTAGGTCTTGACTCCCTGGAGAAGAGTCAAGGGGGACTTTGTCACAGTATTCTGGTACTTAAAGGGCAGCTACAAAAAGGAAGGAGGCTCTCTCTTGACAAGGAGCCACACAGGAAGGCAAGGGGAAGCGAGTACAAGTCACATCAGGAGAACATTTATCCTGGAATTGGACAGGGTGCTAGGTAATCTCACCTAGGCTGCTTTTGCCACAAAAGGTTAGGCCAGATGGTTTCTTGAGGACCTCTCAAACCTGGTCTATTCTGTTATTGATCTGATGTTTAGGGCAGTGTTGTGTTGGGCCTGATAACCAAGGGCGGCATTGCTATGGGGAAAATTAGGTGAGTTTAGACATGATTTATTTTGTACTGAGTTCACAGAGATTGGATTTATGAGCCCTGTTGAAACTGACAGTGCAGGACTCATTCAGTGGGCAGATTTTTGAAGTTTGAGTTGCACACTCATTAAAATGTCATGTATCCTGAGGAAAAAAATGTTTTTCACAGCAACCTACTATTACAAAAAGTCTGATTTTAGTCATATGCCTCTTTAAAGTCTTAATGGAAAAACATAGAACTCAGCAATAAGCATCTCTGCTATTTTAAAAAATATTTTTCTAAATGCACTTTTAAAAAGAAAAGTACATAGAATTGGGTTGGTGTCTGAGACTAAATGCAGAGGACAGTGAGGTAAAAGCATGTATGACATCCAGAAATACACAGTGACACTGCATGGTAGACTCTCCAGCAAGCAGACCTTCTTCCAAGACAGGATCTCAGTCACTTGAGGCAACCCTGCAGCAAGCCAGGCTCTACTCTTTTAGTGTGAGAGCTGATGAACTACTGATTTATTTTTTTCTTCTCCTCCCTCCCCCTAGATTACTTTGCCCTTTCAGAATGATTCTATTAATTTGTGTTCAGTGTATGGAACTCTATGGTCTTTCACTAAAATAATTAATTTGCTAAATGCAAGTCAGCAATTTATCTCCTTTCTCCAGATTTTCTAATTGCTTTATATTCTCCTGTGTGTTTTGTTTCTCTTCTCTTAAATCTTTACTTACATATAAAGGAAGACACATATGAATTCTTGGCAAGATCTATGCTCATGATACTGTATACCTAGTAAATCTTAAAGTTATTTAGTAAAGATCTAGCCTTTTTTATGGATAGGAACTAGGGAAAAAATGTTATTAAAATGTAACTTTTCCTCTTAATTTAAGAGCTCAAAGAAATGTTTTGCTGATGTTGGTGATAATTCTGTAAGCAATGAAAGCAGTAATTTCAGCATACTCTGCTGGTTAGTCAGGAGACTTTTTTGTTTACCAGGCTGTATGGAGGTGGTGCTTGGCATTCACCATGCTTTTTAGTCAGCACTGCAACACCAGCATGTTCCTCTGACCACATCTCTCAGTGTGAAGCTGTGTCCCTGGCCTTACAGTGGCTGCATTTACTTCAGGAGGAAAAGGGAAACCATGTTCTAACTCCTTGCCTATAGGAAGACCAGAATTCTCCTTTTTTTTTTTATAGCCAGTGGAGTTTCTGTCCACAGCTAAACATTGTGCTGCCTTTCACACCATGGAGTTGCTCTGCTGGTAGTGGAGTTTCCATACTCTTTTTGCTTCCCAGTTGTGTTGAAACATGGAGGCTGTTTTCTGCTGTTGCTGTTAGGTGTTTTTGCCTGGGACTGCTGGTGACATCCCATTACCTCTTCTGAAAAAAGTGAGAATCAAATAGCTGTTATCTATAGAACACTGTTTTTTCCCTTCATAAAGGTGAACAGACTGTTTTGAGGTAGAAAAAACCCTGTATTAATATTTCAGAAATGCAACTCCCTATAGATTTCCCCCTACATCTGTACAGTCATAGGAGACAGGAATAAAATACCTCACTGAGCAAGAAACACTGTTATGAAATCATAGAATCATTAAGATTGGAAAAGACTTTTAAGATCATCAACTCCAAACACCAACCCAGCAGCCCTAGGACACTTAGTGTCACATCTCCACATGCTTTGAACCCCTCCAGGGATGGTGGCTCCACCACTGCCCTGGGCAGCATGTTCCAATGCCTAACAACTCTTTCAGTCAACAAATTCTTCCCAATATCCAACTTGAATCTCCCCTGGTGCAATTTAAGGCCATTTCCTCTTGTCCTATCATGTTCCTTTTGTTTCAGTTGAGTGGTTGATGTTTGAGCTAATAACATGGATGCAGTTTTATGAGAGGTTACTGTTGGCCCATGCATGGCCCTTGTCTGTCACTGGTTTTGTTGTTGCTCACCATGTGACTAACAAACATCTGAGAAGCCCTTGAGCCTGGAGAGCACAGTGACCTCCAGTCTGTCACTGAGAGAAACTACACAAGTGTTTCCTTTGTTTGAGAGAGGATAAAATACTTTATTGAAAAAACTTGTTTCTGAAGAATTTAATACTTAAACTGCTATTTCCATTTGATTTATTGTGAATTACTCTTCTTTGGAGGAGCCTCCTTCTGCTCATTTACTTGTGGAGCTAAGTTTTCCATAAGATAGACATTTAATGTGAAATTTCTGGCCTAGTTATAGATGTACCCATAATCTCCTAAATATTATTGTGCCTTTATCTGTGAAGTGAAAGGGGAGTTCTGAACATGCTTCTTGTCCTGCCTTTAGAATCTCTTATGTCAGGTACATACTTATGACTATACATAAATAATTTTTTCTTTTTTCATAGAATAGTTTTTTGTTTGAACAAAATGTAGAATTTTTGAACATTTAGGTTTAGTTTACTTTGAATATTGATTAGATCTTTGACCAGCAGGGATGGCTGATGGAAATATATCAGCCCCATATTAATATTCACTGTAAATAAACACATGGGAAAAAGTTATGGGTCTGGTGAGATACTGAATGTCATGTTGGTCTGATTAAGCATGAAGTGTTAATTGACATGGACATGGCCAGTGGCATCGAGTGCTCCCTCAGCAAGTTTGCTGATGACACCAAGCTGTGTGGTGTGGTTGATACACTGGAGGGGAGGGGTGGCATCCAGAGGGAGCTGGACAGGCTGGAGAGATGGGCCCATGCCAACCTCAAGAAGTTCAACAAGACCAAGTGCAAGGTCCTACATCTGGGTTGGGGCAATCCCAAGCACTGATACAGGCTGGGTGAAGATTGGCTTGAGAGCAGCCCTGAGGAAAGAGACTTGGGGGTGCTGGTGGATGAGGAGCTCAACATGAGCTGCCAGTGTGCGCTTGCAGCCCAGAGGGCAGACTGTATCCTGGGCTGCATCAAGAGAAGTGTGGCCAGCAGGTGGAGGGAGGTGATTCTCCCCCTCTACTCTGCTCTCCTGAGGCCCCACCTGGAATATTGCATCCAGTTCTGGAGCCTCTATTCCAAGAGGGATATGGGGGTGCTGGAGTGAGTCCAGAGAAGGGCCAGGAGAATGATCAGAGGACTGGAGCACCTCTGCTACGAGGACAGACTGGGAGAGTTGGGGTTGTTCAGTCTGCAGAGGAGAAGGCTCCAAGGAGACCTTCTTGTGGCCTTCCAGTATCTGAAGGGGGCTACAAGAAAGCTGGGGAGGGACTTTTTAGGAGGTCAGACAGTGATAGAACCAGGGGAACTAGGTGTAAGCTAGAGGAGGGTAGATTTAGATTGGATATTAGGAAGAAGTTCTTCACTGTGAGGGTGGTTAGGCAGTGGAAGAGGTTGTCCAGAGAGATTGTGGAAGCCTCATCCCTGGAAGCTTTTAAGACAAGGCTTGATGGGGCCCTGAGCAACCTGATCCTAGTGGATGGTGTCCCTGCCAGGCAGGGGGGTTGGAACTAGGTGATCTTTGAGGTCCCTTCCAACTCTGACAATTCTGTGATTCTATAGTGTCAATTAATATAGTGATATGTAAACCCCAGAAGATCAAGTCTAAGACTATTTCAGCTTTCTGGCATGAGTGACCAAGATGTACCCAGTGCAGATCTGCAACAGGAAGCTGTAGACACCACACACTGTAATATCTAAACATGGAGAAGTATTACTTTGTCTTCCCTAAGTGGAAACAAATAAATATTTATGAAGACACTCATAAAAATTAAATGACAAATCAATATAATGATTCTCATTATTCTATGTCTTCTTATAAAAGTACATCTATGCCTACGTTTGCCTCAGTGTAGTACATGGAAGAGCTAATGCCTGGAAACTAACTTGAGATTGTTTTAGCCCATCTTGCACTGCAGTAGGATATGTTTATGCTGAATATATACTTGCCTAAGCTGCTCTTAAAATTGAGTATGCTTAGAGTCCTTACTCTGATATGTCCTTACAGTTTGTAGTTTTCCCAAAATTAATCTCATTTTCTGCAGTTTTATCTTAATGCTTTTTCTCCTTTCCTAGTGGATGTGGAGAATAATTGCTAGCTCTGCTTTTTGGTAACATTTGATGTATTAGAATGCTGTTACCATGGCTCACCTCAGACTTTGTCTTTTTAGACTGGAAAAACCTTAATTCCTGTAATCTTTTTAATAAATTATACTTTCAGAAACTGTCATAATTCCTGCTGCTTTCTACAGATCCCTCCTAGTTATCTTTTGCAGAGTGACATTTACATGTTAACAGCAGTATTACAGTGCTGACTTGTACTTAGCCTGTCTTCTCTGTCAGGGCCAGAGCTTCTCTTCCCAACTGCTACAGAGGCAACAAGCAGCTCATGGAAAATGCAGCTCTAAGAAAATTTCTGAGGAAGTCTCTAAAAGGTGAAATAGACTTTAGATGCCTGAAACAGGCATTTCCAAAGAGGAACAAGCTGTTTATTGTCTGTAGCCAGCTGATTATGTGAATGCTTGTGGCATTAATTGGATTGAAGTAATGCAGCTGATGTCAGGAGAAGTTACAATCATCACTAATTGGGGATGCTACTGGGGTAGCAGACTGAGATCATGGTGGTGTCAAGAGTGCCTAAGGAAGAACCATAGCTGCCCAAGGTGGTGGTTCTGCCCAGTGGCTGGAGCAGGAGCACTGGCCCAGGCTGCCCAGAGAAGCTGTGAAGCCTCTGTCTCTGGAGACATTCAAAACATGCCTGGATCCTGTGCAACCTGCTCTAGGTGACCCTGCTCTGACAGGTGGGGTTGGACTAGATGATCTCCAGAGGTCCCTTCCAGCCCCTAACATTCTGTGATTTGAGGGGAGACCTAAGGTGCAGTTCTTGGTTCTGCTGGTTCCTGATACAATTACTTCATTTCTCTACACCTAAGTGCTTTCTTAATCTGTTAAATGAGGAGAGTGATATTTGCTGTACTCCTGAGAAGCATTATGGAACAATTAATTTGTGTTGTGTTTGTTCTTACAAATATGTTTTGAATTTATCTGGCAGGATATTACTACATGTAAAAAAATAAAGGGCATAGTCTTGAATGCATCTGCAAACTTGCACAGATTTAAATAGAGCTTTATTTCAAGATAGTGTGGAACATTGCTTCAGTTCTTAGGCTCCTGTATTTTCTAGTTCAAATGCACATGCACTGGAGAATGATTGGAACATTGAAGATGGTTTTGTGGCACAATTGCATATTTTGGCAAAGATGCAGTGGAAGCACCTGAAATGGAAGCATGGATTTGACACTATCAGCTTCCTCTTCAGTACTGAAAAGCATTAAACCCTCCAAACCCTTCAGAGAGAAACAGGCCTAAATGCTGGGAGGATGAAATGCTTCAGCAGCAGATTTTTTTGATAAGAATTGCAATTTACTTAATTTATTGAGTAATTGGGATCAGAATGTCCAGAAAAGGTGGATGTCAAGATGCTTTCACTGGAGGCTCTGCTTCTAAGGATGAGAACTAAGGTGAGGTGTCCGGAGAATAAGTCTTAGGAGGAGTGGCTGAGGAAACTGGGGTTGTTTAGTCTGGAGAAGAGGAGGCTCAGGGGAGACCTTATCTCTCTGCCTAACTACCTGAAGGGAGGTTGCAGTGAGGTAGGGGTTTGTCTTTTCTCCTGGGCTGCCTGTGATAGGACAAGAGGGGAGGTTCAGGTTGGATATAGGGAACAATCAGTGCAAGAGTTGTTAGACATTGGCTGTTGTTAGGCACAGGTGGAGTGGAGTTGCCATCCCTGGAGGGGTTTGGAAGGTGTATTGCTCTGGTACTTAGGGGCATGGTTTAGTGGCACGTTGGCAGTTGGACTTAATGATTCTGTGAACTCTGCCAGTATTTCTGGATCCCTATGTTCTGCAAAGTATGCTTGAGATTTTGGGAACTGAGATGAGAACATACTTTTTGAATTCTTTAAACTTTCATAGCTGCAAATACAGGAGCAGTTGTATTGCCCTCAGCATGCAGCTTGGAGTCTATTCCACTTGTGTAGCTTGCCTAGCTAGTTTCTGTTGCATGCTGAGTGGTGCAGGTTGATCAGCAAAGCATACAAGACTGCTCATAGAATTTTTAGAGTATGAAAAGTTTTTATGTCATTCAAGCAACTTCTGAATCCACTATCTATCAGTTTATTAGTTTCCATACATATATATTACGTATTGGCATAACACATAATGGATGTGTATTAAGCATCTTTTCCTCTTTACTCTTTCTTGTCTAATAGGTAGAACAACTGTGCACATGCATAAGGCAGATTCAAATAGTGGCAGATCCTGTATCTTGCTGACTACCATGTGCAGAAGTCATGCAGAGATTATATATCTTCTACAAGACTTTTCTCTTGGTAAATCTTCACTAAATCCAATAAACTCCTGCTGCTGTCATGAAAACTCTCATCTTCTTCATTCTCTTTGAATTTTCTTCTCTGGAAATATCCTAGGTGAATTTTAAAATGTTGCTTCCTCTTCTGTTAAACATAGCATCTCTTTCCATTTAATTTAGTGACAAAGCAAGACATGCTGTCAAGGATTCTCCATGTCTGTGGTCTGCTGTCAGCTGTCTGTTAGCTAGTCTCAGGGAAAAACAGAAGTGTGGATATCAGACCTTAATTTCTGCCTTCACCTCTGGTCTTCTCTGTAGATTTGGAGCTTAGAGACTCTGGCTTTAGGTACTTTGCATAGCTCTTTTATTTCTGTATTAGAGAACAAAGTGCAGTGGTTCTCCATGGTTTGTGTGCAGAGGGTGGCAGAATGAAGGTGTGAGCTCTATTTGTAGTTGTCATCTAGTCTTAAGGAGCTGAAATCCTTGAGGTGTGCACCCTGACTGCTGTGATCACTCCCCAGTCCAGTGGTTTCTGCTTGTCCACCTCAGGATTTGAGAATCCCCATCTCACCCACTTGGATCCAAAGGGGAAAAAAAGAAGACACTTGAGGCAGTGAACGTGGTCTGAGCCAGGAAGAGGGCATGAGGGAATAGTATATGCTGTCCAATGAGAAGACACTTCTATCTCTGTGTTCACCCTCCAATTTCTCTTCCAAACTGAAGACCTGCTGTTCTGGGCTCAGTACTTGGTATTCCTGGTTCTTAGTACAACAAGCCATGGAATCAGGTTCAAAACAGGTACAGAATCTGGGCTATGGCTCCTATCCTGTGTATGTCTTAGTAGCTAGTTACACTTGAGATTTGAGAAAAACTCAGTGAGGACCTAGAAATTGTCTAGATGAGACTGTGATAGTAGTCCCACCTAATGCTACTACAGTGCAGATCCTGCAGCAGGACCATGCCTTGTTGTTCACCTGTGCAAGTGCAGCAGTTTTGACCAGCCTGAGACTGGCTGTGGCTGTCATAGAATCATAGAAAAGTTAGAGTTGGAAGGGACCTTCAGAGGTCATCTGGTCCAACCCTGCTGTTGTCAGCAGGGACATCTTCAACTAGATCAGGCTGCTCAGAGCCCCAGGAACCTGACCTGGAATGGTTGCAGGGATGGGACATCTCCCACCTCTCTGGGCAACCTGGGCCAGTGTCTCACCACCCTCAGTGTGAAAAATTTCCTCTTTAGACCCAATCTATATTTCCCTCCTTTAGTTTAAAGGCATCATCCCTTCTCTTGTCACAACAGGCTTTGCTAGAAAATGTCTCATCTTTCTTTATAGGCTCCTTTAAGTGCTGAAAGGCTGCTGTCTCCCTGGAGCCTTCTCTTCTGCAAGCTGATCAGCACCAAAACTCTCTCAGCCTTTCCTGATAGGAGAGGTGTTCCAACCCTCTAATTGTCTTGCTTTGCAGTGAAAGGTTTACCCAGCAGCGGCTTATCAGCACGGTGCCCAGTGTCCAAAATACACAGGGCCTCCCCATGCTGTGGGTCTAAATGGACCTAGGAGAATGTCAGGTGCAGTTAGAGAGCAGCAGAGAGGCTGGTTTGGTGAGCTGGTTATGAATGGTTGTTGGGTTTGCTTTTAAAGAGAATTCTCGATGACGTTGGCCAAAGAAAGCTCTCTGAAAGCTCTGTAGCTGCAAAGCATTGCTCACCTAGAGGTGGGAATACCACTGAGGGGGCACATTAGGAAAGCGTATTTACATTTTGAGCTTAAAAAAAAATTCAATATACCCTTGCCTATGTCCTCCTACGCACCTCCAGAAACGAGGAGGACTTTGATCTTCCCGTGCCTGAAGTATGCGGGTCCTTGGTGTCTGCAAAGCAGGGCATTGCATCAGCAGCGCGGAGCGGAGCCGGGGCCTGCTCCCTCCGCCAGGGTGCAAAGCGCTGCTTAGCAACGTTGGCTCGGCAGCGCCAGCGGCCGCCCCGGCCCGGGGAGGCTGCCAGGGGAGAGGAGTTTTCAAAGTGAGATCTTCTCTTGAAATATTGCTTGCAGTGTACAGAGAGCTGGAAAAGAGGGCAGCAGGCGGAATGAAAGCAAAGAAACTGCGGAGGAGGAATGAGAAATAAAGGAAGGGTGGTGAGGATCCGAGGAGAAAGGGAAAGGAGAAAATTGGAGAAGGAAAACTGCAGGCTGTAAGAGGGGATGTGATTACAGAAACCAGCACACATTAAGAACTGGAATGGCTATAAGATGGATTGTTAAGAGCTAGAATGGCTGAGAGAGAGATATCTTCATCTTCAGGAGGAATGTTTGGGGATAGAAGCTTGCCGAAGTGAAATGGGGTTGAAATAAGATGATGGGATTCCTGTATTGCTTTTCTGTCCTCCCCCCTCTTTGCAGAATGTGTTCAGAAACAGTTAAGTACAATTATTCAGCAATGATACAGAATATTGTTCACAGTCAAACGGCATAGTAGTCCTTGTTAGGAGGGAAGGATCAAAAATAAGGAAGCTCTGTCCAAGTTTTTCTGTTCCTAAACTCAGTTATCATTTCTCCTTAAGGCAGCATTAAATTAGTCTCTGTCACTAGAAGTGCTTTCTGCCCCTTTCTCTGTAGTCACAGACAAGTGAAGAGTTTCATTTTCATCAGAATTTTGTGGATATGGTAAATTGGAGAGTTGGCAACATTGCCCTTTTCTTTCCAGTTTCCTAGCAGCTACAATTGCATTTTCCTTGTCCCTTCTGCTTCTGTGCTGCTTGAAAGTGCTGTCTGCTCCCTTATCCTTGACATTATTGCTGGTTCTCTGTTTGACAGTCTCTTATTTGGTCTCTTTTACTCCCTGGAAATTACACTTTAGACTTGATAACAACAGTTTGTACCTGGCCAACATCATAAAAGGCCTTTTTATACTTGTAGTGTCTGGCTGTTTCTGATGACACCAGGGTAATTAATCACTTGCATGGAGAATGCTTTGCTCCTTCAGACTTCACAATGTTGTTTGTTGTTTTTTTTTTAACACCTGTCTCTATCTTCTTTTTTCTTTTTTTTTTTCCTTTTTCTTTTCCCCTTCCTCAAGTTAGAGCATGGCTTTTGCCAGTATTTGTGGTATCTTCTAGTGCCTTATGTGCAGTTTTATTTATGGGATGAGGAAGGAGAACTTCCATCAGGCCTCTCTCCTTGCCTAACTGGGTAACTCATCCCCAGGTAACCTCACCTTGTTTTGGGTCTTTATATGTCAGTGTGCACAAGGATTTAGTAGATGTTTCCCTCCTTACCTCAGACTTTCCCACTTGTCATTGTGCCAGTAAAAAAGAAAACATGGCAAAACCTGTCCAGCTCTTTCCCCTGGGCTCTTGTACTTCTGCAGTTCCTTTGAGGGCCACTGGTTTCACCTTCCTGTCCTGCCTAAGCAAAACTGTGGTATGTAACTTTCACACCTCTTCTTTCTCCCTCTGCTTGATTCTTCTTTCCTACTGCATTTCACTCATTGCATCTTCAGTCTCTACTTCTGTTTTGAAACTGTAGTCTTGGCTTTGATGGTTGGTTTGGCATCTTTTTGTTATCTGAATATCCAGATCCCCATATCTTGCCTCTCCATTCTTTCTAAATGTAACCAGGAGCTGCCCTGTTTTGTCTGTAATTTTGACTGTACCTACTGGATCATAGCATCATGGAGAATGGTTTGGCTTGGAAGAGACCTTAAAGATCACCTGATTCTAACCCCCCTGCCATGGGCAGGGTTGCCACCCACTAGACCACCTTGTCCAGGGCCCCATCCAACTTGCCCTTGAACACTTCCAGGGATGGAGCATCCAGAACTTCTCTGGGCAGCCTGTTCCAGTGCCTCACCACCCTTTGAGTAAAGGATTTCTTCCTAAAATCTGATATAAATCTCCTCTTTCAGTTTAAAACCATCACCCCCTGGTCCTATCACTATCTGCTCGTGTAAAAAAGTCTGTTTTTTTTCATAAGCTCCCATTAAGGATGGGAAGGTCTCCCTGGAGCCTTCTCTTCTCCAGGCTGGACATCACTCCACCTATCTTCATAGAAGAGGTGACACATAACTGTGAATTCCTTTTTCATTCCCTTTACTTCCACCCTTGTCTTATAGGTCTTGATTCCATTCTCATTCAAATGCCTCCTTTGTGAACAGGCCTACAAAGGGACCTTTAAATCCTGGCTTTCCCATTGCACCTCCACTAAAGCTTACTTTAAGAAGTAAAATGCCTCAGAGAAGACAGCAAGTAAGCAGAACCTAACCCCTCCTAATCCTGTACCAATACAACATCCCTGCTTTTAATTCTCTCTTCCCAGCTGCATTGACCTTCATTACTGCTGCTTCTTGTTTTGTCTATAGAGATGATAACCAACTGTAGCAAGGATTGAGTTTTCCCTGCACAGTACTGGCACCCTGTGGGTGTGCTATAAAGAGAAGATGGTGACAACCCTTTAGCAAATTTAGTACATGTTGAAATTGGATACATTTTAGTGTTTGACATGGACAGATTCTTTTTGCTTTTCTTTTGGTTGGTGTTGCATTAGCATTTTCTTCCTCTAATAGAATGACCCCTGCATTATACACCTTGCAGTGGCAGGATATGGATTTTAAGCTCTTTTTATTGTTTAGAAATAGTATATTCCATTGAGGTTGCTGCTCATAGCATGTTTATATGTTCTTACCCAGTCCTCTCTGTCTGCTCACTTGTTAAGCTTTGCAAACTGCATTTTCCTAAATCACAGGAAGTGCAACAACTTCATTAGTGAACTCTGAGATATCCTTGGGTGCTCTCTAACATATTAGTTAACTTCCAGAATGTATCAAAGAAAGGAAGAGTTTCCCAGTAAGTTCTGCACAGTTTGAATGGGCTCCTGCTAGATGTGGACAGGAGATGATAAGCAGTGTAATATGGATGGATAGTTGTGTTTCAGACAGTAATTCCTGCTGGAAAATAGAGTGTCTGTTGAGGATTTGGGGAGACTGATGAGAAGATACTGGGGGAAGGCTATTTCTGCATGAAGAGCATAAGAAAGGCTAGAACAAAGCCTCAGAAGGACCACAGAATTCAACTGCTTCATGAAGCAGGTAGAAGTTAATGAAGCTGATGGGAATGGGAAGGGTGGTGCACACACTATTCTGTAGGCATTAAAATATGCTGAAGCAAGGTGTGTCTGTCTGAGGTCAAGGCAGCTGAAGCTAGAGATGGCTTTAAGAGAGCAGCAGAGGGAAAAACAGGCAAAAAATCAGGCAGAAATGGAATCAGGCTGCAACAAGTGTGAGAATAGTTGTTTTGAACCACAGTAAGCTGTGTTGAATGTACACATTTTTGTGGTATGCATATTTGACCCAGCCAGTATTCTTTGTGTGTGTTGTTCCTGTGAGATCTCTACACTGGAGTTAGGAAGATGTTACTAATTCCTAAGGCAGAAATCCAAGTGTTGGTTTAATTTTTGTGTCCTGACTGAATTTGGTTTCCAGTTTTGCATACTTTTCTTGTACAAGAACCAAGTTCACCTTTGAAGTATGTAAGGAATGGAAATTTCCACTGTCAGATTTGCCTTGCAGTGAAGTATTTTGTCTCCCCCACACTGTAGTAGTGTCCTACACAGGGTATGCCTGATCTGTGTCTTCAGCTTGTCATGCTCAAGCAGGGGCTGAGCTTTAGATGTCATTGTACATGTGGATTTGCATCAGTTCTGTGTCTGTCTGGGCTGGCCATCTCAGAAGAAGAATTGAAATACTGTGCCAGTATCTCTACCAGAATAGGCCTGTGAATGGTGGAAGACAGATGGAGTAAGATAAGGTCCTGCAGAGCTCATTGTGTGTGTAAGGCTCTGTGAAGGTAGAGCCTATGTATTTGGAAAGAAGTTCACCCCCAGAGGGTAATTGCTACTAGGTCATCACAGTTTTCCAGTATGGACTCAAATAAGCCAAGACATTAGAAGTCTTGTGTTTGGCAGTTTAGTGTCTTACCCAAGGCATCATCAGTTGTTTTAAAGGTTGTAGAGAAAGCAGTTCTTTCTATGTGCAGTTACAAGCACAGGTCTAGCTGCAGTGTTGTGGCAACTTCTGTGTTTGATTTCTAGTCTTCTCACGCTGAAAGTGAGTTTGAGTGGACTTGGAACCTGGAATAACATTGTCTTCTTCCTCCTGGTATCCTAGATCAGTTACCACAGCCTGGGGAAGAAGACAAAGCAAAGAAGTGCAGAGCAGTGACTGGTTAACTGTATTTTTGAATGTGGTGCTTGCATTATAGGGTTAGACACTGTGTATGTGCAGGGGAAGTTCTTGGAAAGCCTTGGCAGTTGCTGAGCTGCCTTGAATGGTAAAGGTTTAGAAAATGTCTATAGCTGACCTGCTCTGAGAAGCTGAAAAGCTGCTGCTCCTGCTGGGTGTCACTGCTGGGTGCTCAGCACTTGGGACAATAGGATGTATTATTTCAGCAGGGACAGAGCACTTGTAAAAGTTTCTAAGCCACTCTTATTGAAATGAAAACTGAATTCCTTTCTTTCTACTCCCTTGAAAAAGTAGTAAATGAAAAGAGTTTTGTTTGGGGTTATTTATTAATTATTTTTTAAAAACCTCATTTAGAATGTTTCTGACTTCAAACTCTTCCAATTTCTTGCCTGCCACACTTGCAGCTTATTTCTGTGAATCTTTAGAACTGATTCTGTCTGTAATTGTAATCAGCTGCATTGTGTTTAACTTGGGTTAAACACTGCTTGCTGCACAGCTGAGATTGATGGTGACTTCTACCATTGATGGCTTGCTACTGGCTGGGAGGATCAAGAAGAAATTACAAGGATGTTATTTCACTGAGCTGCATTTGACCATCTTCCAAGCTACTCTTGTTTTCAAGTGATGGCAGAGAAAAGGACAAGGTTTCTGGGGCATGAGATAATGTTCCAGCCCTGGCATGGGTCAGACTGAGTGCTGCATTTTGCCTGGGAAAAAGATGCAAAATTCTGTCACTGCACATTAAATAAAAACTCTGCCCCAAACTGATGGAAACTGCATGCTCCTTTGAGGGTAGATGATGCTCAGTGGCAGCAGTGGTGAGCTGGCATGGTTGTCTGTCAGTGTACAAGGAATCTGCTCTCATGGTATCCCATTCAGTAGCTGCAGTTTCAATGCTTGAGTTGTCTCTGTATGTTTGGCACAGTTTTAGCATTGCTATTTCCAACTGTTTAGCACTGAGCATCAATTTTTGAGGTTGTTAGATGCTGTAAATGAAAATGCTGTTGTTCTTCTTTGAGTCAGTTACAAAGGAAATGTAGTCTCTCTACTGAAATGCTTATTCAGTAAGTTAATGTAATTTAACAATATATTATGCAAAAGAAGCCAAAAATTAAACTAGAGTATTATTTAGCAATTAGCAAATCTTTCATGAATAGACACTGGGAAAGACTGGAAAAAGAGAAGAGCTGCTTCTCTCTGACTTCTAGCAGAATGATTTTATGATGCTTTAAAATACAAGATCAAATCACTTCTTCACATTCATTTGGAGGTTGAAAGAATGAAAAATCCAAGGAAGTTATGAAACAGTTGATGACTTCTAGAAAAAGCCATACATGAAAGGTCAGGGAATTTTGCATGATTCAGCATATGAATAATACATTCTTTTCCAGGGAACAGTTTATGAAGTGATTGTCCTTTGTTATGTTTATGTGTGAGAATTGGGGTTTGTCACTGGCAAGAAGAATTCATTTTCCTGTAGCTTTTTCTTCAATGCTAATTTATTGCTAAGAAAGATGCCAAAGTGACAGATCTGAAGAATGAAGCCTTCTATTTATCTTCTGAATGGCTGGAGCATGAGGAGCAGTGAAGCCTTTCTCATGCTCTTTTGCCAGTGTGCCACAATCTTTTTACCATGTCCTGAGCATATTTTTACCAGTGAGAGGTGCTTATTCATGCCATAGTTTCCCTAATGGACTACTGAGGGTATCAATTAGTGACAAGTGAACAGTAGCTTTAGAGCTTGGATACCTGCCCAGTGCCAAGAGAAACTACCAGCTCTGTCCCAGAGGCCATAGGACAGCCCTCAGAGCTGTGAATTAGTGTCACTGCAGACAGGAGCTGCTTGCAGTGGAGCAAAGGGAGGACAAGAGAGAGCCTGTTTTTAGCAGAAAACATCTTACCTTGTGGAAGAGGATTCCAGTTTGGCTCACTTGTCTTCCCACTGGGGAGTAGTTTTTTACTGATGACACTGAAGTACTGCAGATGCTGCAGGAGAGGAGTAAGTCAATAACAGATGAAATATTTTGTGTGCATGTTATCTCAGTGCCCTTTTGTCTGCTTTATAGGAGCTTGGCACGAGTGGTACTACTGCTTGTAGAAACCTGGGACTAGAAAATAGGATTATTGTGGTTTAGAACTAGCATTTATGTTCCAATTTTATTTGCAGTGTTGTGCTTTGATGATGAGTGTTGAATTTAATTCCTTGGCCCTGCAAACATTTGTGTAGAAACAAGAGAAAAATGTAGCAGAGAAGAGCATGAGAAATTGGAATCTTGTGTGTAAAATGTGAGATAAAAGCAATGTTTGTTCAGATTAGTGTTCTGGAGCATTCAGGTAATACAGCTTTCCATGTTCTTAACAACTGGTCCTGTGCCTAACACCATACCATGTCAGTTATTCTGCAGCAGATTTGTTCCTGTGAGTCTTGTCCAGACTTGCACATAAGAGTTTGGAAGTCTCCCAGCTCCTTCCCACTTCCAGCTCCCTTGTTGTGAGGCTTGTGGCCCCTCAGCTGGTCCTGGCTTCCCCCAAACCCAGTGCCTGACCCAGCAGAGCAGCTTGCAGGGCCTGTCTTCCCCAGCCCTTTGGAGAGTGGCTGTATGGACATGCTCAGGAAAGTGAAGTTTAATTAACAGGGGGGGTGTGAATTCCTGATGTATTAATTAAATTAGATGAAAGTAGGGCACTTCACTTATGAATGAAAATGGCCACATGGGAGTTTCATATGTTTTAACTAATGTATTTTAAACTCACACTGGAAGTCAATTTGGCTCAGTGTTCCCAGTTTTCCCTGTGCAGGTATGCCCATAGAATTTTAAATAAGGAAAAGATTTGATGCCACTTTAATAAAGAGAGTTTTTCCCTCAGGAGATAGATCTGCAGGCCTCATCGAGCAGTGAATGGAAGTAGCAGGAGGTGTGAAGCTAGACCCTGAACAGAGTTGGTGTGGTGTTCCTTTGAGGATTGGACTGGAGGATCTTTAAAGTCCCTTTCAACCCAAACTGTTCTGTGATTCCTTTCTCATGCTCCCATGACTGACCAGGAGGATTTTGGGAAGGAGGTGTTCCAAAGCAGGCTGAACTCCTCTATTTCACTGCTCACAGCAGCATTTGGGATGCCATGCTCTCGCACTTCAGCACCATGTGCTTTTCCTTCTTGTGTCCTGCCTCCCAAGGAAGAGTCCAAACCATCCCACTACAGACTCATTCTGATTCTGTTGACCTGTGGCTCAATAATTATGTGAATGACTTATGAAAAATTAGATATCAGTGGGGAAAGAAAGAGATGAAAGGAGAGCACTCCAGAGTATCTAGTGATGCAGCAGTCAGTGCAGGATGATGTCTTAGGAATGCTTTGTGTCAAAGCAATGGCAGATCTGAGGTGAGGTGGCTGCTTAAAATATTCCTGTTCAGTTTTCTTAGAAATGCTGTCTTTTAAAAAAAGCCTTTTTATTGAAATGGAAAAACCAATCTTTGCAGCCTTCAGTTTTGGGGAAGAAAGTCAATCAGTTGGGAATGAAAATAACATTACTCATAAGACAAAAGCTGTAATCCTAATAGAGTTTTCCCCCCTCTTTTAAAAGTGATTGCTAGGAGTTGAGCTATAATACTGGGCTATCCAGACAACATCAGCTTTGGTAGCTACTAAACACCACAGACCAGAAGCAACTGTGTAGTTCCTGGCCAATATCTCTAGCTTTAGACTATTTAGGGACAAGCTGTCTTGTTTTTTCACAGATCTTTTCTAGATGCAAAGATTAAAGTTTATAACAATTGTTATGCATACACATATTTTAAAAGCTTTTACTGTATGAAATTGGAATTTTCAGCTGCATGTTTTTTGTTCTGGAGTCACTGAGTAAGTTGTTTGTAGTCACAGAATCACAGAAGGTTTGTGGTTGGCATTAGTTTGAGGTTTACTTTGTGATCAGGCTGGACTTCCATGGAAAGTCTCAGTTCTGCTTTCCCTTCTGCTGCTGCTGTCATGCTTGCACCTTCTTGGGATCAGTCCTGGTGCTGGTGGGGCTAGATGATCATCAGTGCTGAAACCAGGAGGACATCAGATTTGTATAGCAGAGTGGTGGAGGAGAGGTGGTAATGGATCCCATCTTTTGATGGTAACATGGTGTCAGGTTCTTGCATTGACCTAAGCTGATTAAGAAACTGTACTTTGGGCCTATTTCAAGTGTTTGTGATTTCAGCTGAGATGTGTGTGGCTTGTAGTTCTGCTCCAAATTCAGGTAGGATAGTGGTCCAGATAACTTTAGTAGATATGAAGGTGCTTCAGTCAAAGCAGTAGCAAATAAAAGTTCATCTGATCTTCCTGTGATCTTTTGGACCCTCCTGCTATTCATTTCAGTGAGCCTCTTGCTTTTCCTGCTCACAGAAAGTATCTGCTATCTTAGCAGTCAGTAATTTCTTGTTCTTTTAATGTGTGTGTTGGACACCTCACCACCTGGTGAGCAGGTTTTGTATTACCATATTGCTTCTGGTTCTGTCTGAATTGTTTCCACATTAGGAGATACTGTGTTGAGTGAGCAGATAGACAGGAGTCTTCTGGACAACCTGAAGAGCAGCTATGGTGAAGTAGACACTGCCTGTGCAGAGCTATCATCTAGCCCTGTCTTGGCTTCTGCCCACCCTGCATTCTGCAGCTGCTGATTCTGTGGCCTGGCCTGTCCAGGTGTGCATCCCATAATAGCAGTGATTAGAATGGAAAACACTGAGAGAATGTCACTGCTTTGAGCTGTCAAGTTAGACACAATCCTCCTTTCTCCTCCTCCAAATCCAATTAATTCCATCTGCACTTTCTTCTAACTCCCTGTGGTATTTATGAAGGAAAATCTGAAGTTTCTAATCTAAGAACTAATTGTAAATTAATAGCAGTAGTATGTCACAAAGAGGAGGATTAATGCAGGCCCACACATTCACTTTTCCTTTTTGATTACATTTCTGGATGTGTTAGATCTCTCAGGACTTGCCACCAAGCTGTAGCACAGTCAGAGAGGGGTTTATGCAGTGATGAGAGAGGTGTGGTTGGTAGTTTGGGTTTCTTTGCATACTCACAGCCTCCTTAGCTTTCTCCTTTTTTTTTGTCTTAAAAACCTCTGTATTATTGTCCTGTGAACAGTCTTTTAATGGTTTGGATGAATTGCTCTATTTATTACTGGAGGCATGGGAGTGATTTAGAGTAACTGTGGATGGGTTTGCAAGAAAATCAATGAGGTTTGTGTTTTCTGTTGGTGGTTTGCTTTTCTGTTTAAGTGCTGCCAGCATTACTTGTAAAATGGGAGGCCTAAAGCCTGCTGACCTTTTACAACTGGAATATTCCTGAGCTGTTTTGAATGTCCTGAATTTGTTACCTGCTCTGTCATTTCTTGTGTCCTTTAGATTTGTATAACTGAAGACTTCTCTCTTAGCAGCTTTCCAAATGTTAAGGTGCATGTGCTTGCAGTGCATCAATTTGCATTCATCTTGGAAAGGGAATGTTTTCACCATGAAGAGTGCTGATAGTCTGATGATGATTAGTGTCTATTCTTGTTAATCAGACTGTGCTGCTTTTCTCTTTGTGTGTCTCTGCTTTTCATTACCCTAAATGTTTACTACTCTATGCATGCTCTGCATGACACTGCAGGGAATCTCTGCAGCTTGCCTCTTGTTTCCCCCTTTTGCTCTGCTGCTACTTTTGTCTTGTAGGGGCTGTCCTTTATCATTACCTGTGTTGTCCATACATGTTTGACCAGCCTTGATATTGATAACATGCTGTCTGCCATGAGATGATCTGACCTCTTCCACTGGTTCTCAGTGTTCTTCCAAAGAAGGAGGAGAACTTCTAGGAGAGGGAGAAGGCCATTCAGGGAGCTGAAGAGACAACAAACCAAGATTGCTCCATTATGTCTCTCTCTGTGAGGTGGCTAGTTCAGTATCTCTCTTCACACAACAGACTTTTCAAGACAGGACTCCTTTCTTTTCTCAGAATCAGGCATTTTGGTGGCATGCAGCATAATTAGAGTAGATTAGATACTAGGGAAAAGTTCCTTCCCATGAGGGTAGTAGAACACTGGAACAGGTTGCCCAGGGAGGTGGTTGAGGCCCCATCCCTGGAGGTGTTCAAGGTGAGGCTAGACAAGGTTCTGAGCAACCTGATTTAGTTGGGGATGTCCCTGCTCACTGTAGGGGGGGTTGGACTAGATGACCTCTGGAGGTCCCTTCCAACCCAGATGATTCTATGATAATAGTGCAGATGCACTATTGCAGCTAAAAGAAAAAACCCAACAAAACTGTCAGGAAATTATTTAGGTTTAAGAAAAATGCTTCCTTAAACTGGAGTGTTTACAATTCAGTTCCCCTTCTAACCCTTCTCTGTTGCTGTGCTAGTTTGAGAGCCATGCAAATAATTTTGACAGGAGACCTGTTAAGCTTAATGAGAAAAGTTGTTAAATTTTCTCAGCATCTGCATCATGTGTTTTCTCAAAGGAGTTGTAAAGCAGATGTAAACACTGAAACACATCCAGTTATCCAGTGGCTGGATTCACACTCTGTCAGTTTATTCTTCATTGCTCCTCTGCAGCAAAGAGGTCTCACCCTGCCCAAACTGGGGTCTGGTGGCTTTTGCTGCTGTGAAGTGGAGCTCCTGAGTGCTGGAGCATGGAGTTGCCTCTTCCAGGCTCTGGTGGCCAAGCTATGCCCAGAGGGAGGAGGGATGGGACATTGAATTTATCATTTCCAATGAATTCCCAGCTACTGGACTGGCCTTTGGAGTGCCTGTGCCTTGGATTTTTTAAATGGTAAGTTCATGAAGGCCTATTAGAATTGTTAGGAGGAGCCAGGGAGCATTCCTTGCTGCATCTTAAGCTGGAAGTGAACAGTCTCCATTATTAAACAAAATTAGCTGCCTATTCAGTTGGAGATGCTGTTGGTTCTGAAACAAGCTCACAGGGAGGGTCATGAAGCCTCTCCTGGGTGGGAGACAGTGCAAGTTTGCCACTTTTTCTCTGACTTATTGGAATAATTAGGTAGTTTATTTAAGCTACTGATGGCTGTCCTTAATGTTAGTAGCATGGGCTTTATTTTTCTTGGAGTATGAAAGGAGAAACTGTTCATTAAGGTGAGATGGTTCATTTTTACTGCTGAACAACCAGACCAACAACTACTGCAGCTAACAGGGTTCAGATCACACAGAAACCCAGAATGTCAGGGGTTGGAAGGGACCTTGAAAGATCATTTAGTCCAACCCCCTGCCAGAGCAGGATTCTTCCCTGACCAGGAACTGAATCCAGGCCCTGGTGGTGAGAGTGCTGAATCCTAACCACTAGAGCACCACTTCTTAACCAGCCTCTCCTTGGAAGGAGTTTTCACATGATGATGTGGCTAGTCAAGCAAGCAATTAAAATCAAAGTTCTGAGGAAAGAGAAAGCTATGCTGCTATTGCTGGGGTTTAAGTGCATAGTAGACAAATGCTGCCTCAAAAAAAAAAGAAGAGCAGGCCTGATGCTGAATTGGTATTCACTGCATACAGCCCATTTAATGTGGAGTAGGGAAAAAGAGTGTTGCTGCTGATTTCTACCAAGCTTGGTGCAGCATCTGTATGCATTAGGAGTGGACACTTGTGCTGAAATACACTAAACTCTGTTAGTTCTGTGAATGGACTTGTGTTGTAACAGGTATTTCTTAAATACATCTCATTGAGGTATTTCTTTGTCATACAAAGTCAGCAGTAAATGCCTTTGTTCATAAAGATGAGACGTGAACACTGGTAACTGATAGCACTAAACATATATAACAGGCAGCTTGAGAAGCATTTGTCTGATTTAAGATGTGGATAACTTTCAATCTAGTGTATCACATTCTGTTTCACTACAGCTCAGTGTCCTCTTCTGTGTCCCTCTTGTCCTTTAACTCCAGTTGTCAGTATCTTATGCTGGATTGTTGGTGGTGACTTGCACATGCAGATGTAAGCCTCTGGCACGTGCCCCAGCAGGCTATTATCTGGAAGTTATCAGAACATGACACAAAATGACTTTGAATGCTCTTAATATTGGTGCTTGGATCCTGGGATGTTTTCCTTCTGTGATGAACAAGTCCTTACCATGTCTCAACATGGAAGTTAGCCTCTGGTCACCTCTTCTCTGCTTGTTGTTCTTGTGTCAGGACACAGGGCTTTTGGAATTGGGTTTGTTGGAGTAGGGGTTGTGTGGTTTTGTTTGTGACTGTTTTAGGCTTTTCAGCCCTCTTTCCTAACAGAAGCTGCTGTGGAGTTCAGAGTCTTTCCCATCCATTTCCTCTGCTCCCTATGTCTTGCTGATAAGGAGACTGGAATTCCACTCCCTGTCATTTGGCCCTTCATTGCAGTTGGCATCTTCCAGGAGTGAGCTCTATGACAGCTGCTGAGAGATTTGATTTTGTTCTAAGTAATGATACTTTATTCCCAGACCTTTTTCCTGCTTGTAGGAATTGGATATGCTCCCATTACAAAAAGACATGCTGAGTTAGAGGCTGTCTTCTGTTTGCTTTGAGCAGCCATAGATCTCACTTGATCAGCTAATAAGAGAGCTTCATTTTGATGGTTAAAAGAAGCTGAGCTGCTGATTGAAGTTGCCTTTTCCTTAAGAGCTCTGTTCATGTGCTTCAGAAGGCATAATTCCAGTGGTGTGCTGTTTGCAGGGAGTAGGAAGGAAATTCTCTCATTCAGGAGAGACTTAATTGTGCAAAAGGTGCAAATTATGGCTGGCTTTAGAACTGCAAATAATTGCTTTGATTTCTTGATTTTTAAAATTACAGAGGGGGAAGAAACCCCCTCTGTTGGTGTTTCTTCAGGCAACCTCCCCTGGAGGTTCTTGGTAGCATGGGGGGTGTGTGTGTGTGAATTGACACAGTTCCACTGCTGGCACTGTAAACAGGCAAACTCAAACCACCTGAGGCTCTGCCCCTGTGTGTTTTGTGCACAACATGACTCTGTCTCATACCAAGAAAACAGTGATTTTCCTAGCTGGGTTTGCAGAACAGTGAAAGATTTATGCTTCATTCTGTCTGAATGAAGATTACCTCTTGGGCTCTTTCCAGAGAGGAACCTGAGCAGAGGTCAGATTGCTGTGTGCCAAAGGAGTTAGATCAGTGAGCTACCCTTGAAACCAAGAGCATCCAGGAGAAATAGTTTAGAAAGCAGTCTATTACACAGATTTGAATAATTTATAGAAACTGAGGGCTCTATTGAAACAGCAACCTGTACCCAGGGCTCAGGCATTCAGCCACAGCAGTGCTCTTGGCTCCAAAAGGGAGGCTGTGTGAGGGTCCTAGTTGAATTCCTTTTCCTCTCTTCATATAATAGTCTTACAAAGATTATTCATATTGTGTGTCCTTTCCACATGGGTATGTTTGTAAAAGGGAAGAATGCCTCCAAATCCCTGTTTCTCAGCTCTTGTATTTCACTGAGCTTTGCTTTTTTATCCTGGCTTGGATCTGCACTAGTGTGGCAGCAGGACTAGGGCAGGGATTGTCCTCCTGGACTGAGCACCGGGGAGGCCACACCTTGAATCCTGGGTTCAGTTTTGGGACACTCACTCCAAGAAGGACACTGAGGTGCTGGAGTGTGGCCAGAGAAGGGCAACAAACCTTTTGAAGGGTCTAGAGCTCAAGGGTTGTGAGGAGCAGCTGATGGAACTGGGGTTGTTTAGCCTGGAGAAGAGGAGGCTCAGGGGAGACCTTCTCACTCTCTACATGTCCCTGAAAGGAGGTTGGAGTGAGGTGGGGGTTGGTCTCTTCTCTCGGGTGACTAGTGATAGGCCAAGAGGAAATGGGCTCAGGTTGTGCCAGGGAGGGTTTAGGTTGGATATTAGGAAGAAGTTCTTCCCTGCAAGAGTTGTTAGGCATTGGCCCAGGCTGCTCAGGGCAGTGCTGGAGTCACCATCCCTTTAGAGGTTCAAAAACTGTGTAGACATGGCACTTAATGACATGGTTTGGTGGCATGGGGGTGTTGTGTTGATGACTGCACTTGATGATCTTAGAGTCTTTTCCAATCTTAATGATTCTGTGGTTCTGCAGGTTGAGGATTATGGTCTTGCAGAGGGTAAAGAGGGAGTTGTATTTTTACCTGGGATTCATCTTTCCCTGGTAGCCAGTACTAAAATATTTAAGTGCCAATCACAGGAGCAGACTCCTGGGGTCAACCGAAGCTCTGTGTAGGGCATAGCCTATTTGTAACAGTGACCAGTGACAGATGCTTGAGGAAAGAATGTGTGACTATGTTGAGAACTCAGGACATTTCTGTCAGCACTTTGTGATGTGATGCTTCCTAGGTTAAAGTTCTGTCTTGCTGTTGAAATGTTCTGGGTGAATTTTTTGTTTCTAATTCATTTAGTAACTTTTTGACTCCAACATCTGGCTTCCTTCATGTTCTGCTGCAGATTTACTGCTGAGTTACACTCTACTGAAGCTGGGTAGGGATTCCTGTGACAAGAAGAATGATTTTGTTGTTTCTCTTCTAGCCTTTCCAGCACTGACCCTGTATCATTCATGTGCAGTTAGAGGTCTATGAAATTTTTGAGGACTTAATCTCAGGTTGTCTTTAATTCCTTCTGCTCTTCAGTGTGTGATGGACCTGCTCTTCTCCAGGACTTTCTTCACTCTAATTCCCTAATCTGCTGTTTTAGGATTTTGCCCCCTACTGAAGGAACAAACTTTATTAAATCATTATTATTTTGGATAAAACAAAGCTGGGAGTAGGTGTTTCAATAGTGCCTGGAGGATGGGTATAGGCATCCAGCTGTCATTTAGGGAGCCTGGTGCACAACTTCAAGGTGCTTATAACAATGCAGCTCTCAGTAGATGTCCCTGAGGCACAGTGCAGTGCTCTGCAGGGATGCACTCAAGAGGCTCTAAACAAGCTTGTTCAAGTACTAAAAGCAGTAGTGCTGTGTTAGCACAAAGAGCTGCCCGAGGTAATTAACCCTGCAGAGGAGCTAGGTGGAAGTGTGGTGCAGAGTTGTGCTTACAGTGCAGAGCAGGGGTGGTGCAAAAGAACAGGCTGTTTGGTCATTTTTGGTGAATTACATTGATGTCTGCCATGGAGTTGTGCAGTAATAATGTAAAAAGGAAGTCACATTGCTAGGAACTTTATGAAATAGTCACAAGTGATGCCTGGTCAAGGACCACAAGTGGCCCATTTTTCACCTAGCCCCACCAGGTCTAGGTTTGGCTCCTGATAGGAGGTTGCTGATAAAGAATGTTAGCCCTTCCCTGAGCTTTGCACCATGCTGTGTGGGAGATTCTACTCATATCACATTATGAATATAGTTTTGCTTCAGCTCTTCTGTCCCATTTTGCTCATCTTCATTTGCACACTGTGCTTGTAGCTGGACCTGGCCATGCTCCTCGCTGCCTCCTTTGAGGCATAGTTGCCCTGTGTCCAGGCAGAGTGACTGATGGTTGCCAACACCTTCCTCCCCTAGCTCTGCTGTAAGCTAAGAGTTAAATAGTGATGGGAGAAGTTTTGGGTCTGTGTATGTTAGTGGCCAAACCATGTTCACACAAAGCCAGTGAAGTGTGATTGAAGTAATTGGCAATTTTTGGTCTTTTGGTCTGTTTCTTGCAGAGATGCAAATAGAATTGCATGGTTCACCTGGGGAAATAGGGGAGGCAACAGGGGGAAAAATTCCAGTGTTTGAAATCAATGGTATTCTGCTTTTCTGCTTGCAATCAAGTCCTGCCTTGAAGCAGAGCCTTGGACTTGTATTTCATGGCTTTTGCAGCAGCTCCTGTCTGCTGTGTTCTGTTCCAGGAGCCAGGGATCCTCTGGCAGGAAGGGATGGAGCCCGAGGGTGGCTGGGCAGGAGCATGGGGGCTGCAGGACAGCCTGCCATCAGCTGGTGCACAGCTCTGCTGGGGGGACATCTTTTGGGGGGGGTGGTGGTATGAAAGCAGAAGGGAAAGGAACAGGAATAAAGGAGCAGCAGAACAAACTAAAAAGTCTGATTCATTACTGAAATATTTCAGGCTCCTGAAATTGCTGAATTCTTTGATGTTGCTGGTGACTGTCAGCATGTCACTGAAGTAATAAAGTCTAGATAGAAGGGTCAAACCCAGAACTAGAGATGTAACAGGCTTGTGTAATCTGCCTGTCAGGCAGTGGGAAGCCTGAGCAAGGATAATGGTCACAGAAGTAAATTCTAAAATGTGTTTCTAGAGTTTACAAATAGGGTGCAGTGCATTTGGATCAGTAGGTCTTTAAAAATAATTCCTGCTGCATTGAGTTGATGCCATGATAGTGACAGATGACCTGGATTGTTTTGCTGGGAAGGAAGCACCCCTTCCCTTGAGGAACAGTCACAGCTGCTTATCTTGGCTCTGCAAAAGCAAACCCTTAAATATTTATTTATGTGCTTAATGGGGAGAGTTCAGAAGGGAAACATAATTCCTTTTATTCACAGTGACAGCAAAATAATATCTTTTGGCTTTGAAGATGTGTTATGGATACTAAAAATACTTGGGGTAAGTTTGCAGTGATCACTGGCAGGTCTCCCCTCAATGGAAGGTGTCATGAGATGCAGATGATCACTTTCTGCAAACCAGAAGTATCAGTGGTTATGACTTCTGAGCTTTCCCTCAAAGAGCATGGTCACTTCTCCAGAGCTAGCTGATGGCATACCAGTCATGGCTGGCTGATTTAATTTCAAATGCTTTCTTCTTGTGCTTTCATCAGAGGCCTTCAGAGAGACTGGTAGGAAAAAATGTCATTTGTTTGGAGACCCTAGGAAGGAGGCAAGGAGAGAGCCTGTCTCTGCCCAGTCTTGGCTGCTTCTGCATGTGCACTGGGCAGGGCTGGCTTCCATGGATGTTGGAAGGTGTTTTCCTTCTTCCATAGCAAGGAGCAAGTGAGGAAATGGCTACAGAATTGGGTTTTATCATTTCATCCCACTTCAGTTTACATTTGGATACATAAAGTTGCATCTTGTGAGAAAGGACACAATCCCAGCACAGTGAGGGGTTGAAGGGGAGCTCTGGGGATCACATAGTCCAACCTCCCTGATAAAGCAGGGTCACCCACAGCAGCTTGCCCAGGATCATCTCCAGGTGGCTTTGGAATCTTTCCAGGGAAGGAGACTCCACAGCCTCTCTGGGCAGCCTGGGGCCAGGGCTCCAACACCCTCACAGGAAAGAAGGGCTTCCTCCTGTTCTGATGGAACCTCCTGGGTTCCAGTTGGTGCTCAGTGCCCCTTGGCCTGGCCCTGGGCACCAGTGAGCAGAGTCTGGCCCCAGCCTCTTGCCCCCAGCCTTGAACTCTTGCTCAGCATTGAGCAGCTCCCCTCTGGGGCTGCTCTTCTCCAGGCTAAGCAGCCCCAGGGCTCTCAGCCTTTCCTCCAGTCCCCTCAGCATCCTCCTAGCTTCTGCTGGACTCTCTCCAGTAGTTCCTTGTCTCTCTTGACTTGAAACTTTTTTTTGTTACTAAAAGTATATCTCATAGACTTGAGAAGTTTTATTTTAAGTAGTGAAAACTTGTGATCTTAACTACAGAACAGAGCCTCTAAACCTTGAGGCCCTGTCACTGGGATGTCATCTCTTGATGACATGTAATCAAGCATGCATTAATCAAAGCACAACTGAAATGTGTCAGCAGCTTAAAACAAAAGCAAAGTATCTTTCACTGTGCACATGCAGCAGTGCCATGAGAAACACAAGAGCCTGCTGAAAGCACACACATTGTCATGTTGGCATGGGTTGAAAGGAGCAAGGCTAAGCCAGGCACAAGATGACGTTTTTGGGGTTCACATTGGGAGTAAACATGCCACAACAATCAACTGTCTTGGCAAAGAGCTAGGAAAAGAAGTTATTTCCCCTCCAGAGCAAGGCCTAGAAAAAGATTAGTGAGTTTACTAGCTGTCTGGGGCAAAAAAATTAATATGCAGATAGGCAAGAGGAGAGTGTTTGTGTCATCTGAAAAGGAAACCTCAAAGGATGAGGTGTTTTGAATGTATTTTTTGGAGCACCAAAATGAAGAGTTTCCCACAATTTCCACTAAAGGCTGTTCCATGGTGAGGTCTGTCCCACCAGCAGGCTGTGGAGATGGAACTGCCCTAGGAATATCAAATACATCCTTGGCCCATGGCAAATTCTGCCAGTATTTTCTTTGATCTCTTTGATTTATTCTAAACCTGTGGTGAAATGCCTATAACAGGGGTTGGGTTTTGTTTATTTTGGTGGGTTTTGGGTTGTTTTGTTGATGTGGGTCTTTTCTTTTTGATTAGTAGCTTTCTGTGAGGTTGCTGGAAGAGTTTTAATAGAGGAGGTTGCATTTTTGGAGGAGGGTGTTACACATTTGTCATTGGCATCCTGGTAAATACAGTGACTTTAATTTCCTGCTGGAGTTATCATCTGAAACCAACAACAAGACCTACTTAGGGGAACTTGCACATCTGAAGTGTTTGAGGAGGAAGCTGAATGCTGTCAGATGCTGTAAGGACTTTTCTGGAATTGCAGTGACTTTGGCAAAGCAAGACTTTGCCTTTCTTGGCCAGTGACAGATGCTGAGGGTCTGAGTCCTTCCTGTAGCACTCCCCCATCCTGTTACTGTGTTTAAGGTTTTGTTGTGAATCATAAAAAGGCTTCTGTTTCCTACAGAAACCAGCTCCTGGATTTGAGGAATTAAAGAGAATCTGAAAAAAGGGTCTCTCAACCTCATTGAGGGAAGGCTCCAAGGTATAACAGCCTGCCAGTGCCTAAAGGGGCCTGTGTGGAGAGGGATGTTCTACCAGAGCACATAGTGACAGGACTAGGGGTTATGGCCTTAAGAAAGCTGGGGAGGGACTTTTTAGGAGGTCAGACAGTGATAGAACCAGGGGAAATGGGTGTAAGCTAGAGGAGGGGAGATTTAGGTTGGATATTAGGAGGAAGTTCTTCACTATGAGGGTGGTTGGCAGTGGAACAGGTTGCCCAGAGAGATTGTGGAAGCCTCATCCCTGGAAGCTTTTAAGGCCAGGCTCGATGGGGCCCTGGGCAACCTGATCTAGTGGAAGGTGTCCCTGCCAGGCAGGGGGGTTGGAGCTGGATGATCTTTAAGGTCTCTTCCAACCCAACTCATTCTATGATTCTGAGTCTGGACTGCAGGTCTGTACTATGTTCATGACAGGAGAATGCTGGTTGGGCTTTGGAGCAGGACCATTGCTCTCCCTCTGTCCAGACAAACTCGACTGCAGTCTGCTTTCCTCTCTATGCTGGGCACATGCTTTGTGTCTGTCTGGTCATTTCTCAGCAACTACTGAGCCTTTTGCTTGATTTCAACCAAATGTGACAGCAAGTCATGTTAAGCTGGTGGTTTGTGTGAGTTTCCCAGAGAGGCTCCCAAAGAGAAGAGGGAGAGAGTGGGTGAAAGCTTAGCCAGGTAGAAGTGTTTGATAAAGGAGAGTCATGAATTCACTGCTGCTGGGATCTCAGGGTGTCTGCAGGCAATATTGTCTTCTGAAGTTCTACTGACAGAACCCCAAATTTGAGCTGTTCTGTACATGTTTTCTGCCATATTTCACTCTTGCTCTTTACTAAACTCTGTTTGTCACCAGCTTTTCCTTTGGTTTCTTTTCTGCTGGAAAACTTAATGTCAAAAGTGTTCTCTAAAATCTCTGCATGTTCTCCAGAATTGCTGACAAAGGCCTTGGGAAAAATCAGGCTGTAGCAGGAGAGGCTCTGACCTCATTTCTGAGATTTCAAGAGTGTTTTTCTGGCTAATTTATTCTCTTTTTGGGGAGAGTGGTGGTGTATCTGTTGTTGTAGATGTTCCCAGGGGGAATGCAGAGTTTGTATGTGGTGCTGTTTGGACTGGGGGAAGGGAGACACTTATTAACACCATTGCTTGCAGGGTGAAGGCTGGTGAGCTATTTAAACTGGCTCTGGCTTCAGAGCAAAGTGAAAAATTAATGGGCTGTAATGTGGTTGGCTTTGTTTGATGAAGTGCTCAGTGAATGTTATTCAGCTGAAGAATAAATATTCTTGATACAGTTGTTGAGAGGAAAGAAAAAAGCCCGTTGCAGCACATTGTAGCTTGGTGGTGTTAAGCATTCATTTAATCAGCACGTTAATCATTAGCTTTGGCTTTGGCTTTTAAGTTCTGAAGGGAGACAAAGCTGTTCACAAAAGTATGTTTAAGAATGTGAGGTGGCCAGAGCACAGAGGCTTAATTGCTGACCAGGTTTTGTTTCAGTAACTGTATGATGTATTGCAAAGGGCTGGAGACTCTGGAGCTTTGCCTGACTCCTTCAGTGTAGGTCTAGGTGCTGTGTTTCACTACAGTGCCTGCAACTTGCTGCTGCCTCTGCCTCACCAGCAGCCTTCTGCACACCCAGCTTATCGTGGGCAGCTCTCCTGGCCAGTTTAGTGCAAGAGACAGAATGAGGATAGATGCTTTGAGAATATCAGTGGATTAATAAAGAGTTGAACAAACTTGTTAGGAAGAGATTTGTGGGGAAGGCAAAACATAATGCAAGTAAATATGGGGGGGTTTTTTTAGCCATTGCTACAGCACTTTTCTGGGTACATTAGCAGTAATCATCCTAACTGAGTAGCACTTCCCAGGGAAGGGGGTGATGGTGTGGGGGGGTGTTTGTTTGCCCTTTGACATATTATTCCTGTATGCATGTAATGCAGATTTTTCTGTGAGTGAGAAGTGTAAGTTGTGGTTGAAATCTGTGATGAAATATCTGGTGGCTGTTTAGGGGAAAGGCATTTTAACTGCAGAATGAAGGGAAGAAGCTCTGAAGAAGTAGCACAGTTCTTACCTAAGTGTGGGATGGTGTCTTGTTGGATAAAATATTGAATCATACAAGCTGTTGGCTCTTCTTGGTAGTTTGAAGCTTCAGCTATAGCATAGTGTGTAATCAATGCCCTACATTATCAATGCCCTAAAGCCTTTTCTTTGTTTAAAACCACAATCTGTGCACAATACTTGCCTTTGATGGCAAAGCACAGTCTTTTTTGTGAAGCAGGAAGGCTGGCAGAAGGGTTTGTGTCTTAGGCAAATGCAGCATTTGAGCTGTGCAATGAGATTTAAGATGACTGAGTGGAAATAGGCACAGATCTGTCAACCCAAAATCTCAAAGTTTTTAGTTCAGGTTTTGGCATATGTCTAGATCTAGNGAAAGGCTGGGGAGGGCCTGTTTACAAAGGCCTGTAGTGATAGGACAAGGGGTAATGGATTTAAATTAGGGAAGAGTAGGTTTAGATTGGCTATTAGGAAAAAGTTCCTTACCATGAGGGTAGTGGAAGATTGGAACAGGTTGCCCAGGGAGGTGGTTGAGGCCCCGTCCCTGGAGGTGTTCAAGGCAAGGCTGGACAGGGTGCTTGGCAACCTGGTTTAGTTGGAGATTGCCTACTCACTGTAGGGGGTTGGACTAGATGACCTCTAAGGTCCCTTCCAATCCTTATGATTCTATGATCTTGTTTGAAATTCTCAGGCTCTGGACACTGTACAATGGGAATGAAAAGGGTTTGTTTTTTTAAAAAAACCCTAACATTAGTAAGAAACCTCCCTGGATAATGCCATTTTCATGAAAGGTCACTGTGAAATGGACACAGAAGAGAGCAGTTTCTGTTAAAAAAAGCACTTCAGTTTTGTTTAGGCCAGTGATCCCTGTACTGCAATCTGGATGCTTCCTTTAAACTGATGCAGTGTGGTGGAAGCTGCAGCAAGGTTCCTTCCTGTACTGTGGGGCAGTGCTGCAGCAGCTCCCACAAGCAGCCTGACAGTCACAGAATCCCAGCATGGTGAAGGCTGGAAGGGCTCACCAGAGGTCATCTAGTCCAACCTCCCTGCTCTAGCAGGGTCACCTAGAGCACATTACTCAGGATTGTGTCCAGGTGGGTTTGGAATCTCTCCAGGGAAGGAGACTCCACAACCTCTCTGGGCAACCTGTGCCAGTGCTCTGGCACCCTCACAGGAAGAAGTTCTTCCTCATGTTCAGGTGGAACCTCCTGTGTTCCAGTTTGTGCCCATTGAGACACTCAGTGAAACTACAGTTCTTCCTGCAAGGGCAGAAGACTTCTGGAAATGTGCCCTGGAGTCACACTGTTGGTAGGAGAAACCCCAGTGCTGCTGAGTGTGTTACCAGTAAGAGCAGTCAAGGACAGGGTAGACAGGCACTGACCTCTCCTGGGTTATTGTCTTGATGAAGGCACATGTGGTTTGGCATGAATTTTGGAGATGAAAGGACATAATACACATTCTTGAATTTGAAGGCTTGGCTCAGTGAGAAACAACACTTTTTTTCTGGTGGAGAGAGAACCACCTCTGTTATTTGGGAAGCTATTAAAGAAAAACTACAAAAGACTTCTTGCCTCCAGTATCTGGTCACTTTTGTTTCCACAAACTCCCCTGTTGAGAATCATAAGTGGAAGAAGAACCTTTTCTCATTCACCTGCATGGCTGCATCACTGAAGTTCACATGAGCTTTGAGCACCACTAGCTGGGATATATCTTCATCCTGGGCTTTGAAAGAAACCTCTGCAGAGATTGCTGGAAATGCTGAGAGAGAAAAGTGTTTTGGAGCCTGTGTTTTGGTGGAACTTTGGGATAAACTTGGGGAGCAAGTAAGCTAGTGCCCAGTTCAGAAGTCAAACTGGAGCTGGAGCTATGTGAATTCTAACTTGTGCTCTCTTCTAAGGGACTGTCATCATAGCAGTTCTGAAAGTAAGCCACTGAATAGTTTCTAATTCCTTCCACAGTTGTATTTAATAGATGATCTTCTCCACAAATGTTAATTTAATGCTTGTCTAGCACTTTGACTTGGAGAGCAGTAAAATAAATGTAAAGATTATCATGAAGTGCTTGGAAGAATTACACTAATGGCAGGACCTAGTGCTGCATCTGTTATATACTGCACTATAGATCAGCACTGGAGTATATCCTTGCTGTCTGAGGCAGGATTTGTATTGATGATGATTCCTGTGGCCAAGTTTTGCTCTTGCAGTCTTTCAGTTGAGTAGTAGTAATGAGTGGGTGCATCCTAAGTTATTGCTCTTTAGCATAAAGTCATGTATCTTGTGGAAAATGAGCATTTTTGAGCATGGCAACAGTATTTAATCTCAGAATGTTGGCTTAGGAAGCACAGAAAACCCTGTGCAGCAGAACTGGGGTGTGGTTTGGTGCAAGGAGTAATCCCTCCTGGATTTTGTTCCTTACTCTCTGGTTGGCTGCAGACTCTCCCAACACCAAGCACCTGTGTTGTGGAGACTGTGTTTTGGCAAGGAAAGCAGCCTGCTGTCACCCATCTAATGGTGAGGCCCTGTGGCTGGATCTGTGCTGCCTTCTCCTCCATTCCTGCAGACCTTCCCTGGAGCTGGAGCTCAAGGTGCCCAGTCCCTCTGGCCTGTCACCCATCTGCCCTCTTTTAGACTCTGTGTCCTGCTCTTCAGGTCACAAGAGAGAAAGGGGCAGAGTTTAGTGCTCAGGTGCAGGAGGACAACCTGAGGTGTTTCCACTCCATCCTTTACCCTTCACAGGTTAAGGAATGCCCTCTCATTCCACCCTTACTAGAGCTGGCTGAGGAAGAGGAGGATGGTCTGGTTTTCCAGGTCTGTTTCATTTAGATGGTAACCCTTGGTATGTCCTGGAATAGGTTGTGGAGGGGGATGCCCTGGGGTCTCCTTGACTGGAGGATTTTAGGACTGGTTTGTTAGCAGCAGGCTGGGTGGGCATACTGCAGCTCTGAAACAAGGCAGGAACCAGGTGATGGCTTGAGCTTTCTTCAAAGCCCACGTTTCAGGATGTTGGGGTTTTGTATCAAAGGAGAGCAAGTGACTCCTGCTTATCAGTGGCAGATTTGCACTTGAATAATTCTTTGGGAAAGAAGCAGAGCTTTGCTGAGAATGAAGCAATTAGCTGGACTATTTCTAATGGTCTCTCTCCCTTGCAGGGTTTTACCTTCCCATAGTTTTTTCTCTTGTGAGACCATTCAAAAGCTAACAGAGAATATACATTAAGGGAAGTAATAGAATGAACAAAAGAGGAGTGTGGAGGAAGACTCTGAATTCAAGAGGTGCTGGCTTTGTGGCTGAGAAAGCAAAGCCCATTTCCAGGAGGAATTACACTACTTGGGCAGCCTGCTCCATACTCCTTTCCTTGGCTGTCTCTCTGGGACACCACATGTGCACCTAGCAGCAGCCATCCTAGCAGGCTTCTCCTTGCAGCAGCCACTCTCCCTTTCAGCCCAGGGCCACATATTGATTTGCAGGCACAGATTTTACACCAGCTCTTCTTTCTCTGCTCTCAGCTTTCCCCTTCCAAAGCACTGGGCTACTCTGCTCCCAGGGGATGATGAAGTCTTGCAGTTGTTGATTGAGCAGAAGAGTTTAGATTTTCTTCTTAAAAACTGCATTCCTACTGCTGTTTCCCACCTGTTTGCTGCTCTGGGTTTTTTTTTCTGTCATTCCAATTTGTTTTGGGAGTAAAAATTTGCATAGAAAACCAGCAAGCAAAACAAACAGGCAACCCCCCCTGAATTCTTGTCATGGCTAAATGAGAATGGAAGAGTTTTCAAGAGGTAATGCTGTTTCTGAAGGCTGCTTTGATTAGTGTACTTCAGTTTGGTACCTTTTCTTGGGTTTAACTCATCTCTCTAGAGCTTGTTGTTGTTTGGTTTTAAAGCACACTTGTAAAGCAAGATGTACACAAATAGTTTTCCATCTTATCTGTAAGAAAGCACCACAAATCAAAAGGTGTTGGACCACTAATTTTAATTATAATTTATGAATTTTATTTCTCATTTTATTTCCAGTTAGCTACATAAAGAGATGCAGAAGGAATCTGTAGGTTGATTATTGTATTTGCTTAGAAAGTCAGTGTGGCCAAATGTATGTGTCTGATGTGTTCCCAGAACCTCCAAAAAGTGCTTTTTAATGCTAAGTTGCAGCAATACATTGGGTTGTGGTAGGACAAAAAACTATTTGGGGGGAAAAGGAAGTGACTGTCAGTGTTCTTTTGTAGTAGCTTTAATCTAAAGGTTAAATAGTGTAATTATATTATAAATGTGGTAAGTACAAAAGGAGAAATGGTGGGTGGGGATGGCAACCAGTGGAAGCAGAAAAGAGTAACAAGGAAGCTAGGAGGTGAATGTGTCTTAGATGGACAGGAGAGGTGTTGGGGAAGCAGAGCCTAGGCCAGTAAGCTGTGCACACTTCCATGGCAGGTATCAGTATCACCTGCAGTCACTGGAGAGGATTAGTCCCTCCTAAGACATGACTCCTCCAATCTGGATTAGATATCTGGAAGTGCCTCTTTAGCTGCTACTGGAGCCTAGATGTCTAGCCTCAGATGCAGATCCATGCTCTAGATGTCTCTGTGTGCTGAAGTGAATCTCATTAGATGGTTTTCCTGCCTGAGGGGATAGATCCTGACAGCAAAGTCACAGCTGGAGGTTTTGGGCAGTTGGAGGTTTGCTTGCAAGTGCAAGTTGTTTAAAGAGAGGGAGGAGATGGGCCAAAGAGGGAGTGCTGGGCATCACCAGAAGGAAGAGGAAGGTGGTGAGGAGAAACTCCTGGATGGGGCCTCAGTGGTGTGGTTGGAGGGTGAAGAGGAAGAACACCCAGCAGCCTAGGAGGTGGTTCCAGAAGCAAAACTGGATGTGACAAAGGTGATTGCAAGATGATGGAATCAAGGGTTGCTTGTCATTAATTAGGACCCAAAACCTTTGGGAGCATGTCCTCCCAGGCTGCACTCTTGTTGCATCTTCTCATAAACAGATTGGAGAGAGACTCCTTCCACAGCTGGAACAGAATGGGCACTTTCAGTCACAACAGCTGGTGCTTTGGTTTTGATAGAGGATGTGAAGAACAGAAGGAGCTAGAGAAATCCTGTGGCTAAAATCCACACATCTCCAGCTGGAGAAACCAAGGCAAAAATTCTAGTCTTCAGCCATAATGGATTCAAACTGCAGAGTCCATCAGGCAGTCTGATGCTGAAACCAGTTGTTTAACTGGGGTGACAAAATTGTAATCAAGAGTGTGATGGTGGTGGAATTACTGTCAACCTACAAATAGATGAACTGCAGTTGGTTCTAGATTTCAAGCATGTTGGCATTACTGTAGGGTGACATCCTGGGACTTTGCTTTACCCCAGGAGCTGAGATTTTTGTGGCTGTTCTGCATATTGGAATAAAACCAGAAATAATGAAGGGAAAAAAGAGATTCAGTTCTGTCATCTGGGTAGAAGAATAATGTGATGTCCCTGCTCTTCTTTTTGCCAGACTTTCAGTCAACAGGAAAAGAGTTTATTAATTACAAAAAAGATTGAAATTAACTTCATGTACTTCAGCAAGCTGTAGGATACTCTGTGGGAAATGCATGAGGAGGCTTCTGTTGTTTCCTGTGTATAGGAAGCAATCATGTTCCTGAGAAGCTCCTTTGTGTATTTTAACATGTATTTTAAGGAATATCTTTTATAATCACATACATTTGGTATCAAAAAATGTCTTTAGAAAACTTTAGCCAAAAGTGCAACAAAAGATGAAATAGAATCATGAAGGTTGGAAGAGACCTCCCAAGATCACCAAATCCAACCATCCACCTGTCACCCCTGTGCCACTAAACCATGGCCCTGAGTGCCACATCCAGATGTTTTCTGAACCTCTCCAGGGCTGGTGACTCCACCACTGCCCTGGGCAGCCTGGGCCAATGCCTAAAACACTGCATATTAAAAATACCTGTATAAATACAGTTTTGGGTTTGTGTAAACCTGGATTCTTTGATCCAGGAAAGGAAGTGTGCCTCTATTGCACATGCACTCAGCTTTGGATGCTTTTCAGCTGCTGGCCACTGTCACTTTTCCACAGGTGGGAGGTGCTATGGATTTTCCCAAATCAGGCAACATCTGCTGTGTTCCACTCTTCACATTTACTCTGCAACCAACAGAATACTGTGCAGCAGCATTCCTTGGTAAGAAGCAAGGCTAGGGGATAAGATCCAATGATTATTGCTTAGGAAGGAGTGTCAGGACTGATTAGTGTCTCCTCTAAGTTCAGTAGGTAACTGATGGGCTTCCCAGGGCTGCTGCTGTGGGATTGCCTCCCACTGAACTTCTTCCCTTGCTACTTGGGCAAGGTCAGAAACAGTTTGTTGCAGCAAGTACCCTGCTTGTTTTTCCTTGATGTAGAAAGCTGAGCAGAGAATCTCAGTTGTATTCTACCTTGCAAGTATTTGTACTATTTACACATGAACTCTGAAGTGTTTGTTGCACTGAAAAACATGAAGTGAACCCCAGTGCCTTTCCCTAGTTGCCTAACAGTTGTTTCTAGTGAGGTGTGCTTGCTTTAGTGCCTGGCTGATCTGATTTGTGTCTGTTGTGAGAAGTCCATGGAACACACTTGTGTTTTCTACAATCAATATTGATCAGTTTTCAAGTTCCACCCCTCCTAATCCCAGCAGTATTTCCACCTCCTCAGTGTAAGAGCTCTGCAGCTAGGCAGGCAACAGCTTTAAAAAGAAATTTGTCATTTTAAGATATTTCTTTAATGTTTGCCTTTAGCAGCAGTGCTCCAAAGTTCACTGTCACACTTGAACAGAAATTACCAAGTGAACTGGAGACAGAAATATTCTTTTCCACACTTACTATATTTTTCACCTGTGAAATATAAATATCATTAGTGTCTAGGAACAGAGGACTCAAGTAGGCTGAGGTTGAGGGAACTCCTCCCTCTTGCTGTACTTCAGTAATCTATAGTGTGTGAAAGTGCTGGAAATACTAAAGGATCTTTTGGGTCTACACTTTCTCAACTGTATTTTTCTGTCTCTCCAACCAGGTAGTGAAAGCCTGGATGAAAGTAGTTTCAGGTTTCTTTTTAGCATTACAGTTGTTTACTCTGCTCTCAATCATTGTGAAGATTCTCATTAACTAAATGTTCATTTCTGTCCAGAAAGTAATAGTTCTCCAAGGACTCCTAGTACCTCTCAGCATCTCCAATGCTCTCAGTTCTGGGCTTGGAAGAGATGCACATAGAGAGATTGGGTAGGATAAATGATGACCTGATTAGAGTGAAAGAGGAAACTGAATGATCCTTGCAGTGTTGTGGCATCAAAGAGGGTTCTCAAGGGGTACTGCTGATCTGCTGGGAAGGTCTCAGCAAAGCTGAGTAGTATCCATGAGCTGGTGTGAGCAACCTCCTTCCAAGGGGTCCCATGGAGAGGGGATGGCTTGTGGCTTTTCTTCACCTTGCCTTGCATATGATGTTTCCAGAGGTCATTGCTGAATTGCTGAATCCTTTATTTATTTGTTATATACATATATATACACACACACAGAGTGTCTGAGCTCTTCCAGAATGTGACAGGTCACCCTTTGGAGGTCTTTCTCCTTTCCTGATTACAGGTAGCCTTGGTGTTATTGAAAAGAGATTGCTGATGCAAATTCCCCCCCAGCTGTCACAAATTGACTGCAGTCTGTTAGTTCCTTTCTGGAGGAAAAGCTGATTTGTCTCACCTTCCAACTAACCAGCCACAGATACAACTTACCATACCATTAGTGGTATTCAGGAGGTTCACTTGAGCCTAGAGCCTCTTGGAAGAGGGCTACATAGCCCAAGTAAAGCTGTTAGGAGGAAATTGTTCAGCTGAAATTTTGGGGTAGAAATCACAAAGAAAAAAACCCCCAAAAAGTAAGGGAAAAAAAATCCTGCATAGCTGTGTACTTTAGAGATGAGGAACTTGTGTGAAGCCTGTGTGAACTTTGATTTTCTCAGCTCTTGTGTGGTGTTATGCCTTTGCCAGATTTGATTGTGAAATTGGTGAGGAGTTGAAGAAGTCCATGCCATGGTTTTGGGTGGAGCACAGCTGCATTCTTGAGGCTATCTTGCAGAGCAAGGGGAGAACTGTCTCCAAAAGCCCAAAGGAGCATTGGCAGCATTTTGCTAACCCAGCCAGACCTGTATGTTAGTACTGAGCTGTTTGTGTCATTTGTTCAGGTTTGTTCATTGTAGGTAATGCCCCATTGGTAATTTTACTGTGGCTCACAGAGCAGGAGGCAACATGCCAAATTCCAGGCTGGCCAGGATGCTGTCTTTTGGACTGGAGGCTGTGGATTGTCCCTTGAGTGAATCAGTTCAGCACAGGTCCCCTCAGCAACACCCCTTAAGCTGTTGCTGAAGCAAGTAAGCAAGCAGTGCCTATGCTCTAAGGTGGTCCCTGTTCAAACAGGCAGCTCTTGGTGACCAGCTGAGACCCCAGCACTGGGGATCTGTCAGCAGAGCATTACTTTGCATAGCTGTTGGCTGAGAGCTATAGCAATGGAAACTGTTGCTTTTCATTCACCTTCAGAAGTGTTAGTGATTTATTCCATAGAGTGTAGTGGTGATTCCATACAGTCCTGCTGCACAGCAGCAGCTGAAGCTGAGCCAGCAGTGTGCCTAGGTGGCCAAGAAGGCCAACAGCATCCTGGCTTGGATCAGCACTAGTGTGGCCAGCAGGACTAGGGCAGTGGTTGTCCTCCTGGGCTGGGCATTGGTGAGGCCACATCTCAAATCCTGGCTTCAGTTTTGGGCTCCTCACTCCAAGAAGAACACTGAGCTGCTGGAGTGTGTCCAGAGAAGGGTGTAGAGCACAAGTGTTGTGAGGAGCAGCTGAGGGAACTGGGGTTGCTTAGTCTGGAGAAGAGGAGGCTCAGGGGAAACCTTCTCACTCCCTCCAAGTCCCTGAAAGGAAGTTGGAGTGAGGTAGGGTTTGGTTTCTGCTCCCAGGTAATTAGGGATAGGATAAGATGACATGGCCTTGAGTTGCACCAGGGGAACTTGAGGTTGGATATTAGAAAGAATTTATTGTCTGAACAGTTATTTATTGTTAGGCATTGGTAGAAGCTGCCCAGGGCAGTAATGGAGGTTAAAAATATCCTGTAGACAGAGCACTTGGTGCCATGGTTTAGTGTCATGGGGGTGTTGGGTTGATGGTTGAACTTGATGATTTTGAAGGTCCTTTCCAACCTTAATGATTCTCTGATTCTGTATCTGGAAAGTAAGCTAAGAAACCAACATGTAATGCCCTCTCTGAAGAGGAGAGAGCCCACACTTTGTCTCAGCAACCACCTGACAGTTTCTATTTGCTGTGGGGGTGGAACATTGTATTTGCAATTTGCTTCACACACCTGTGAAAGGGAATAATTCTATATCACCAGAGTGATAGTCTGAAAGTAAAAGAACCACCACACCCCTCCCCCCCCCAAAGCAAAGCAGCTCTGTATATTAATTTACTGGTTTTTCTGGGTAGCTGCTGTAGTGAATTATTAGTCAATAAGAGTTTTCCATATCCTGACTCCCATGATGTGATCCTCTGAAGATCAGCTCTTGACAGTTTTTGTTAGGGGAGTTTTCTCTCTTTCCTTTCCTCATTGCTTGTTGTGCTCAGCCAACACTCAGACACTGCCAGTGACACTTCTGCCAGCTCCTGCTTCAGCCCTGGTGGTTATTAAAGATGATGGTTCCCTCCTCCCTGCTTCCCTCCCTGCAGTGGTGAGGGAGTCATTTTCCCTGCTCTGCAGTTGCTGTGCTGCTGTCTAACCTAATCAGTGTCTCCAGAGGCTTTTGAGGCTCAGCAGGTTCTGGATGCTGGAGGCCTACAGAATGCTGAGTCATTTGCTCTCAACTGCAATAAAATGTTGCTTTTCTGTTGTTTTGTGCCTTCTTTTCCCCCCTCACTAATTTGTTTACTTCTCTCTCTCTTTTTCCTTTGCCACTTTGTATTTATGCAGCTCTGTGGATGTGTGTATTCCTGTGTGTTTGTATTTACCTCCCTGACCTGCCTTCCCCTGCCTCCTTTGTTTTCTTTCCCAGTTTAGTTTTCTTTCCTGTGACAGTGTTCTCTGGTGACACTGTTTGTGTGCTGCCAGTGCCATTGCCTTTCCCTGCTGCTGGCTGCTGTGGGTTTGCTGTTGGCCACATGCAGAATTCAGGCTCTTTACTCAGACCTGTGAACTGTGCTTAAAAAACCCCAAACAATTCAGAAGAGAAGGTAGTGAAGCCTGTGCAGAGCAGTGAACTGTCACCTTGCCTAGGAGGTGTGCCACAGAAAACCCCAGACAGAGCAGGTTGGCAGTTCCACACAGGCTTTGTCTGAGAGTCTTTGTGTAAAATGCATCTTTGTTTCTGTTCTCTTCTAGATGGGAAGTTCTTTAGGTCTGATTTAAGGGCACTCTACATTCCTGAGGCTCACCTAAGGAGGAGTTAGTTGCTTGCATTTCATGTTCTGTGTTTCTAAAAGACCATCCATCCTGTCCTGTTTTCTTCTGGACAGAGATAGCAGTGTGGACTTTATGATGTTCTAGCATTTCTGACCTGTTTTCCATCTATTTCTGTCACTGTGGCAGTTAATAGAGCATTGGCAGGAGAGAAAAATCTTTCATGCCCTATTCTTCTCCACTTCCCTCAATTATGAAATGCTATTTTTTGAGATCCTCCTTTTCTAGAGCCTCTCCTTCCCATTTTGAGAGAGAACTGTGTCTACAGCTGTAGACTTTATCCTAGTGCTGACCTTTTCCCCATCCAGATTTCCTTGCATGCTCTCAATTCAGATGCTTCTGCCTCTCAGTGAAAGGTTAGTTTCCTAATGTGTATGAAGCTGTCTTTTAAAGGCAGACAAAGCTGAAATGGAATTGATCATCTCAAATGAAAGGAAATGGAAACCACAGAACTGCTTTAACTCCAAACTTGTAGCTAAGGCTAATGTGGATTAGGTCACGTTTGGCAAGAGTGTGCATCTCTGAGTTGCAGCCATTAGCTGGGTCCATGCTCTCAGGCTCACTGGAAAAATAAATACAGCAGTAATTGGTAGAACTTAAAGTTACAGCATGGACCAAAGGCAGGAGATAATTTTGTATTTGCTGTTCTGGCTCTGGGTACAGGCTTTCCCTTTGAATGTGCTGCTTTGTTCTAATTTCTTCTGCAGCAGAGGTTAATAAGTATAAAGTAATGAAACTTTCCTCTCCTCATGATAAGAGGCCTTGTGAGGAGCAGCTGAGGGAACTTGGGTTGGTTAGTCTGGAGAAGAGATGACTGAGGGGAGACCTCCTCACTCTCTTCAACTCACTGAAAGGAGGCTGTTGAGAGAAGCAGGTTGGTCTCTTCTTCCAAGTAAGAAGTGATAGGACTTCAAGGTGTGCCAGGGGAGGTTCAGATTAGATATTAGGAAGAATCTCTTCACTGAGAGGTTATCAGGCCTTGGGCCAGGCTGCCCAGGAAGGTGGTAGAGTCACCATCCCTGGAAGTGTTCAAAAAACATGTAGCTGTGGTACCTGGGGCCATGGTTTAGTGGTGAGCATGGTGGTGTTAGGTTAATGGTTGGACTCGGTGATCTCTGAGGTCTTTTCCAACCCTAACAATTCCATAACAGTATGATTCTGTGAAGTGTTTCTCAGAGCTGCTTGGGACTGTGTTGCAGTCAGGTCCAGCAGACAGTCCCTTTCATCTGCTGACCCAGTTGTTCACTTTCTGTTCCAGTGACAGCCCCTGCTGCTCATGTGCAGCAGCACCAGCTGCTGCTTAGCGTGTGTCACCTTTGCTGCCTTCAAAGGCAATTGCCACTCGAGTGCTTTTGGGCTGGTGGGGATCTCAGTGGGGTGTTTGTGTAGTGGCTGTGTGTGCATGTGAATAACAGCAGCAGGGTAAGGAAGGAATGTGCTAGGAGCAAGGACAGGCTAGGTTAATCAGTAGCAGTGACATGGGAGATTACTTTGTTACTGGAGGCTGGGAAAAGAGGAGAAATGGCCATGATTTCCTAAAGGACCTTGGAGGTTTTTTTGCCTGTGTGCCCTCTTCTGTGCTCACTCCTGGTTTTTACCAGCTCATCTCTGTGTACTGACAAGATACCTGTTGGGGGCTACTGAGCTGGCACATCAGTGCATGAGTACTCTCTACCAGAGCTGCTGAACTTGTTTCTCTTAACACAAAAGCTGTTTGGTTTAACTTCAGTCTCCCAGGGAAGCTTGAGGCTCACACATCTTCATGGATAAGTACATACATGGAGACATTCTCACTGCTCACCTCTCACGACAGCTGGGCTGTGTTGGCACCTCCTGGCTCCTGCACCCTGTTCTCTCTCTGTTCAGCCTGGTTGTTGCTTGCCCATCTTTGATGAAGCTGAAGGAAAACCCTGCTGAGGGCTACAGCACAAGCACAGGATGCTTCCTCTTCTGATACACAGTCCCTTTTCCAGGGTGCTAGAGTACAGTGCTAGCAGGTGCACTTTCTCCACTGCCTTCAAGAGGGAAACAAGACTCAGATTTTACCAAAGGTCTAAAATCCTACTGGGCAGGGACTCCACTATCCCCAACATAAGAGCCACCCCAATTCAGAGATGTGTCTACACAGCCTTACAAATGTGAGTAGAAGCTATCCTTAGAGTGTGTGATGATTGAGACTGGAGGGACCTCAGGAGGTCCTGCTCAAAGTAGAGTCAGCTCTGACCAGGAAAGTCTTGTGAACAGCCAAGGATGGAGTCTGTGTAGCCTCTTCAGTTAATCTTTACCACCACTTGACTGTCCTCAAGGTGGAAGAGTTTCTTCTGATACCCATTCTGAACCTTTCTTGTTTCAGTTTATGCCTGTTGTCTGTTGTGTTCCCACAAGGCACCACTGTAAAGAGCCCAGCTCCCTATTCTTAAAACTCCTTGCAGGAGTTCTCCAACTCTCTGTAAGTGTTGGAAGGTTGCTGTTAGGTCCCTTGGAAACCATCTCCTTCCCAGGCTTTTGCCTGTTCTCCCAGGGCAGGTGCTCCAGGCACCTGCCCATCTCAGTAGTCCTTGTTGGTCTTGCTCCAGTTGATTGACATTTCTGGCATTGGGAGGCCAGTGCTGGATGCAGTCTTGCTGTGGTCTAGGAGTGCTGGGCAGAGGGGGATAAGAGCTTCCCTCCCTCTGCTAGCTGTGCTCCTGTTAGGACAGCTCTAGGTGTCCTTCTGGGGGAAGAGAAGCCACGTTGCCACATGCAGGGAGTGAGCAGAGGGCCAAGGCTAGCCAACAGAACCAGGGTGTTTTAAACTGTAGCTTGGGTTGTCATGCAAGCAGCAGGAGGCAGATGGTTGAGGCTTCTTCTCTAGCAGTGATCAGTATGCCACCCTGGTATGTCTCCTTCTGCCTCCATCTGCTGCCAGGCTGATGGTGGAGTTAACCTCTGGTGGGACATATGCAAGGCTATCAGTGAAGGCAGCACCCCACAGGGAGAGGGGTATACATCCTTAGCTCTGCTGCTGGCCCTTTTTGCAAGAGCTGTTGTTGGAAACAGAACCTTCTCTGGCTTGTTAGAGTCCTTGTTCATTTGGTGCTTCCTTCCCAATGCTCAGCCAAGCAGCAATATGCAGAATTTTAAGGATAGAGATTTGAGAAGAGACCAGTAATGGATGAAAGAAGGTAAGAGGTGAAAAGCACTGAGAGTAGGAGTTGTGTTGTGCTGGCCACTGGAAAGATTTTACTTTCATCCCACTACTGGTTTTACTTTGACTGTCAACATTTCTGTCTGAGAAGACACTGAAAGACTTGGAGGGGAAGGAAGAGCTTAAAAGACAAACTATTTGCATGGGAGATGTAAATGTGTATTTTGAATTCTGAAGAGCAACAATAGCTACACTCCACTGCCCCATTTTATTTCTCAGTAGAGCAGCAATGTTTTTAAGCAGCTCTGCTAGCAGTATTCTCTCTACCTAGTCTTCATCATGTATTCAACTTCCCATCAAAATAGAACATTTAGTCCTTCACTAGTGAGCAGTGCACAGCCTGGGTGTTTTTAACAGCTTTGACAAAACCAGTATGTCTTCAGCTTGTGCTTGGTTTTCTTTCTTTTGTTGTGATTGGGTTTTTTGTTGGGGTTTTTTTAACCCTATTTTTTGTTATTCTACAGGAGTTATGGATTATGACAATTGTGACTTTTTTGGGGGTACTTGTTTTGGACTCCACTGTAGCCTTTGGATGTCAGTGTACCTGTAAATGTTGAGCAGGTGTGGACTGTGGGCAGCTGTCATCCAGACAGTTTAGTTTCCATTTGGACAATGTGCTTAGCACACTTGGGCTGTGGTGTGCAGAGGTTTGCTCTTTGCTTTTCTCAGCCAGTGCTCAGCTCTACAGGCATCTCAGCTTTCTCAAGTGAGGTCTTCCTCACCTTGAGTTGAGTAGAAGTGATGATGCTAACCACCTTGGAAATCTGGCTTTTGATGACAATGCAAACGGAGGTCCTTCAGCCAAAGGTCTCAGTCTGGTGCAGGAGGAGGACAGGTAAAGGAGCATGGCTCAGCTGAGCCCTTCTGCAGACCTGAGCAATATGCTTTGTTTTAAATGTGCTCTGAATGTTTGCAGTTTTAAGCAGATGCTGAAGCATCTTGGAAATGCTGTAGTTTGAATGCTGAGACTCTTATTTTGTGCATTTGTTCTTGTCTTACCAGTTATTTGTGGAAGGAACTCTCTGCTCCTCTCTGGAAGTAGACTTCTGTCAGAGTGTAAACATCCATCTGATGCCCCCAGGAGTAATCTCTATACAAGTACAGAAATGTAATTGTGTATCCAAGAGACATTTGCAGCATGGTTCAGTTTTGGCAGGAGGTTTATGGCTTGTTGAGCTTTCAAATAGTGTTTGTTGTATCTGAACCATGCAGAAGATGCACCTTTTGGAACGTGGAAGGTGTTTTGGTGTGAGTTACAACAGGGCTACAGAGGAAGCTGTGTGCCTTGCTGCTGATTTGTTGGGAGTTGGCTGACACTGAGGTGATTTCAGGCACTGAACTGCTTCAGGGACTTCAGGCTTCTTCCTCATGAAGTTGCAAGGAATTGGTGGAAGTACACTTCTCCTTTCTGTGGAAAGACAGGTTTGGCTCCCTGTGTGTATAGCTTATCAGTAAACCTGTAGGAAGCAAAAATATTCTGACTCCCAATAGAAAAGTTAGTGATTCTGTGAAAATTGAGTTAAAATCCAAATTAATTAAACTAAAATGAATTTAAAATTTCCTGATTGATTTTTCCCCCCCCCCCTCCATTTTTCTAAAATGGGTGTTTCAGTTTTGCTGTTGTGGGTGGTTTTGTTAGTAATAATCTCTGTGTAACTGGAACCAAATTTGGTGAGAAAGTCAAGAGCACTGCAGTGAAATGGCAGCACGAGAAATGTTTCTGTCACAAGACAGTGGACCAACTGAAATCAACTCTAGCAGTTTAAAAGCATCTGTGTGGTCTTGCAACCCTGATTTAGTAACTTCTTAGATGATCACTGAATGATTTAACTTCCTTTTATGCTAGCAGAGAAAAGAGGTGGATGCTGATCATCTGCTTCTAGTACAAATAATAGCTTTTCAACCATGAGACTAGTTGTATTTACAGGCTCTGGCCACATTTCCTTCAAGTCCCTGTGACTTTCAATAGAGCAGCTACAAATAGTTTGCTTTGCATTTACTATCATCTGTCTTCATCTCTTACTCAAAGTATTCAGTTTTATTCTGAGTGGATTCAGTTGCCCTCTGAGGGTTCTGGCCATTGGGCTTGCAGGAATGTGCTATAGATGTGGGAAGTGCCCAAGCAGTTCCAGCTGGCAGTGTGTGGCCTGCAGTGTTTAGGAATAAGGAGGAGAGCTAGGAGATATTTCACCTTCTTTTTTTTTTTGCTCATTATGAATATCCTCCCAGGTCTTCTGCCTTCCTGTGGTGTAAATGCTGTTTGATGGCTGAACTGTGTGATCTGAAGCACAAGCTCTTTCCTTTCATCATCACAAGTCTTCTCACAATTAATTTGGTGACTTCCTTTCTTCTCCACCTATCCCATAATTCACCTTCTTGCAGTAGGGCTAACAGTGTGCCATTGCCTCTGCTCCTACAGGCTGGGTTTTTACACAGCTCATAGAAGTTACCTTTTCCTCTGCATTTTGTTGGAGTTCAAATATTTGTGCAGTCTTTGCAGCAATACTGATGGAGCATTTAATTAGCAATGGCAACCAGAGCTGATTCAACTCAAAATAATTAACAGAGAACATAATGTCTGCAGGAATTCTGGATGTGTTTGCAGGGGATTAGTGAAAATGTGACCTAGTTGTTGTTTTCATGGTAAATTAAACCAAAAAAATCTGTAGTTTGGTCTGGTTACATAGAATTTGGTACCTGCAGACTGACTCTTCTGACATCCTGTACCCCAACTGTGAGTCCTTCTGAGGGGCCTGCAGAGAAAGATCTGAAATCAATTTAATAACACCTTGACTTTTGCCAAGGATTTGCATTAAAAATTAGTGTTTGCTTTTACATCTCTTTACCTTTTCAGCAGATTAGGCCTAAGAATATACTGACAGTGTTCTTCATTGAGACCTCATTGCAATTTGGATCTCCTCACCAGAGATGGAGGGGCAGGAGCTGATCTCTTCTCTCTGGTGACAAGGGACAGGACCCAGGGGAATGGCATGAAGCTGTGCCAGGGCAGGGTCAGGTTAGGTGATAGGAGAAGGTTCTTCACCCAGAAGGTGGTGGAGCACTGGAACAGGCTCCCCAGGGAAGCAGTCATGGCACCAGGCCTCACAGAATTCCAGAAGCATCTGGGCAATGCTCTTAGACACATGGGGAGACTTTGGGGTTGTCCTGTGCACAGACAGGAGTTGGACTCCATGATCCTTCTGGGTCCCTTCCAGCTCAGGACATTGTGATCTGCAGGCAAAAGCTGGATCTATCATCCCATAATTTCCTGTGGGTCTGTGTGCTGTAGTATGAAATCTTGTATGCTACACTAGCATCAACTGTCTTCTCTAAAATGCTTGCATGGTTTAACATTCTCTCTTGTTCACTAATTCTGGACAAATGGATGGGTTAAAGGAGAGGCAGTTCCTAAAGAGGACACAGCTGCTTCAACATTTACAGTATCTGAACAAGGAACTAGCAAGGTTTTGAGAATATGAAAGATACTGTATTTAATGTAAAACTATCAATCCAGGCTTTCTCAAGGTGTTTCTTTGTATCATTAACTGATTGGAAACTTGTACCATGTTCAAAGAAACCCCTCAAATGGAAACCTTGTCAAAGGAGAAATAGTTTCTAGGTAAACAAAATAGAAAAATGGTAGTAATAACAGGTTAAGGCCTTTATTTTTGAGGCTGAAGAAAGGAGATACTGAACATTTTTTATCAGCTGTGGGTTTGTATACTGTTAGTTGCCAGCCTTGTTAGAAATGGAAAAGCAGGATGGTGTCTCTGCCCTACTAACTCTTGTTATTTTCCACTTGGCAATAAACCAGCTTTTCCTCTTTTCCCCTCTAGCACACATGTAAACATAGCTCTGTTTAGGTTACTTTTTTTTTTGCTGCTAACTGAAGTTGCTGATACTGGCACAGTTTTAGAGGACACCCTGCAATTCTAGTTAAAGAGGGAGCAATATTAAGACATTGGAGATGAGTTGTTTCCATCTCCCTTCTGGTCTCCTCCTCCAATATTTTAGTAGTGTCCAAATTACTTGAAGTATCTGAGGTCTGCTGCTGTAGTGGGTTGCAGAAACAGTCCCTCTGAAGGGATTAGTGTGTATTGTAGGTGCCTAAACTCTCCAGGGTGACACCCATGGCCCCTGAGGAAGTCAGTCAGTTAGGACTCAAGCTCAGTGGACAGTTGGGAGATATCCTTTGGCCTTCAGGGCTGTTAGATTTCCCCCCTTCTTGGTAGCCATCTAAATAGCAGTTTTTGCAAGCTCAAGAGAACCTGCAATGTCTTTCTAGCAGTTCCTTCTCTTCAGTCTTCCAGGTGGCTTTTTGCTGTCCTCTTGGTTCTATTTGGCATGTCTTTGGATGGTAACTTTGGAATTCAGAAGCACCAATGAGTTGTCTGGTAGAGCTTGGCTTTTTGCAGGAGAAACCCAGAAAAGCATAAAGATTAAGGGCCAGCAAGCTTACACAGAGGAGTTAAGGAGGAAACATGGGGACTGGGAGCTAGAGGAAAATCTAGTCCAGTCCATAGTCAACTTCCAAGCTTTTGGGCTTAGAAGATTTTCTTCCTTCAGTTTTAGGAGAGTGCAACACTGCACTCCAGTGTCATTACAGCTGTGAACTACTGCTATATGACCTAACAGAGTTTCAATGAATGAATGAAAATTTCTGATTTTAGTAGCAAATATTCTTTCACTTAATATGTTCTTGGAAGACAAAGGCTTAATACAAGCAGTGAGCAGTAGGGAATCACTCTTCCTTGCCCTCTGATCTTATTGTCATAGTGCTTTGGACATTAACAATTTTAGAATGAAACTTTTTCTTGTATTTCTTGCACCTGAAAAGCTGTCAGAGGAAAAGGCTAGATTGCTTATTATTCCTTATCTTATTAAGATAGATTCCATTTTTACTTCTCTTCTGCTTGTGGATAGACTTCGCTATCAGAAAGCCTTACATTTAGTTGTCCATTTGGATGTTGCATTTAAATCCCTATCCTGAGTGCTTCTGATTGCCTAGGAAATTTGGAAGCTGCCTGATCTGGTCCTAAGTATGTGTTTGTAAGATGTGGTTATTGACAGGATGTCCTTGGCATGACAGAACAGACAGCTGAAATTGGAGTGTTTCTGGAGTAGTGTTTGGACTTTGCCATTGTTGGGCTGCAGAAAACATTTAATAGCATTAATAACTGTGCATAGGAAGCAGAATTATTCAGGGATGAAGCCCTTTGCTTTTATGCTCATCAGCAGAGTGGTCAACAGTGGCTGAAGATGAGCCAGCAGGTGTGCCCAGGTGGCCAAGAAGCAGCAGGACTAGGGCTGGGATTGTCCTCCTGTACTTGACACTGCTGAGGCCATATCTTGAATCCCGGGTTCAGTTTTGGGCTCCTCACTCCAAGAAGGACACTGAGGTGCTGGAGTGTGGCCAGAGAAGGGCAATGAAGGTGATGAGAAGTCTAGAGCACAAGTGTTGTGAGGAGCAGCTGAGGGAACTGGGGTTGGTTAGTCTGGAGAAGAGGAGGCTCAGGGGAGACCTTCTCACTCCCTGCAGCTCCCTGAAAGGAGGCTGGAGCCAGGTGGGGGTTCTTCCAGGTGACTAGTGATAGGCCAAGAGGAAATGACCCTACCAAGGGAGATTCATGTTGGATATTGGGAAGCATTTCTGGACTTCAAGAGTTGTCAGGCATTGGCCCAGGCTGCCCAGGGCAGTGGTGGAGCCACCATCCCTGGAGAAGTTCAGAAACTGTGTAGACATGGCACTTGTTGGGATGGTTTAGTGGCATGGGGGTGCTGGGTCGATGGTTGGGCTTGGTGATTTTAGAGTTCTTTCCAGCCTTAATGATTGTATGATTCTGAGTTCCAGGCAGGAATCAAAGGCAATGGAGGAATGAATGTTACCCCACTGGGTAGATGTTTCAGTACAGACAAGGCAAGAGCTCAGTGTAGAGCCTGTGACTGAGCTTGGTTTACTTCAGCTTGTCAGGATTTGCAGGAGTGTAGAAAGCCCTGCCCAAGGTGGGATCTGGTGTCTCCTGTCCCTGCAGTTTCCCTGTGCACATACACTCTGGCAGTACTGAGACAGGAATTTTCCAGTATTTTCCAGTACAGCTGTAGCTTTAGGTGTTTTCTTTCTTATGCCATGATCTGTAGTGTGAGTAAATCATTTGAAATCCTCCTTGATTGCCATCTAAGGGAGGTCACTTCAGCACATCTTGAGCTGCTGCTTGGGGGGAGCTTTGTGTCTGCATCAGTCAGGGGAAAGCTTCACTTGCTATAGATGTGCAGAAAGAGGTGTGACACTGCTCTGAGGAAATAACTTTCTTTGGAAAGTACTTTGTTGTGTTTGGATGATAGGAGTGGGCCAGATGTGCTGCAGGAGCATCAGGGAAATAATGTTTAAGCCACATTACTTGTGAAGATGCAGTTTAATGTAACTTGGTGTTTCAGTAAGGATAAATAAATTGCCTGTATAGCCACTGACATGTTTCACTGGATGGAAATAGGTTTTATTACCTGAAGAAGACTTACAGGAATGATTCAAGTGTACATACTTGTGATTAGAAACTAGATGATGACATTGCAGTAACTGGGAGAAAGGAAAGGACACCACTTTTGACTGTAAGCCTGACAAGATGTGATAGTCTTGATCTGTAGGATGAGACTCCCTGGAATTAGCCCTGTACAGAAATACTGCCTTATGCTAGGCACAGAAAGCATTTCTAGGAATACAGTTTTTTGCAAGCAAGTGCTTACTACTTGAAAATATTCCAGAATTAAGGGGGGAAAAGAAGAGCACATTTATCATATTAAGGGCAGAATTTAGAAAGTGCTTCCATAATTCACTGTCCTGCTGCTTGAGTACTGCTCCATTGCTGGCAGAATAATTAACAGGAAGATTTAGGAAACTTGGAAGAGAATTTGTCATGGCTGTGGGATGTGAGTTATACCCCAGTCAAACCTAGAGCTTGAACAAACCTGCACTGCACAGGTTTGATAAATACCTGTATTTGCAGCATGTCAGGACTGTGCTGAAGTCAGCAGGGGGAGAATTTGGAGGTGTTTAAACCATGATGCTTTTGAGGTGTATGTCTGTGTGCTGTTACTGAGCTTCTTGAGGGAGGACAGCAAGATGCTGAAGGGATAAAACAACATCAGCCATAGCAGGTAGGTGTTAGTTTCCTGGCTAGATCTCCTGCTGTAAATCAGCAGGTGAAGTTAGTGAGAAACTCTCCTTTAGTCTGTGTTTGCTGCTGCCTGGACTGGTGGACTTTTGTCAGGTGTTTTGAAAGAAATCATAATGGTCACACCACGTGGAAGAAACCTACTGAGGCATCACCTTTTGATGTGTCACTAGTCATCACTTGCAAATCTTGAAAACCAAAGTTTTTCTTAAACACCTGTGGAGTTTTCTGTGTCTGAGTAATGTATAAACCTAAGTAAACTCTGTGTGACCTTCCTGGGTGGTTCCCTGGGAGTAGTCTGGCTAAGGTATTTGTGCCTCTTCTCCCTTCTTGACTCACTTCCCATGCTCCTGGGCAGATTTTGCTGTTGCAGTCAGATTTTTGGTAATCCTTTTTGTGTTGCTTCTGCCTGCCAGGTCTCCCTGAACTACTTTGTGCATCTGTTGTGGCTTCTCTTCTAGCAGTTCCTCTCTGGTTTTGTTCTATTGTCAATGCCAATTAGCCTGCTGCTGCTGGATCCCTGCACCCTCTGGGCTGCCCTATAGTTCTCAGTGTGCTACTGATTCATTTTCTTTCCACAAGCACTGACATCCCATAGCTGAGGATCAGGTCAGTTATGGACAGGCTGAGTGCCTGGCCCCTTTGAGAATTCAGTCAGTTCTACTTTGGACATCCACAGTGCTTGGATTTTAATCTTTTTGAGCTTTTTGCTAAATCCTGATGCCACTTGGCTGTGGTCTGTATTATAATTATTCTTTTTGTATGATAATTTTCTGAAGTTAAAGTGTGTGCCCATTCTGATGGAGGTTTTTCAAATCCTTAGAAGGAAAAGGTTTTGATCTCACTTCCTCAGGACTCACCTGTCTCCTTAACAACATCTTCCCATCTGTAGTAAATACAAATTTGCAAGAGGTAAAATAAAAATGTCAGTAAGAAAGGGGAAAACTAGGAGTATCACCTAGGAGCTGGAGAAAGGCTTCATCCTGAAACACTTTTGGGGAGGAAGGCAGAAGACAACAGCACTAGATGGTTGGACTGCAGTGCAGGCTGGTTGGGCTGGAAGAGGAGTGCTGGGTGATCAGAGCCTGTGCCCTGCGTGATTCAGTGCTGGGAAGGGTTTGGGGGCACTTGTCCTTCTATTGTCACCACCTTTGCTCACTCTGGGAGCATTGCAAATTCAGACAAGCTGTTTATCTGCTGACTGAGAGCTGAAAGTGTGCTTGGGGTAGGTTTCTTGGTCATCTTGGTGTTGCAAGTACAAAGTAATTCAGGGTTGTCTCCTCTAGGCTTTTCCCCTTCGCTTGGCCAATGCTGGCCTCTTGAGGACTGTTTCTGCCTTTGGAGATAGGCTGTGAAAATGTTGGACATTTACAGAGTTTTACTTCTCTTTTCAAAATCAATTGCCTTTTAAAATTCTAAAATAAGCTCCTGTAGGTTCCTGGCCTTTTCTCTAGACCTATTTTCCATTGCTGCCCCTTCTGCCATGGTTATAAGATTAGTGTAGTCTACTTCTCTGTGACTTCAGGGCTTCCTCATTGTATGACAGAGCTCATGGCTCTGCAGTTTTGACCCAGCAGAATTTCTGTATGGAATTTCACATGATGAGAATCATGAAATCTGATACTTCATTGGCTACTCAATTATCACACTTTCTCCCAAAGGTACACCTCATTTTCTGCCTTGCTATTCTTCACTAAATGGCTGGTTGTTTTCAGCCTCCAGCAGAGGACACTGAGACACTAACCTGTGTCCTGGGGCCAGATGCAGTCAGAATATTTCATGTGGTCTCTAACCTTAGCTTTTGAAGGGAGCCCCAGCTATGGACCTCTGTAAAAGTGCAAGTCTGGTAGCACAGTGATGTGCAACGTGGGTCTGGTTGTGTGGTAGTGTGATCTGTGGCCTTCCACTTGCTCCAGGAGTGGGGATGTTATGGTTTAGCTCAGCATGCAGCTGGAATAGTCTTGCTTGTAACATTTGCCAGTGTCTGTTCTTCATACAGTGGGGTAGATCATGGAACTGTAGAACCCTGTGAAACGTGTGGACAGCACTGAGGCAGGTGTCACAGTCACAGCCCCCAGGGACACAGTGAGCCACAGCAGCAGAGAATGTCTTTCTGCAGAGCCAGGCTCCCAAATTAAACCTCCTCTCTGTACCCTTTCCCTAGTATACATCAGCTTTTACTTCTGGTCATTTGCAACAGAAATGGTTTCTTCCATGATCAGTATTCAGAAGTTCACAGGTACTTCAGCAGTCAGAGCAAACCACTTGAGAACCAAGGTACCTAAGATCATTGCTTAGACTGCCCTTACACTATAAGGGCAATGAAAGAGAGTTCAGGGCCTTGGGACAGCTGGTTGAGGGATCAGAGGCACAGGTAGTGGTTTCCTCAGTCCTTCCAGTAACAAGGGATAATATTGATAGGAAGGGGAGGATCAATCAGGTTAATGCCTGGCTTCATGGCTGGTGGAATCAGAGTAAGTTGGGGTCTTCTGACCATGGGGTGATCTGTTCATCACCTGGCCTGCTGTCATCTGACAGGATGCACCTTCCTCAGAGGGGTAAAAGACTTTTGGCACAGGAACTAACAGGGCTCATTGATAAAGCCTTGAAGTAGCTTGAAAGGGGGAAAGGAGAGCAAGCAGTCTTGCCAGTGCTCTGCTGTGGCAGGGGGGTTGGGCTAGATGATCTTTCTAGGTCCCTTCCAACCCCTAACATTCTGTGATTGCTTATTTTAGAAGCAGTAGCTCCACACTTAAAAGCTTAGCCTTGAACAAGCAGTGCTTTATTATGCTTGAAATGACTATGTAAACTAATTATGTCAATGAAAAGTATTTACACTTGGTGATGGAAGAAAACAACCCTCATGGCAAATGAAAAAACCTGCTGAAACTTAAATTAGCCTTTAAACTGATTGTATTAACCATTTATCACAATGTATTACTGTGAATCATTTAGCAACATCAAATTAGCAGAGCATTCTATTATGGGTTGTCATTTGAACTGCAGCTGATTTATTAAGGCACCCCCACTGTATATCAACCCAGGGAGACATGGGTTTATATCACATCCCTTCTCACTTATGGAAATGCTTGTCCCAAACACATTAAAAAGACAAGTGTTAAATTGAATTCCTACCTTCAGCATTCACATGTGTTTTAAGCTTGCTGATAGGATGTCTTCAGAATCATTAGAGAGATCAGTATTTAAGGTATGAAATGATCTGAAGATACCTGTGGTGCATTGTGCCATTTGGATTCTTTGGGTGGATGAAACACAAGGGATAAAATGATCAAATCTGCTTTATAACTCTCTGTTAAAGGCTGCACCAGGTTCTGAATGAGGATGAGTAACTGGCTGGCAATGGCCTTCCATTCAAAAAGCTGACAGTGCTATCATGGTTCCTGGTAACCCATTGCTCAGTTTCCTTTTTGTCCCAGGTGATGTGAGAGAAAGCCAGGAACTGGTTAAAGAGGCTGGTGTCCCATCAGCTATCTAATACCCAGGTGCAGAGGACTGACTTTTAAGGCTTTGTTAGTAGTCCAAGTCTACTTAGCAATGTCTTACCAATGCTATTGGGATTAATCCTATCTAAAGCCCTCTATGAGAAGTTCCAGAACTCCAGGTTGGTTTCACCTGGAGCCTAACCAGGGATCCAGGAGGAACCAAGGCAGTTTCCCTGTCTATTTGGCTTAGGCTAGCCACCTGGTCTGATCTTATGGCTAAGTAAGACAACGTTAAATACATTCTTGTGATAGACAAGGATAGATAGATACAGTCTCAGGACATTTTATCCTCACTAATGGTTACATTCTATCTAAGCTACCTCTTTTGCTACAGACCCTGCCTATTTTGCTAATAATGAAATATTATTGTGATGAACATTTGGCTGGGAAGCTTATCCAGAGGCCAACTTTGGTTCAGGGCCTATTACTCAGGCCTCAGCTAGTTGGGAGATTCACACTTAAGTCACCTTTGGTTTGAGGCCTATCATTTGGGCTTTGTCATATCAGCTCCTTAGGAATATTTGGAAACAGGATCAGTAAAGCCTCCAAGAACTCAGGAAAGTACCTGAAAGTTTCCTAGGTTTCCTAGTGACTAAACAGAGACATTTTCCTAAATGCTAGTTTAGCTGTAAAGATTTGCCAGCTTTCCCAGGCTTTCAAACCAACTTACCCTCTTCTGAAAAAGGTCAGATTCAAAGCCTGAGATAAATTCAAGTATGTACTGAAACTAAGTTGCTTATACCTCATTTTGACTCACCCAACATTTATGATACAACTAAGAGATTCTTGGGTGTGCATTTTCTAACTGTAATTGTCCACAAGTACAGAATTATAACCACTGCTGGACTTAAAGTTCTGCTGGGTTACCTCTCCCCTAGAATAGCTATTCAGCAAATTGCCCACAACATAAAATAGGTGATGTCTTTTAACCAGAGAACAGCCACAAAATACACAAATCAAGATTACTCTCCAAAGGAGAGGGTTAGCTCCATCACATCTTTTCATAGTACCAGTTACCATCACTCCCTGTCACATCAGGCTGCATCTGCCCTAGATCCTCTCCTCATTTTTCTGATAAATCTTCTCCTAATTACAGCAAACTCTAAAAGATAAGGAGGCTTAAAAAATAAGAGGAGTAACTACAACTGCACTTCTTTTCAGTTGAAGTAATACAAAGTGGTGGTGGTGGAGAGACCCTGAAAAACTTCACTTCAGGGTAGTGTACACAAAAGTTTCATGGTGAAATTAAATAGTGGATAATGGTCTAGCAGTTTGTATGAAAACCAAGCTCATGAGAGCTGATGGACAAGCAGGGAAGCTCCATATCAGACCTACAAGGGCCCAGTCACAAGAGGACTAAGCCAAAAAACCCCATTTGAGCTGACTGCCAGTGACTCCCAGTCTGTGCTCTCCACATTAACAAGGCTGAGTACAGGTTGTTGCTGTGATCATGGAATGGAACCAGGGTGAAAAACAGTGCTGTGAGCATTGATGGAAATGCTTTTGGCAGTCAACACTTGCATGACTAGCTTTTGAAAAGCATGTGTGGCAGTAGATTTTCTTTAGGGGCAGGAATTGTCACCTCTGTGAGTCACCCATGGATATGCCACAGCTGCAGTTCTTTATGGAATGTTGCTCCCTGTTCATTGCTGCAGTCTTCCTTGGCTATCAGCAAACCCTGGCTGTGAGGTGGTGATTGCCTTCCCCATCTGTCCATTGCTGTTTTCCAGACAGGGTTTCTGACCCTCCCTGTGGGCAGTCTGGCATTTGTCTTTCTCCTCTATACAGAAGAGGGAAGAGTGAGTTAGAAGAGGTGAAGAAGTTCTTCTGCAAGTTCTCTGCCTGCCCCAAGATCTTACATTGTGCTGATGCCATGTACTTTGTGCAAGAACTGGTTCCAGTGGATGTCCTCTAAGCAAAGCCTAGTTCTGCCTCCCTGTGCATTGCTGGAGGTGTGACTGAGCTGTTCAGCTGCCAGGCATCCTCTGACTGTAAGGGTGGTGGGGGTGGTGGTGGGAGACCCTAGTTTGAAAAGGAAGACAGGCAGAAGCCTCCTTAGACATATGCAACACTCCCAGTGGTTTCTTTGGCCAAAGCTACTGCTTAGGTAGACTTGGGAGGACTTGGCTGTAAAGACAAAGAATAGGCTGGAAGGTGTCATGCCTAGAAAGCTTTTTTCCCTCATTGTCAGTGGCATGAGCTACCCTAGGCAAGTGGGTGATGTTATGGCTAGGAATATATTTTGCTGTAAGTATTTAAACTCTGTGTCGTCATTGCTGCATTTACCAATGTCCAACCTGGGATGGCTTTAACATTGCTTAACAGAAAAGCTTCCTTCCTTTGGGGTGTTGCATCTTTGCTCTTTCTGTGCAGTTATTAATAAGGCCTTTGGGAACCTGAAGTCCCAGGTGGTCCTGTATTTTCCCTCTGTTTTCCCTGTGTAGTGGCACCATAAATAAGGGGATGCTCCATAGCCTCTTGATTGTGGAGTCCTTATGGTTGGAAAAGACCTCAAGATCCTAAGAGGCCAACTGTCAACCCAACACTGCCATGCTCACCACTAAACCATGTCTTCAGGTGCCACATTTCCATGTGCTTTGCATGCTTCCAGCGATGGTGATTCCACCACCTGCCTGGGCAGCCTGGGCCAATGCCTGATAACTTCTCAGTCTGCTCTCTTGTGCTGCCATGTAGATGTCTGACAATGCAAGATGGTGTCTGATGGAGGGATCAGGCCCATAGCAGACAGTGAATCCAGCAGGATTTCTCATTGAGTATTAGTGTTGCATTCTGACCAGGTAGCATGCAGCTTTTGGCTCAAACTGCATCTCTTCTCTAACTTTGTGTGCTGTTATTTTTTTTTTTTGGATAAAAATGAAGTATTTTTTACTGAAACCATCCATTTCATAGACATAAAACTTGTACATGGAAGAGAAATCCTAGCAAAATAGAGTTTTGAATGAGAGCATAGATCATTTTTACAAAGCACAGGGATTTTATGAGGAGCTGTAGCAACTGAAGTAGTTGTTGAAAGAACACATTAGAGAGAGCCTGGAGCGTGAATGTGGAAATGTTTAATACTGCAGAGCCTCAGTCTGCAGACACTGAGTGCTCAACCCCTCTGTAGAAATGAAACTGCAGATGTAATTGTATCTAAAATGCTCTGTCTGGCTTCTCGTGCCCCTGAAATGTTAGAGGCACAAATGGGGTAGCTGGCAGCTCTGGGAGGCTGTGGGTGATAACTGGAAGCATGAGTGGCCCACATGGTCCTGAGGTGAATAGTTTGGTTTGAGACTGAAGATGCTGGAAAGTAATGAGTAAGAATAAACTTCCTAATGGTGTTGCTGGCTCATAATACACCTGTTTTGAGATTAGCCTGCTTAGTTCTATTTCCTTCTTTTTGTGACCTTTCCTGTAATAGAGCTTTCTGTTTGGCTGTGAAGCTGCAGGATAAAGCCATGAAGATGAGTAAATCATGGTGCTGAAAGATTTGACTATTCAAACTGTCTGTGAAATGCCAAAGCAAGTAGTGGGCATGCATTGCAAGGCTGTAAAATTTCAAATGGCAACAGAGAGATGCCTGATAGGTTGTGGTTCTGAGACACCTCAGCCTTTGGTACTGGCCATTACAGCACTGTATTGACACATTTAGCACTAAAGCATTTGAGCTTCCTGCACCTGAAATGTAGCTGCCTTGATCCTTCAGGTATCTGCACTACTGGAATTAAGACAGCGTGGTGCTCGTGGGTGTAACTTTGCAGTTTTGGTAAAACATTGTATTTTAAGGCATTTTTAGTCTTTATTCAGTAAATGACTGTACCAAGGCAAGGTTTTTTCCACTCTATTGGAAACAAATTTTGGCCAGCCAGTCTCTGTAGTCAGTGGCCAGGGTGGGATTATAGGCTAATTACAGGAACCTAGCCATGTTGTTTCTGCAAGGCATGACTGACACAGTACTTCTAGGGTAAGTACTCCTAACTCAAACCCAGTACACTAAGAGAGAGTTCTGCATGCTGTAGGAAAGGGTGCTGGGATGCATTTGACTTTCTGGCATGCATAAATGTTTACCATGTGGCTTTGTGCTTCTCCTTGTAGACACTACCCCAAGCAGTCCTTCACCACGGTGGCTGACACACCAGAAAACCTGCGCCTGAAGCAGCAGAGTGAATTGCAGAGTCAGGTAAATCCAACCTTAGTCCAAGAGTGCAGAAGTGAGGGGTTTGTTTCTGCTCTTGCATTTGTTACCACACTGCTGTAAGTCCATTGACATCACTGAAATTTTCACAGAATCACAGAATCATCNTTTTCCAGGCTAAACAGGCCCAGATCCCTCAGCCTTTCCTCATAAGACTTATGCTCTAAGCCCTTTGCCAGCTTGGTAACCTGCCTCTGGACCCTCTCCAGCACCTCAATGTCCCTCTTGTAGTGAGGGGCCCAAAACTGGACACAGTACTGGAGGTGAGGCCTCGCCAAAGCTGAGTACAGTGGCAAGATCACCTCCCTGCTCCTGCTGGTCACACTATTCCTGATACAAGCCAGGATGCCATTGGCCTTCTTAGCCACCTGGGCACACTGCTGACTCATGTTCAGCTGGCCATCAATCAGCACCCCCAGGTCCTTCTCTGCTGGGGAGCTCTCCAGCCACACCTTCCCAAATCATAGAATAGTCACAGCTGGAAGAGACCTTGAAGATCATGCAGTCCAACCTCTGTCCTAGCCCTACCAACTCACTAAACGATTCCCCCCAATGCAACATCCACCCCTTTCTTAAGGGGTCACCTTTCTGAGGGTCACCTCAGGGATGGTGACTCAACCACCTCCCTGGGCAGCCTGTTCCAATGGCTGACAACCCTTTCAGTAAAGAAATTCTTCCTAATATCTAACCTGAACCTCCCCTGGCACAGTTTCCATCCATTTCCCCTCGTCCTATCACTCTCCACTAGGGAGAACAGACCAGTCCCTGCCTCTCTACAACCTCCCTTCAGGTAGTTATAGAGAGTGATGAGGTCTCTCCTCAATCTTCTCTTTTCCAGGCTAAACAGGCCCAGATCCCTCAGCCTTTCCTCATAAGACTTATGCTCTAAGCCCTTTGCCAGCTTGGTAACCTGCCTCTGGACCCTCTCCAGCACCTCAATGTCCCTCTTGTAGTGAGGGGCCCAAAACTGGACACAGTACTGGAGGTGAGGCCTCGCCAAAGCTGAGTACAGTGGCAAGATCACCTCCCTGCTCCTGCTGGTCACACTATTCCTGATACAAGCCAGGATGCCATTGGCCTTCTTGGCCACCTGGGCACACTGCTGGCTCATGTTCAGCTGGCTGTCAATCAGCACCCCCAGGTCCCTCTCTGCCTGGCAGCTCTCCAGCCACTCCTCCCTGGGCCTGTAGCTGCTGGGGGTTGTTATGAAGTATCTCTTAATGTTTGAAATGTTACAGCTCATCCCAGAGGGTTCATTTGCCTCATGGTTACCTTGCACCAAGCTTGATTGTGGAATAACTTTGTCAATAGCTAACAATTTGTCATTAGCAAACATTCAGAAACTTTTAATGTTTGTCAGCACTGAACTGCCTGAATGATCAAGTATGGATTTATGTCCTCTGTGACCTCATGTATGAAGCAGTCTGTAAGCTGCTTGTGTTAAATGTCATCAATCAAAACCTATGTAGATTAGTAAGAAATATATTGAATTCAAAAAGTAAAAAGGAAGAAAATGGCAATGAAGACTTATGTGATCCTAACATGATGTTGTTTTACTGTTACTCAGTAGTCCATAATATACATCTTACTGATACTCATTCCTTAATAGCTGGACAAACCCCCAACAAACCTCTCTTTTCCCCTTGCCCCCTCCCATCAGTGTCCTGTGGACTGAAGCTGTCCTGGCTGGGGGAGGCAGTTGATAATATCTGATTGCATTTTATTTTGTGAAAGTGGTGGGGTTTTTACTGTTGTGATTTTATTCTGGGTTTAGTAGTAACTTTTCATTATAATTTGCTGATTGTCATTGTCAAATAATGTAAGACAAACCTGTAGTGGAATACAGAGAGTAGGCAACAAGAGCTTTCTTGTTTGGGAACCTCTCTGCAGGTTAGTAGGTAAAATCCAAGGAGTGCTAAAGAGAAATGTTAGCAGATTTAGTATGATACACCTGTGAAAAAACTCCACCTTTTGCCATTACAGTTATTAGTTGTAAAGCTTAGAGAAATGCTTCCCTGCTGAAATTCTGCCATCTGGAAAGAAGAGAGTTTGTGGAATGTACATCTCCTCTGGACTTGGTGGAGTTTAGAGGAGAGTTTGCAGGAGGAGTTGGTAGAGGAAAGGCTGTTAATTATTGTACAAGCTAGAAGACATATGTTTTTGGAAATCTGTTGTTTTGGTGTTCATTTAAGCAGCAGTTGACAGTGTGTTCAGCTGAGGTGCTGGGTGCTCTCTCTAAGAGCCCCTAAGGGCAGTGCCAGGTGCCAGGCTGTCATGTTGGCATGGTATGAGGAGAGCAAACCAAAGAAAACCAAACTACTGTTTTCTGGAGGACTCAGTAAGAAATGGATTGCTCTTTAGAACACTTGAAGAATTGTTAAGGAGTCAACTGGCAGCATTTAAAAGCTTTCCAGAGAACCTTCTCCTATGTAATGTAATTCCAGAGCTTTTCCCTTCTTTAGCCTTTTACTTCCCTGGGTTTCATTCTGCTCTGTTGGAAGGGGACACTTCAGGAGAGGCTGTAAAGAAGGCCAGTTTGATTTCCCATTCTGGAACACTCCCCAGTTCAGTGTGTCTCCTGACTGAAGGAAAATGAGATTTAAGTTCTGTCATCCTCTAAATAAAGAGTATAGACAAGGGATCCACTGTCTCAGACAAAATTTTTCTCTCTCCCTGTCTTTACTTTGTGGAGGGTTAGTGCATCTTCTTAATAGGAGACTGTGGATGCTTTCTACTTCCACTTGCCTCTCCTAGATGGACTCAGCTGCAGGAGTCACTGATAACACTTGTCTCCTCTGTGCTTACTTGGGAATTGCCTTCACATGCCTTGGCTGCTGACCTCTCTAGCTGGAGAACTCTCCAGTGCTCTGTGGCCTGCAGTTCTTCCCCCTGGCAATGCTGTGGAGATCAAAAGCAGCAACTCCAGTGGAACCTGCAGAGAGAAACAGAGATGTTCTGCAGTTCTTGGCAGGAAGGCTATCAAAGTGTCAGATCAAAGGCAGTGCTGATGTTTAAGGTGGGTTCTCCCACTCCAACACTTTCTGAGGAAATCTGCCTTCCAGCAAGTCTTGGGGAACTTGAGACAGAATCACAAATGTCATCCTGCATCAGCCTTGTCCTGCTGTCTGGTGACACAGCCTGAGGCTGCAGTCCTTGGAAACTCCAGTGATCCTTTTCATAAGGGGAAACATACTTTTGTACTGCTTTTGCAGCAGCTTGGATAACTGAAAATGTATGGGGTGCTCTTCTGTAGGAGGAAACATTTTCAGGTTTTCTTGTTAAGTAGAGTTCATAAAATAGTGATTTTTCAAGAGCTAGCATCTTCCTTTAGGAGATGTGCCCAGCTCAACCTAGTGTCCTGATAGTATCATGTTTTGAGAGTCCTTCCTTCCTCAGGAACTGCTTGTGTTTGCATCTGCCAACTCTCACCAGGATAATCGTGGCAGTATTGGGCATTGGGAAGAGAGGGAGCCTCAGGAAAAAAGAGTAACTCCTTATGGTCAGCTGTTTTGCCTCTTGGATGGCCACACCTCTCTTTCCAGGCTGAGGAAGAGACAGGCTGTGCCTAGTGATTCCCTGGACAATGGGTGTGAACTGCCAGACAGTTCCATTTGTACAGAGAACAAAACATTTCCAGTGTGAAGGTGACCAAACACTGGTGCAGGTTGCCCTGAGAGGTTGTGGAGTGAGTGTCCTTGGAGATTTGGGGTCCTTGGGCTTGTCCTGTGCCTAAATAGGAGCTGGACTCCATGATCCCTGTTGGGTCCCTTCCAGCTTGGGATATTCTGTGATTTTCAGGAGATGCCTGGACACAGTCCTGAGCAGTCTGCTGTAGTTGACTGTACTTCAAGTAGGAGGAGGCACTAGATGATCTCCAGAGTTCCACTCTGGCTTCAGCTGTTCTCAGGATCTCAGAGGGTTCTGTGATTCTTCTCTGTCCTTCCTTGGGTTCCTCTTGAGCCTTTCTGTCTTCTTGCTTGCTGCCTTCTCTTTGCCTCTCTGTTCCAAGAGTTATGTGTTAACAAACTTCCAGGCAGATACTTTTCAGTGGTTGTTATTCTTGATCTGTTCAAAAGCTTTTTCAGTTGATATGCTCTGCTGTTATGAACTGCTGCAGTGACTGCTATAGGGGAAGGAGATGCTGCCTGGATTACTAAAGCAGACATTTAATGGATGTCCTGGGGTACCCTGAGTGAGCTCATTGGAGAAGTCATGGAGAAAACAGTCCTTGGAGCTAGAGGGGAAGATAAAAATACTCTCCTTCAGCTGAGGAAAGGAGGAAGAAATATGGGATAGCAAGCAGAGAGGCCTGCTTACAGCTTTATGGGTGAATTTGTAAGTTGTGCCAGAGGACCCTGGAACACAATTTAAAGATGGGATTTTTCCAGATAGCCATCAGGCACTGATTATTTATCTGCTCCTCCCTCCAGTTGTCCAAGGAGCTGAACCCATGCACCATATGTGTATGAAGAGAGGGGTGAGAGAACAAAGAGTGAAGGCTTCTCAATCATCTTCTTGCTATTACTTGTGAGTGAGGAGTCCTGGGGTAGGTGGTTGGGTTTGTGCATTAAAATAACCCCAGGCTGCCTGCAGGGAGATTCTCCCTTGCCTCCCCTGTGAGCCTCTTCACTGTAGCATTTTGTAAATCATGCTCACCTACTAAATGTGACTTTTTTCAACTCATGATTTGTTCCTTCTTCCCCTCTAAAGAGTATTTAAATGACTTGGTTTATCTGCATGAGTCAAAGGCATAACAATCATTCTGGATGTGAATAAATACAAAGCTGGAGAGGAGGAGTGCAGGAGGCAGAGTGGATTTCAGTCTTCTGGGGGAATGGTTGCCATCTCTTCTGATTTGTTCCATCCTGCTGAACACTTGAGGCATTTTGTCTCCATCCTGTCTGCACTGGACTGGCTCCTGGTACTGTGCTGCCATAGCTCTGCTCTGGTTCTCTTGGGTATTTTTTCCTTCCTGCAGTGACTAGACAAGCTGTGAGGTTCAGGATGGGACAGTTGTGCTTCCTCCCCTTCCCTGGACCAGCATGTGGTGATAACCAAGGTGTGAGCCTGTGGTCAGGAGACACCAGGAGGTGAAGCAGAGACCCCAAACTGCAGCCCTTAGCAGTCAATAACCAGACTGGGAGGCAGAGGGGGAGTTGGTGTGGAATACATTGACTGATTTGGGTGTTGCTGACATTGAGTTGGACTTGATGGTCCCTGTGGGTCCCTTCCAACTCTGGATATTCTAGGATTCTGTGACACATTTGTAGCATCCTGAAATTCTTTGTTTTCACAGGTGGAAATACATTGTCTGCTGGGGTATAAGATTTCTTGTATGGATACAGATGATACATATGGATACATGTTTCTTTGAGATAGAAAAGAAGAATGGTTTGCTTTAGCTTTAAGTTGTTAAGTCTTAAATCTGATTCCTGGTTACTGGCTGCCTATCCTATACCTCTTTTCAAAATTCTGTTTTATCTAATATCATTGGTCTGAACAATGACACAGAGTTTACAGTGTGGCAAAGTACTGTCAGTGTAACAGAAGTTACCTGGATAAAAGGGTTGGGATAGTAGGGGTTATTGCTTGCTTTTACTTGTTTCTAAAAAGAACTCTCTTTTCTTAGGATGTTGACTGTTCTTTCCCCTGTTTATTTTGGGCCAGGTCACACCTTGAAGATGAGTAGGTGAAGCTGTGTAGATAAAAGCAGTTCATCCTCTTCCTTTCTTCTGAACCTCTTATTATGTGTTTCTGTGTAGCACTTATATCTAGAGGCACAATTACAGGTTTCAGTGCATGAGCAAAACAGTGGCTTCAGACCATTCTTTTTCTACTATTTCTTCATTTCTCTGCAAAAACCTCTCCAAAGATGATGCTGGAAGGAGCCCATTGCAAACCAAAGATGAATACTTGCCCAACATTTGGGGAAGCTTCAGACAAACTCAGATGTGAGCATCTGTGGCAAATGTCCAGCTATCAAACTTGTGTTGTTATGATCCAGAGTGATTTGAAAACCTGATGTGATTTGGTACAGGAAACCCAGAACTGAACTGCATTTAAGGAAGCACAATAACATCTGTAGGGACTCAGAAGAAAGCAGCACAAATTGCTCCTGCTGGCCAGAAAATAATCAAGTCTATAAACTACAGAGTCACAGGAGAAAAATTATCTCTGCCAGTGCTGAGACCCAGAAGCAGACTGCAAAATACATGCATGGAGTGAGATCCATTTTCCTAGCATATGTTGTTGGGGGGGCAGGGGAATCACAAAATACCCCAAATTGGAAGGGACCCACAAGGATCATGGAGTCCAACTCCTATTTAGGCACAGGACAACCCCAAAGTCACCCATGTGTCTAAGAGCATTGGCCAAGTACTTCTTAAACTCCATGAGAGTTGGTGCTGTGACAACCTCCCTGGGGAGCCTCTTCCCATGCTCCACCACTCTCTGGGTAAAGAAACTCTTCCTAACATCCAACCTGAAAGATTGTACATTTTCTCTTTCACATCTTTCAGATGCACATCATGTTTAACTAGGAAAAGGGAAGGGATAATAAATGCATTTACCTGAAGTGATGGTAATTTTGTGGTAGGAGGAGGGCAGAGTGGCCATGATTATTAAGTAGAGTACTTATTGAGCCAAGCCATTCTGATAGACTTCCTTATGACATGGAATCAATGTTCAGCAAGCAGGACATCCTTAACAGAAGGTCTCAGGATCAATAAAATCAGAAGTGTTTCAGCCCACATTTGCTTGTACAACCACTAGTGAGAGAAGCAGGACAAAAGCAAAGCACAGAATTCCTAGCTGCCATTTGTCACTTGAGTTGTGGAATTGTTGACTGCCTCAGTGTTAGTATGGAAATGTCTGTAGCAGATAAAGGAACAACTAATAATGATATTAACTGAAAAATTAAGGTGTTATCAGAATTTCTGTGATTTAAAAACAAATACTTCATCACTTATTCTAACCTTTCTAAAAATAAAACAAATCCTTTTTTGTCTGAGTGGAGAAGGAATGGAGAACACTCACCAAACTTGGGCTTGGACAGACATTGAGGCATTGGAGTGTGTGCAGAGAAGGGCAACAAGGCTGGTGAAGGGTCTGGAGAATAAGTCTTCTGAGGAGCAGCTGAGGGAACTGGGGTTGGTTAGTCTGAGGAAGAGGAGGTCTCAGGGGAGACCTTCTCACTCTCTACAACTCCCTGAGGGGAGGTTGGAGCAAGATGAGGCTCTGTCTCTTCTCGTGGGGTTACCAGTGATAGGACAAAGAGAAATGGCATCAGGGGAGGTTTAGATTGGATATTAGGAAAAATATCTGGACTGCAGGGGTTGTTAGGCATTGGCCCAGGCTGCCCAGGGCTGTGTGGAGTCACCATCCCTGGAGATACTCAAAAACCAGAGAGATGTGCTACTTTGGGACACAGTTTAGTGGCATGGTGGTGATAAGTTGGTGGCTGAACTTTGATGCTAGAGGTCTCTTCCAACATTAATGATTCTGTGATTCTGTAATGTATGTTCTTTTCATGTCAAGTTTGTCTTCTGATTCTCTTGAGCTTTTCTGCTGTCTATTTTTGGAACTAGATCTCTTCTAACAGTTGCTCTGTGCTGCTCTGTTGCAGGAAATGGGATGCTGTGATTCTTGTTAGTTATGGTTTTGTTGCATTACTGCATGGCATTTAAACCCACATGAAGGAAAAACACATTCATTTGTAGAGAATTTAAGATGAAGAGCAAGAACAGAACAATTGTCATGGGAAGTGAGGCAGCCAGGGACTGCAAATCAGATGCTGAGGACATATATGTACCCTCAAGTGGGCCAGGAGGAAATCCCTGGTCCCAAGAGCAAGTAGTATGTACTGGCTTATGTCCACACTGTCTATGGCTGCTCCCCTTATAATGCATATATATGGGGTTTTTTTCCCCAATCACAGAATGTCAGGGGTTGGAAGGGACCTCTGGAGATCATCATCTAGTCCAGTGACCCCATCAGAGCAGAGTCACCTAGAGCAGGTTGCCCTGGATGGTGTCCAGGTGGGTTTGGAATGCCTCCAGAGGTGGAGACTCCACCGCCTCCCTGGGCAGCCTGGGCCAGTGCTCCACCACTTATGTTTAGATGGAGCTTCCTAAGTTCCAGTTTGTGCCTGTTCCCTCTTGTCGTGTCACTGGGCACCACTGAAGACAGACTGTGAGGGCTGCATCCCAGCCTGTCAGGGTGGCATTTGTGGAGCATGAAACTGAGTGTTTGTGAGAGCTGATGGCACATGGGGAGTTTGTGGGGTCAGTGTCCTCTTGGCTCTGTGGAAGGGCTCAGGTCAAAGGGAGAAACACTGGTGCAGGCATGTCCATGCTGCCTTTCAGGAGTGCTCCCTCCTCTGGGGTGCACACTGGTCTTGCTGTAGGGATGGCAGTAGAGCAGAGCTGGGGAACAATACAGTAAGGTATTGGGGTGCCAGGACTGAGTTCCTTCCCTTGCCCTCTCCTGGTTTACAGAGTATTTGTATCAAGGGAGCCTGTCAGAGCCAGCAAATGAAAGCACATCACTTTCTGGGCTTCAGATCTGCATCTTGCAGAGACTGCCACACTTAATCAAGATGGGTCCACATCCTCTCACTTCCTATTGCTTCCACTGCCATTTTTTCCCCCAACACTTCATCCTTACTGTGATCAGCAGGAGGAAGCTTGACTCAATGGGTGAGTGGCCTGATCCAGTCTGCAGCATTGGCAGTGTCAGCATTCAAAGGAAGAGCAGCCAAGGAGTGTGTTTGACTTGCCCTAGGACTTAAGAAAGGAGTTTTCAGGAACATGTTTATGGTCAATGCACTGACTTGGGAGAACTTGCTTTATTTTCTTGCTGTTGCCAGAGTCTTCCTCCAGGTAGTTCTTCCCCTTTGCCATGGGCTTTCATTTGTGTGCTGCTGGCAATAAATGATCTCTTTTCCCCCCAGCAAATTGTAGTGGTTGGCATATTTAATAATCTGGTAGTGACATATGAGTATCTCTGTTAATATCCTTTCATCCAAAGTACAAGCTCAACATTTTCTTCTCCAGAGTGAGATGATAAGGATGGATTCTCTGCACATCAAAGCATTGGGTGAAGCCATTTGGCATTTCACATTGTGACAATTAATGGCTTCCATTTAGTTCCTCATTTGAGGCTGCTATCTCTTCAGAAGTACTGACCTGTTTCTTACCAAGGGATGAAGGTAGTCATCCATCTTCTTATAATGAAACCAATTTTTATGTTCATCTCTGGCAATTTCTTAACAAACTTCAGAGGTTTTGGACTGAGAATTTCTAGAGGCAAGGTTAATTTTTCTCTTCATTTTTTCTTGTCCTTACTCTCATGGCCTTACATTAACATGTTGAAAGATGATTAATGACTGTATTTCTCCTAATTGTACTGGTTCTTTGAGAATGTTTTGAATTGGGTCCTTATCCCTTTGTTTTACTCCCCAAGGATGAGCCCCTTTTACCCTTTATACATTAGGGTTTTTTCCTTGCTGATGCTAAACCTGTCAGTTTTCTAGTTCAAGGGATTCTTTAGATGATCCCTACCTGCAGTGTTGGGTTGATTTTCAGCTGGCCATGGTTCCCTTTCAAAGCAGAGAGCAATTTGAAAGTTTCAACATATGGTTAAGTTTACTAACAGATTGAGAGAGCAAATCTTACTCTAACATACCTCTGGAAAGTGCCACAAACCCAGAGTTAATTGCTCCCATAGTTAAATCTTATTGCATGTTTCTGTTGGGATGGGAGTGTAGATTAGAGGACAGAGCTTCTGTGATCACATTTGTATTTTTTGGATGCAATTGGTTTTTTATAGAATGTGTTGCAGTCTTTAGGACTACATAGAAAAAAAGAAAAGGAAAATATTGATTTACTTCCAGTTTTCTCCTGTGTGATTAGCTGTGATGTAAGTCTGCTTTTGAAGAGCCTTTATAAGTGAGCAGTGACTTGTATCTGCTTCAAATTGTCAACAATTTCTGTGTAACAGTTGAGGGTGGCTGGATTTCTTTGCCTTACTGTGTTTTATTTTCTTCTGAGTGTAACAAAAAGGTCTATCCAGATCCCTGTCTTTGCTCTGTGTATAACAGCTGTCCCCAGTGTGTGCACTGGTAAGCCAGTAGTCCCTTTAAATCCACTCTTAATTCTGTTTTCAGTCAACATTTGCTCTGGAGGTGGCCTGAACAAAATGACCAGCAAAGCTGCTTGAGAGGAGCAGTCCAAGCCTGGTGAGAATGTCACATTCTCTTAGCTGGAAGTCTTCAAAAATCAGAAGCTTTAAGCAAATGAGAAGGGGGGGAAAAAAGAGCTTTAGCCTTAGTGGAGACATTAAACCCTGGCTAACCAGAACCTCTCTCATCCCCAGCAGAGCAGAGGATGCTGGCTTCTGGACATGGCATGGCTGGAGAAGGCCTTTGCTGCAGCCAGAGCCCTGTTTTGCACTGTGAAGCTGTGTGGTTGTTTCTCTCTGCCTCTCTCTTGCTCTCTTTGACTTTGGTTGTTCTCAGTTCTTGCTAAGTTCTGACCATCTCCAGCCTGAGCTGTCTGCTCAGGGTGCAAAGAGCACTTGCAGCCTGGCTGTAAGGAGGGCGTTGTTCACAGGGAGGATGGGGAGGTGCTGGCAGAGGTTGCCCCGTTGCAGGTCAGGTTGGACAGGACACTGGGCAACCCCATCTAGTTCTAGGTGTCCCTGCTGACTGCAGAGGGGTTGGACTAGATCATTTCTGAGGATTCCTTCCAACCCTGGCCTTTCTGTGGTTCTCTGATTGCAGTACACTGAGTGTGACTGTGAGAAGGAGAAAGGAGAAAGCAGGCTTGGCTTGCCTGGTGGTGCAAGGCCAAGCCAACAGATGGATCAGACATCCCATAGCATTAGGCTTTTCAGAGTATTTGGAAGAAGAAGAAAGGCAGGAGGAGGGTTCCTTGGGCAGTCCTACCCCTTGACCCCAATAAAAGGCCATGAGTGTTCGTCAGCATTTTAGTTGGTCATTTTCCTGATGCTTAGGTTACTTATTGATGGGGCTGGTTTAGATCCAAGAAATAGATTGTCCTCCTGATTTATTCAGGGATGGAGCAGGGACCATTCAGAGTTCAATGATTTCTTGTAACTGCTGCCTGCCAGGATGGATTGAGGTCTGCTCGGGGTGAGAGCTTGTCAGGTAGTGCTGTGCTGGCAGGAGATTATGTTGATGGGCTTTCAAGTGAAAGGGTCAGGAAAGAAAGAGAAAGGAGAAAGAAGAGGATTAGTGTAATGTTTAACCTCACCCAAAACAAAGTGAATGGCAGAAAATACTAAATGCTTTAATTGCACCAAATGTTAGAGCTTTGAAGATACTAGTGAAAACACTTCTGGTTGTTTTCCCTTCCCCCCCCCTCCAGGTTTAATGTTAGAATCTTCCCAGAATACAGTTTTATTTTTTTCCAGTAGCTTAATGGACTGTAAATTTTGAAGAGGAAAATTCAGAAAATGGGTTAGTTTAAAAACAAACACCAAACCAAACCAACAAACAAACCCCCACCAAAACCAACCAAAGAAAAACCCCAAAACCAAACCCCAGAACCCTGCTGTTGTCTCTTCTGGTCCTTTGGCAGTGAGTAATCAAATCAGAAGCCCAATTAAAAGTACTAATTTGATACTAATGACCAACTTTTAAATATGATGTATTTCTGTAAAGTTACAGCTCAGTTTGATTGAAAAATATATATGAAAGATGATGATTTTACTGGGTAAAATTGAGCATAACATTTTTGTTTTAAGCTTTGTCAGGAAGTGTAGATAAATTGCTTCAAAGCTTTAGAAGCAGAGCTGCAAATGGGAATGGAGGTACCACTTAGATAGCAAGAAGTGTGCTCATGTTTGCAGTGTAAGATAACTTTTTAATAGCTTCATATAATTATCAGTAAATGAATTGTTGATAAAAAAATTAAATATGAAAAGAAGGTCAGAGGAATGATCCAAGTTGCTCAGCCCTGGAGGAGGAAGAAGGGGGTAAGAGAGATAAGTGTGCTGAGGGTGGGTGCTCCAGTGCCAGGGAGCTAGGGCTGGGATGTGAGCCAGAGTCAGATCCAGCAGTGGTGCAGCTCTGGGTGAGGTCAGTGAGGAGTGGGTTACATGGCTGAGGTCAGCCACAGGAAAAGGTTTGGGCACTGTAGAAGAGGAGAATTAAAAATTCAAATCAAATAATGCTCTCTTTGACTTGTGTAGTGTTTTTGTGCTGCAGCCTTGGCCTCTCTACCCTTCTGTTGTCAGTGCTGTGCCTTGTGAACGTGGTGACCTTTGCCACCAGCCTAAGCCTCTTGTCACTCCTGAGGGAAGAAAATGAGCATTGGAGTCTCATGCTGCTGCTGCTGATGTCTTCATCAGCTACTGTAACAGAAGCTAGCCTTCCTTTTCCATCCCTTTAAATTTAACTCTCTCCTTCAGTTCAATTCCATCCTTTTCCAATCTCTCATCTCATTTGACAGCCTTAAGCCCAGCTCTTGCTTTTGGCCTTTGCTTTTCCTTCATCTGAGCTCTCCCTTGCAATGGGACCTGCAGGTTCTTGGGATGCTACAGACATTGAGAGTGCTGGAATGGGGATCCTCTGAAATGAGTGACTGCAGGGGAAAATGGAGCTGCTGCCTTGGAAGGGTGTCAGCAGGGCACAGCACCAGAGAGAGCAGAGCTGAGTGGGTCACTGCATGGAGAGGATGTGGAGAGCAGGCAAAAAAGGGGGAGGAGTGGTGGTAATTCCTGTGTTTCTGGCACAGTAACCTTAGTTCAGGTAGAGTGAGACATTAGGAAAGCTTTCAGCACATGGAGAGCTGTGCTGAGCAGAGCACCCAGCTGTGCTGAGAGCTCTCTCCTGACTGCAGCTCCATCACCCTGTGCTCTGAATGACTTTTACTTACAAAGACACAGGTACTGATGAGAGGTGAAGAGGGTAGGTACAGGCTTTGAACATCCCCTCTGTTTCTGTAGGTGCCAAGGCCACAGGTTAACTTTGCCCTTTGGAGAAGGGAGGGTTAAGCTGGTTTTGGCTTTGAAGAGTGCTAAGATCAGCCTAACTCCACAAATTGGGAAGTGTGCCTGGTGGATACCAAAAGTCATTGTTATGTAAGAGATAAAGTGATTAGCAGTGATAGAGTGGCAGAGATGAGACCTGAGCTGGCACATCTAACCCTTTAACATATGACTGCTAGCCAACCACTTTATACTACCAAAGCCCAGCCCCACTTTTTGACTCTAGGAACTTCTGACCCACCTCTCCTAAGGTGTGCAGGCATTTCTCCCTTGGAGAAGACACTCCTCAGGGTTACCCCTTGAGGCTGAAAGAGATTCTCCCATGGTGGTTAGCATGGGTGAGAGACATCAGTGTCTACTTAATTATTTTGCTAGCTTTAATATTGTTGCCTGAGTGTTGCTTCAAATGAATTGTGCACTGTGTTAGTAAGTGATAGCTCTCTATGCTGGGTAGGAATTACTTCTGGTTAATGCCTTTCTTCTTCAGTGTTTAGTCAACTCAAATAATTTATTTATATTATACCTTTGGTTTGCCATCCTTAATCCTGTGGGACAAAGTGGTATAAAGATCCAGTTACACCTATCTAGTTCTTAGACATAAATCAGTGACCAATTCTGAGGCTGGGATTGGACTCAGCACCCCTCAGGTTCCTCTCTGAGAAGTTTAGAAAGCAAGGGGATCCTTCCTGAACCCCATGACTCAGTGAGAGGGTTTCCTGAAGAAACTTTGTCCAAAGCCACCATTTGGACCACAACAATAGGACAGTATTCTGCCATCTAGGGTGTAATGTGACTTGGATGGATCAGGACATCTTCAATAGGTTGTATCACAGTGCTCCTAAAAATGCCTGTTTCTGCCCCTTAACTATGAATGCTGTGTCCTGTGGCTGTCTCAGGTGAAGGCTTCTAAAGCAGGGTGGAATCTAATGTCTTGTTACACAGCAAGCAGTGTTTGAAGACTGGATGATATGCTCACCAGAGCAAATGTGGCTTTGGAGGGAACTGGAATCAAATGCCAGAAGACTGGAGAGAGATAGGGCACATCAGAATTATAAGGAACAGCACATCTGCTGTCCTGAAAGAGTGAGTTGAGCAAAGTTATACTGGTCATCTTATTTTATATCATCCTAGAGAACATTCTAGCTCCTGGAAACATGATGAGTGAGGGGCCTCAAGGGGACTCACCAAGAACCTCTTGGTTAATGTTTTACCTCTGCTGCTTCCTTCTGTTCAGAAAGGATGGGAAGAGCTGTTGTAGGTCTTCATTTGAAGTAGAAGCACAGGATGTGCAGGAAGAAGTGATCTGGACACTCCCTTTCTGAGGGAAGTCCTACCTGCTTCTGCTGAGTCAAGGCATGGGAGGTTTATAAATGTTCTTAACAGGCTTCTCAGTTTAATTTTTCATTAGCCTTTGTTGAATGGCAAGTGATTTGGCAGAAGCATCAGTTCCTGGAACACTTAAGCATTTCTGATTCATGACTTCTGTCTACTTTTCAAGGAAATTGTGTTTTACTAGTTAAGAGTGTGTACACTGGGGAATGCTTCATTCATGCTGTTCCTGAGCTCTCTGGAGCCACTGGGGTTTTGTGTCTCCCTGAGAAGCCCCTCTAGACCTGCTGTACTACAGGAATATGAGTTTTCTTTGTTTTGCCAATAGTGCACAGCTCTAGTGGTTAAATTTTTTTATTACTCTTCTGAGAAGCTAGTTTTAGTTCTCTGCTTATGATGCTGAATGGATATTTGTCTGCTCTTGTAAGCTTTCCATGGGCAGAAGTACTTAAGATTTAGTGCAGCAGTGTTCCAGAGCCCAATAGTACCAAAACACCAAGTACTGATTTTAAATGGGACTACCCAGATAATCAGGAAGATGATGGAGGCTAAGAGAAAGAAAAGCTGCAGTCTTCAGGGATGTTGAGAAACTGGCAACTAATCACTTGATTTACACTGATTCCAGATCTGGCTTGTTGGTTGCAAGACTGATTTGTGACTGACTAGTGCTTTGGATACACTAGGAATGACAAATTGAAGACATTGTTTTGATTGGACTTTTTCTCCTCCCCCAGAAGTTGGCCTGGAAGATGAAAACAGTGGAATTTCTGCAGTTGAAGAACTGCTTTTAGAGTTTGAGTACTTAACTGTTTTCAAAGCAACTGGGGAAGAATTTCAAGTGGCCAAGTATTAAGAATTAAAGTAGATGCATAAAGGGCTTCTGAATTTTCAGATAGAATCCTTCCTCCTCCTGGTTTTTTGGAGACATTTTGTGAGGTGATGTTTGTGGAAACATTTCACTTGACTCTGGTCAAGAGACCAGGAAGATGTAGCTGTTTTCTGCTTAATGCTGTATACTAACAGCTTCCAACCACCTTCTCTTCTCCCACTTCTCATGTCCAGGAGAAATAAAGAGGTATTTCAGTTCTCTCTTCCAGAGAACAAACCTCAAACAGAATCACAGAATAGCTAAGATTGGAAAAGACCTCTAACATCATCAGACCCAACCATTGACCCAGGACCTCAATGCCACTAAACCATGGCTCCAAGTGCCACATCTACATGTTGTTTGAACCCCTCCAGGGATGGTGAATCCCCAGTTCCCTGGGCAGCCTGGGCCAATGCCTAAGAACTCTTGCAGGGAAGAAAATGTTCCTAATGTGCAACCTGAACCTCCCCTGGTGCAACTTGAGGCCATTTCCACTTGTCCTGTTCCTTATGACCTGGGAGAAGAGACCAAGCCCCACCTCACTCCAGCCTCCTTTCAGGTGGTCAAAGCAAGAAGAGTTCCTTCTTGCACACACTGAGCCAGGTCCTCACCTTGTGTAAAGTGAATTTATCTCAACAATTGCCATTGTCTCCCAGTTTAGTTAAAACTGGTTTTTGGTGTTGGGCAAGGGCAGCTCTTGCTGTCAGTGGGAGCTGCAGTGTTTTCAGTAGGGACACTGCATTTCTTTGATAAACCAATTCATTTCATTTTAAGGTCATCTGTGTGCAGTGTTATGGAAAATATAGTTCTGAGGCAAAGCCACCAGCAAAGGGAGAAATAATAGCCTGGGAAATGGAACCTGTGGGACTCAGTCAAGCATATTAAATGAAAGTTAATTTTCTTCACTTCTAATAATTACAGCATCAACTAACTAAGATTATTTAGCTCATTCTTAGCAACTGTTTCTTGGACTCTGTAAATCATGTAAGTGTCAAAGATGTTAGTCCAGTGAGTTATTTTTAGTCTCTCTAAATGTTGCCCCTGATGCAGTTAAAAGTGAGGTAGTTTTGGCTAGGATGGAGTGTTTCAGTGACAGTCAGATTGGTTTTGAACACATGCTGAAAGAAGCTCATATTTTATTTGAAAATAATGTGGTTTTAATTTTTCATTCATTTCCCTCTGCTTCAGAAGGTTGGGTCCAGCACTGGTGATGGGAATTAAAACTTGGAATTTTACTGAAATCAAAGGAAAAAATCTTCCTTTGCTGGAATGAGCTGACAGTCTAAAGTCACAGCAGGAGCTTCCTCCACGTGGTGCAGTTGTCTCTAGCTGCTTGGGAACTGAGTGCAGTGTAGCTGCTGCTGTAGTGTGGCTCCTCAGCTAAGCACATGTGTTCTGCTGAGTAGTTTGTGTTGTAAAGAGAGTTACACAGCAGTGCTTCAGTGTCCTGGAGATCTCTCCTTGGGCTTCTATGGAGCAATGGAGACATTGGGCAAAAGCCTTCACTTGGAATCATAGTTAAGTGGCCTAAAATCAAAATCAAGCCTTGTGAGGTGTAGCTGAGGGAACTGGGGTTATTTAGTGTGGAGAAGAGGAGGCTCAGGGGGAAACCTCACTCTTTGACTCCCTGAAAGGAGGTTGGAGCCAGGTGGGGGTTGGTCTCTTCACCCAGGTGACTGGTGATAGGACAAGAGGAAATGGCCCCAAGTTGTGCCAGGGGAGGTTCAGGTTGGATGTTAGGAAAACTTTCTGACTGGAAGAGTTGTCAGGCATTGGCCCAGGCTGCCCATGCAGTGGGGGGGTTCAAAAAACATGTAGATGTGTCACTTGGTGCCATGGTTTAGTGGCACAGAGGCGTTGGACTTGATGATCTTGGAGGTCTTTTCCAACCCTGATGATTTTATGATTCTAGAAAATGTCCTATAAGAGTCTCTTCCTAGTCTTGGATGTTTGGATTACTAGAGCAGAGTGGTGTGGGGTTTTTCTTTACTTTTTTTCCCTCCTGTTATATGCTGATGTTGTTACAAGTGTCTCAGAAATACAGTATCAGGAAAGTCAAGGAAATAGTCTTTGTTGTGCCAGTTGGCAATTAAACAGTAAACACTGGCACTGCAAAGAAAACAAATAGCTTTACACTGGAATAATGCCTTGAGGGGAAAGACATTAGCAAATGTAATTCCAGGGTTAAACTGGACATTTATCAATAATGTTGCTTTACAAATACCTAGACCATTTCCTTTTGGTAATTGTTGGGCTGACAGCAGTCAATTACTCATCTGCAGACTCTGTTTCTGGCCTTTATTGATGGCTGAGGTTCACTGTGCTTCCCAGGCTGATTCATGTCTGCTGTGTAAGTCATGTGGCTGTTGTTACCACCTTGGTCATGAGCTACAACAGCCATGGGGAGATGCTGTCTGTCTGAGGGAGAGGACAGATATTTCATGGAGGAAAGGAAAAGCTGGGAAAGTATATTTCTTGTTTGAGCTTTTATTTGAAAGAGGAGGTCAGAAAGAAAGATGTGGCTGAGGGTTGGCTTATATCAACCCTATCTTCCTTTACTTACCTTATTTTTCTTCTCTGAGGCATGTTCCCTTTGCAGCAGAAATGAAACAAATATTAACTGTCCTGACTCTGATTTGGCAATAAATTACTGAAGCTTATTATGTCTTCAGGGTGTTTGCTTTGTGTATATTTCAATTATTGGAGGAATGTCTGATGTTGAAAACCAGAGGTTATTGCCCTAGTTTGCTCTTACTGCCCTTTCAATTCAGTCTGCTTTCTGTTACCATAGCATTGCTTGTTTGTCTGCTGCTCAGTCCAGTGCTGGTCATTTGGGCAGGTTTTCTGTTTGACTCTTGTGGATCTTCTGACTTTTTCAGAGCAAGCAGCCCCTGCCCAGTGGTGTTGGTCAGGCAGCTGTTTTTCACCACTGCTGCAATTGCTAATATGTTTCCTATGCATGAAGGCAAACTTGTATTCAGTGCCCCTGGGGACTGTAAACATCATTTTTATCATGTTGGAACTGCAGGCTCTGTCAGCCTGGTGAAGTTGTTCTCAATTAGCATCAGGCAGTCCAATTCAGGAGGGAATAGCTGCTCCTGGTGGAGCCCATTTTTCTTTGAGTGTTCCCTATGCTGATTTCCAGCTGTTGTTCTGCATCTTTGGGAAGCTAATGGGGTTCATTGGGAACATCTATCTCAAAAGGAAATGCCTGAGTCAGTGTCTAGCTGAATGATGGGAGATTTTCACATGCAAAAAAACCCCCAGTTAATACCCACTTAGTTAATTATCTCTCAGTGTAAATGCTCATCCTTTCCAGTCTGGTAATTAAAGAAAATTAAGTGGAACCTTGCTAATTTGCACTAATTTTGGGAACAGCCTATTGCTGATTGCTGAGTTTGATGAGTTGGTGCAAATGAAAACAGCACTTTTTGCAAACTGTAGAGCAACATCTGCTGAACCTTAGCCACATTGTTGTTCCACTGCCAGGAACTCACCTCTGTGTGCAGGGGAAGTTGGTGTCTTACCAGGTGAGGACAGAACCTTTCTTATGCTGGAGTTCAGCCTTTGTTCTCTATATAAAATTACTCTGCTGAGGTCTAAAGTCATGTTGTGCTTCCTGAATACCATCCTCCTGTTGTCTAATAGAGTTCAATGGCAGCTTTAGAGCTCTCCTTACCTTCTCACATAACTTAGTGTCTCCTCTTGTGAAGCAGCTGCAGTTGTCCCCGTGGCTGCCAGAGCCAGCACAGCTTCTTGCTTTCACCTGTTTGAGCTGTTGCAAGAGGCTGAGAAGCTGGAAAACAACAACCCTTCTGAAACCCAGTGCAAGTGAAAAATCACCAGCTCCTGTCTTTCCAAAATGCCATTGCCTTTCCCTCTATGGAAGTGGTTTTGCTGACAGTTCCCATGCCTGGCTGCATTACCAGCCCAACAGTAACCTTTCTAGCAGGAGGCTCTCTCTCCAATCCTTTTCCTAGGGCCAGAGCTAACCCTCTGTTTCCTGGACATCCAGTTTTTCCTTAAACTCTCTTGTGTAGTCCCTAAAGCAGGCTGCCTTCCTGCCTCCATCCTTTCTGCTACCTCTGCTCCTTGCTTTGGGCATGATCCCAGTGAAATCCTGGGTGAGCATATGCTGAGTGACTGCTGGCTGTTGCCAGAAGTTAGGTGTCCCTTGCAAAGCCAGTCCTGAAGAAGCAAAAGGCAATTCTGGCACATCTGGAGATACCTGAACACCAACCAGTGGTGATCTTTTCATGTACAGCTATAATTTACCCTTATGGTTTTGCAGCTGATGTGAGACCACCTGCCCCAAAGTTTATTAGACATTTTTCCCCTCTTTTCAAGCCTCATCTTCTCATTGTTTTCTATTGCTTCTGAAGAGAACAGCAAATCAGAAGTGGAAGCACTTCTTCCTGTGTTCTCATCCTCTGCCTGTCTTGGGGAAAGTGGGAAACTCATCAAGGTTGTGTTTCTTTGGTTGTATTCTACCAGCTGTCCTTTTGGGTGGTGGAAGAACTCCTGCTGGAATAAAAATGGTGGTTGGTAAGCCTTATGAGGAATGAAGCAGAAGATGAAGTTTTCTTTTATCCCTGCTCCTTTACTTTCTGACTTCCAAACCAGAGGTAGTTTCCCTAAGTGCCTAAGCCCAATTTATTTTCATTACAAATAAGACAGCTGAATATTTGAATCAGTCCTAGGGACACAAGTGATTAAATTGCTTTTTGAGACTTCTAAGTCATGTAATAGCTTTTTGAAAAGCATGTTTTTCCCTAAGGTCATAACTCAAAAAATCCAAATTCCATGAAGAACTGTTTTAATGGTCTCCTTGCATCATTTTGATACCAGTTGGCTCCTGGATTTGGGTAGTTAGAAATAAAAAACCAGTATTAAGATAACTAATACATAAGAGCCAGTGTCTTTTTTTTCCCCCCATAAAATCAGGTATTGTGCTTGGGGAAGGTGATGTCTTGAAATGAATACTCAGCCCTCACTGTGGTGTGCTTGGGACCCTTCCCAACCTGTTGCACATCCTCAGTTGTGCAGAATGAGAAATGGAGAAGACCTTGATGCTTTGCAGGTAGTGTTCAGCCACAGCTGAGAGATGAATGTGTTGTCAGCATTGTTTTTGTCTAAAATGCAGCACCAGAAAAGCTGCTCTGCAGAAAGTTAACTACAGCTCAGTCACCACTACAGCCACAGAGATGGGCAAAGGGCTGGAGGAGTTCCTGTCCCAAGTAAGGCTGAAGGGAGTGGGTTTCCTCAGCATGGAGGAGAGAAGGCTAAGGGGAAATCTAATCACATCTAAATCACAGCCTAAAAAGAGAGCTCCAGGAAAAAGTGGAGGTTCTGTCTTTGCAGGTTGCATGGAAGGAGAAGAGGCAGTGGAAATAGTTGCTTCAGGAGAAATTCTCTCCTGGGTAGAAGAAAAAACATCATCTCCATGTGAATAATGACCCATCAGGGTAAATGCCCCAGAGAAGTGGAGAGATCTCCTTTGCTGGAAGAGGTCAAGATTTAGCTAGCCAGGGCCTTGGGGAAGCTGCTCTGAGGCCATGCTGTCAGTAGAAGCTTGGAGCAGATGCTCTCCAACCTGCTTGCAGTGACTCCTCATGAAAACAGGACTGTTGGCTTAGAGGTTTTATTTCTTTTAAGTAACTTCCTGCACACAGCTAAAATAATAAATAATAAATACATCAGGTAACCTTAGATAGATTCCAGGGGGGGTTGAAACCAATGAAATTCCTGCAACTGGAAAGGACATGCAATTCAGTAAACAGGGCACTAATATGAATCAGCCTCTTGTGAGCTCTGCTCCTCAACTGAGGTGCTTTAGTTTCTCCTCATGTGTTAGTTCTGTCACCTCTAAAATGAGGATAATTGTCTTATTTTTAACACACTAGAAGAATAATATCCAATATCTACCAATGAAGGTGATGTTTGATATTGTTTAGTTGCTTTTAGCCAGATGCTTCTTGTCTTTAGCAGATATTCCTCAGGGAAAAGATTATTTTGGGTTGAAATATATTAAATAGCAGTGAGAGTTCTTGGTGTTCTTCTGGCTTGTAAAACAGTCTAATTTTAAAGCTTAAACAGGATACAAGCTCTCCTAGGACTTGTTTTGTAGGTGTCTGTTTTTCTGTTACTGTTTATGTAAAACTTTTTGACTTGTTTCTTTTTAGTTTGAAGGGAGATTGCTCAAACTATGCTTTAAAAAGCTTTGGGTTTGCCTTTTCCAAAGAGGCCATAAAATTAGGCAATAAAAAAGATATTCCTGATACTGATAGCTCCATATTGATTTTTGTATTGCTGTTCCTGATGGCACAAATTGTGGATGCAACAAAACCCATCAGCCAAGTACTGTCAGGAGTGGGAGGAGGAGGAGGAGTTCCCTGGAGTTCACTGAGAGTGTCATGTGAAAAAATGCCCTTCTGGTGGGGTTTTTTTCCCCCCTTAGAAATATGGCAAGCATTTATTATAGCACATATGGAAAAGCATGGCTTTACAGGGGTGAAGAGGAGAAACTAAAAGCAAAAATGGTGGCAAAATGATTAGGTGATTATCACATGTTTGCATAAGCAATATATGCTGTGAACCTTGGTCATTTTAAAATGCAAACTGAAGCAGGACAACAGTTCAGATTCAGTCCTTGCATCAAAAGAAGAGTGGATTAAACAATCTGAATTATGTGGATGCATAATTGCACAGGGGCTCTTAAAGTAAGGCTCACAGATGTAATGTTTCAAGAAGGAAGAAAAGGAAAAAATCATTCAGATTAAAGCAACTTCTTTAAAAAAAAATTAGTTTTAGTCATAAAGTTGAAATAAAGAAGGAGGAAGAGGGTTAACTGTTGCCTTCTTCCCTCCTGGGAAATATAGCAGACCATATGTTTGAAAAGAAGAAAACTTTCTTTCAGTTCTGTGGCAGCTGATGTTAGAAAGCTCCTCAGATAGTGCAGTGCTGACCTCCTGTGTTTCAGGATATAACAATAAATGTGGGAGAAAATGTCTTGCAGTTATGAACTAAGCCATTGATGGCTTTTTGCTGACATGGAGGAAGAGAAACCTCTAATGCTCTCTTCTAGTCCAGCCTTATAAATGTGCTCATTCATGGCTTCAGATGTATCCTGCTGGTACCAGGCAGTAGCTTGTGCCAGGAAACTATGTACTGGGACTTGTATTGCCATAAGAATGGATGAATCCATGGGCTTGGCATCTTCTTTCTTTAAAACATTTACCATCTTAGCACTGCCCTGTCTTTCTCCTGCAGTCTGAGTGTGTGTGGGACATGGAGCTGTATCACCACATAAGAGCCTGAGTTGTGAATGGGATAAGGAAAGGTCCTTGTGACCGAGGCTGATGCTGGGAAGGTCCTGAACCTCGTCCATCTGTTAGTTATTTCCTATTCATTTTTTGTCTTGCCACTCTGCTCCTGTTTTGCCTTTTAGTTTCCTTTTGTTTCTCATCTCCTATTAATAATCTGTCCTTCATTTGTCACATTTCCCCTTATCATGATGTTTGGTCTCTTAACTTTGTCTCTGATCTCTTCTAAACCCAATTTTGCACGTACCCGAATGCCACAGTTATCTATCAAACTCTCAGCTAGTTCAGCCTTAGAATTTTGTTCCAAAGTTCATGTTTGCTTTTGTAAAACAAATAAGGAAAGGCTTTCTCTTGGACTCTTCCCCCCCTCTGGAAACCCTTGGTTGTGGAAGGTAATTGATTGTTATGTCAAGATGCAGAGGAATCCAGCTCGAGAAGGATTGATGATGAGCGTAAAGAAAAAGACTCAATCTCTGCTGATGGGTTAGGGGGCAGGGGGATGAAAAAGAGAAGAGAAAGGAGGAGAGCCCAGGAGAAAGCAGAGGTTAAGAAGAAAATCCTTTAAACATTTAGACCTCCAGAAAATGGGCTTTGAAGGCTTGTGGCAAACAGACCTTTTAAAGGCACATTTAGTCCGATCTTTTTAGGACACGTTTTGTATTCTTGCTGGTTATTGTGTGATACTTGCATGCTGTTGTGGTAAAGGCTGGGGAAGTAGCTATGGTGGAGGTAAATCTACTTGGCATTATTCACTCAGTTTCTCATGTGTCCAAGGTGTAAGGAGTATTAAAAATGGTCAGGAGTGTTTCTGGTTTATTCTGGAGGGGTTTGAACCCTTTGCAGTGTCACAGTGTTGGGTTTTGGGTGGTGAGTATCTTTGATAGTCGTAATGAGTTAATGCTCTAACCAGTGCTTCCTGCTGTGTGCTCAGGGAAGGCTGAGCAGTAGATGTGCATCTCTAACCTGTACAGTTAGGACTTGGAATGGATAAGGAAATTACCAGAAGTGTTATTCTTAAGTGTGTGCTTTGAACTGATGATGAGGGTAAAGATAAAGGCTCAACCTCCACTGATGGGTTGGGGAGGAAGGGGGGTGAAAAAGGAGAGCATGGGAGAAAGAAGAAGTTAAGAGGAAAAACCTGAAAGCATTTAGACTTCTCAGATGTGTCTGTATTGTTTTCAGCAAAGAAAATAGAATAAATAGATGGTATTCCAGAATGTGTTGCAAAAAGGTATCCAGGAATAAACTTTGCTTTTGCTTTCTGCTCTCTCCACATTGAAGGTCAGAAGTTTTTTTCCCAGTTGAGGTGGCAGAGCCCTGGCACAGACTGCCCAGAGAGGCTGTGGAGTCTCCTTCTCTGAAGAGATTCCAAACCCGTCTGGATGCTCTTCTGTGTGAGCTGGTCTAGGGAATCCTGCTGTGGCAGGAGGGTTGGACTGGGTGATCATTCGAGGTCCCTTCCACCTCCTAACATTCTGTGATGGCTCAGCAGGGGCCTGGGAAGCTTTCTCAGCCTCCTCCAGAGCCCCTGTGCATCCAGTGTGGAAGGAGCTAGCACGCGTGGCAGGATCCGCTTTGAAGCGGGGAGCGTGAGTCAAGGACCGTGGCACTCTGTCTGTTGGGCTGCCTGGCAGAGCAACTCCAGCACATGAGCAGCACACACTGCAGCCATTCCAAATGTGCTCCAGCATCTGTAGCCCTGTACACTCCCTCGAATTCCTGGCAGGAATTCCAGCTGAATCAGCTAGAACTGCACCTGGCACTTCCATCGCGCTATGGTAAAAGGAACGGGTTGACTTAACCTCCAGATTTATGTGGATTTAGTTATGGAACTCTCAGTCCAATCAGGGCTAACTTTCAGGGCTGTATATCACTGTGGAGTAGATAATATATTGGGTCATTTTTGCATTTTTCTTGAGGAGGAAGAATAGTGTCTTGTTTTGCTTGCTGGGGCTCTCTTGCTTGTGAGCTATGTGTGTGATTACTGGAGCCATGGAATTGCTTTAGTCTAAGCTGAAGGAATCGTAAAACGCTTCATGGGAAGGATGGTGTTTCTCTGGGCTCTGCTGAAGCTTTTTTGATGTTTAAAGAAGCAAGATGTGGTGTGGAGTTCACAGAGCATTTCAGGCTGTAGTTAAAAGTAAGTTGGAATTTGTTTGACCTTTTCCCCTGTAACGTTCTTTCCAGAGCATTAGGTGGCTGAGGTCAAACTGAAATGTGTCACTGGTCAGTGTCTGAATTTAATTAGTAGACAAAGACTTGGAGAGCTCTAAAGTACAAGCTGCTTGATCCCCACCTACCCATTTCAAATAAAAACAGAACATGATCTGTTTGTGTTTTTCTTCCACCAGCTGGTACAGTTTTCTTGCATTTGTTTGTTTCTAAATTCAAGGTTTAAATGTGGGAAACATTACAGAAACCTATTGTACTACCAGGCTGGTTCCTGAGCCTGCTTTATGACATCTGCAATGGTTTATGTGGACACTCACTACTATATATTATACATAATAAGCAAAATGATGAACAGTTACCATGTTTGCTGAACTGATTTCCTTACTTCCTAGGCAAAATTGCAAGCTTTGTCTTGAATTTTTATGGCTAAACCTTAAGAAAACTGAAATTCATCCACGTTAAGGAGGCAGGCTGTTGTAGATGATTATGATGAACTGTGACATAAATACCCACTGACACTTAAAAAACCCAACCATTTCAGCTAGTTGAGGATAACATTCCTAAGCCAAAACACAGTAGTAACACTCTGCCTCTTGGTAACAAATATGTTTGCAGTAACTCCAACATTTTTGTTCCTACAATTCAACCTGCCTGCTTTCCTTATGTATTACTCTCAGCATTTAAAATAGTGCCAGGCTGGAGTAGCTCAGAGGGAATGATCTGTGCCCAGTTTGGAAACACTCTGTAAGCACTTGAGTGTTTTTAAATAGGTCTCAGATCAAAGAGAGCAGAAGCAAGGAATTCTAGGAGAGTAAGTGTGCAGGATAGGGAGTTTTAGTCATGTCCTCCACCTTCATGTGTATTGCTTTTTTCCATGTTAGCAAAATGACTCTCTATAAATCCTTGCCAAAATACAATTAGATATGGCCTTTCATTCTAATTCCTCACATATTTGCTAACAGTCATGGCAGCACAGATACATATCTAATTTTTTTCCTGTAAACTGGAAAATCTTTCATGCTGACTATTAAAGAGTCATAGACATAGACATGAAATTGAATAGATTAGTTTGAAGTGCAGGATCATGCCAAAAATGGTTTCTCAGGTCATTTTCAGTTCTTTCTCTGAAGAGCTCTCTCTCTGTCATCACTGGGTCATGTATTTGGGTTTTTTTATGCTTTACATTTTGAATTCTTGGCTAACTTAGCAAAGTGATGGGTGGCTGAGAAGAGCCAGGGTCCTTGCTTTCCTGTTCACTAGTGTTCCCACAGTGTGGTTACTTTTGTCATAATATCAATAGAGTAGCTAGGGCATTGAGGCTCTGGTGCTGCACTGGCCAGTGCATTGTGCAGCTGGTGAAAGGTTTGAACTGGATCCCTCTTGAATGCCACAGAGATGCAGCCCTGTGACAACACTGCTGTATTTTCAGGGTTCCTGATGTTTGTCAGAGGTTCTTTCTCACTCTGGGTCTGGGGTGTGTCCTTCCATCTCTCTTCAGCAGGACACCTCTTGTTAGCTTGAACTAATAACAACCTCAGCTGGCATTTACCAGTAATTAATAATTTCAGAGGATAAAGTAGTTGTCAGAAAGTTAGTTGGCAGGTGGATATGGGCAAAGCAGATCTGATAAATACAGTGCTGGTAAAAAGAAGTAGTTAATTAAAAACCCTCTAACCAAGTTGCTAGTTGAGTTATCTCACAGCAGAGTCATGTTTAACCTTCTTAGTGCACAGTATGATTGTGATGGCAAGTTTGTGCACATACACCATAGTAAATGGATGCTGTTCTTTGATGGCAGTGATTACATTAGATTTCTTGGCATTTATGGGACATAAATATGCATTTTTGTTTGTTTGTTTTAGAACATTTGATCTTCTCACCATGTTTCCACCTATTTTCTCTGACAGCTGGAACAAGACCACGAAGCAGCAGAGGCCATAAGAGTCTCTGGTTGCTGAACTGTTTCTCTGCTTCAGTTAGTTGGGTTTCCTTGCTGTTAGTGATTAGTTTTTCTGTTTCTACTTGGTGGTTTATTGCATCTCTAAAATAAAAAAGGAAACAGTTTGTGCCAAAAATCTTTAACCTCTGCCTGCACACTTGGAGCTGGATGTGCTGTGGGTGTCAATTAGCAACGTGCAACAGCACCGTGTTGCGTGACTCTCTTCTGCCTCTCTGCACACTGGAGGCTTTGTAGGGACAAGGACCTGCAGATGGTCTCTGCTCTTCCCTCCTCTGAAAAATGAGCCTTGGGTGAGCTTCATATTTTAAAGTAAAAACTGATCTTCATTTAGGATAATAATAACCATCTTGAAACAATGAGGCTTCAGAGAAGTCCTAAGAGCTCTGTGCAGTTACCACTATCTTTGACAACAAAATTCCATATGAAATTCAAAGATGATTGCTTTAAATATAATTTTAAATGACAGATCAATACATGTGGGTCTTTGGTTTGGTTCTTTGTACTCACCTACAGCTCTGGCCCCACTGCTGTTTCCCTCCTTACTGTGTTTTTCCTGTTCTCTGGTGAGTAGCTGTCTTTGTAATCTGAACATTTCTTGCTGTTCCTGCAGCTCTTTCACTGTATGGCATGTGGAGGAGAATGATAAACCATTAGCAAAACCACCAGAATTCATGTGTAATTTTACAAGGACTAAATTAACTATTATTTAGTTATAATTCAGGAAGGCCTTGCTTTTAACTTTTTTTTTTTTCCCCCTAATGAGTTGCCATCCACTTAACACTGCTGCCCATGTGCTGGATTCCCTTTGCTTTGTGGTAGCTTTTATTTGTCTAATTGTGTATATTTTAATAGTTAACATTTCCTATTTCTGTCTCACTTGATTCTGGTGCTATTAACAAAGAGAAAACTGAGACCAGATGGTTGCCAAACAGTGAAGCCACCTGGTGTTCTAGCAATGCCAAATATATTTTCCCCTCCATTTTTCTTTAGTAAATTACTGAGAGAGGTCCAGGATTTTTTGAGGATCCCAAGAATGTTTGCATGCAGCCAGACAAAATAGCCCAAAGCCTCTTAAGTTTAAGGTTCTCTTTCCTGCTCCTCTTCTCTCAGGTACCTCCATCTTGCTTTCTTGCTGTTGTCCATCTCGAGCTCTGTGCTGCAGGCTCTCAGCCACATGCTTTGCAGAACTTGCTTCACCAGGTTGCCTCTGAGGCTGCAGAAGAAGGCTTGCCCCTGACCATTGCTTGCTCCACCACCTCTGCAGCCACCAGCCCTGCCAGGGTAGGATGAGGAGCAGAATCCAGCAGGGTGATGAACCAATCAGGAGTCCTTTAGGGGCTTTTCGCCACCCCTTGGACTATTACTAGTGCATAGCAAACAAGTGAAAAATGGCCTCGAGGAAGAGGATGTTTGGGAGGCAGCAGCCTGCAGCTTGCCATCTGATGCCTTGTTGATTTGAGGGCCAACTTTGGACTAAAGCTGTTGGCAGGGGGGTGACAGCATGAGCTGGGCCTGACACGATCCCAGGCTGAGGCTGCAGTAGTGCACACACAGGGCACAGCTTGTTCTGAACAGCAGGAGTTAGGCTAAGCTAACCAAAAATATTTCTCCTCTGATACAAGCTGTGTCTGTGCTCTGGGGCTCCTCAAGGCCCTGCTGTGTGCTGGTGGGAGCTCCTCCTGTGAGCAGTGACAGACAAGTTGTTCCCATGGGTGCTTCTCACCCCTGGCAGAAGCCTGGTAGAGGCAGTGCCTGTGTCAGTACTGACACGCCTGAGAGGAGCAGTGTTAACACACCATATTGACACAGGTTTTGGGTGGGGAATGGAGTGAACTCCTCACTCAGCTGCTGCCAGGCCCTCCTCTGCCTCCTCTTTGTAGCTGATTTATTGTACAATCACAGAGTGGTTTGGGTTGGAAGGGGCCTTAAAGATCATCTAGTTCCAACCCCCTTACCATGGGCAGGGATCTGCCCACTAGACCAGGTTACTCCAAGCCCCATCCAACCTGGCCTTGAACACTGCCAGAGATGGAGCATCCACAACTTCTTCCTGTGTCTCATCATCCCCTGAGTGAAGAATTTCTTCCTACTAACTACTCCAAGCCTACCCTGTTTTAGTTTAAAGCCATTACCCCTTGTCCTATCACAGCATGCCGTGGTAAAGAGTTCCTTCCCATCTTTCCTCTAGGCCACCTTTAAATACCTATAGGTTGCTGTAAGCTTCCCCTGGAGCCTCCTCCAGGCTGAACAACCCCAAGTCTCTCAGCCTGTCCTCATAGGGGAGGTCCTGCAGCCCCCAGCTCACTTTTGTAGCCTCCTCTAGACCCACTCAAGCAGCTCCATGTCTTTTCTGGACCCTGCTGGTTTGTAGACCCTCAAATACCTTGACTGACCCTGCTGTGAACCCCTGGCTGCAGGGGCTCAGTGAGTGCAGGTGTCTGTCTGAACACCTTGATAAATTTAGAGAACAACTGCCACTGTCAGCTCTAAGCAGAGGCCCAGACTGCTGCAGGATCTGGTGGCTCTAGCCCTAGCGTGTTGTGATGGAGCTGTACAGTAAGCACAGCCCCCAAGGGTCTGCCTGAAAAGAGCTTCAAGCCCATCATTAGGAGTCAGGAGAATAGTGACAAGAGATGAGGAAATGAAAGAAAGCCTAAGTCTGGTATTGAGTAGTGTAGCAGGTAGCTGTCTCTGATGGTGTGTGTGCAGTGTAGACTCAGAGAATGGTTATGGCTGGAAAAGCCCTCTGAGATCATAGAATCATAGAATGGCCCAGGTTGGAAGGGACCTTATAGATCATCTAGTTCCAAACCCCCCTGCCACGGGCAGGGACACCACATGCTCTAGACCAGGTCATCCAGGGCCACATCCAGCCTGGCCTTAAACACTGCCAGGGATGGGGCCTCCACAATCTCTCTGGGCAACCTGTTCCAGTGCCTTAACACCCTTTGGGTAAAGAACCCCCTTCTAATCTTCAGCCTAAATTTCTCCTCCTTCAAAGGAAGAGAAATTTCTCCTAAACTTCTCCTCCTTCAAAGGAAGGAAGATCATCCAGTCCAGCTGACTCCTTTCTGAGGGGTCCTGTCCTGTGGTCTGATGGTGCCTGAGACAGCACTGAACTTTCTTCAGAGAGCTCCCTGTCTTGTGCTGGGCATATGGTGCCTTTGTTCTTCTGCTCACCATCCTCTTTCATGATGTACCTCTTTCTAGCATGTTCTGGAAGTGTCAGAAGGAGCAGTCATCCTTCAGCTGGCAGCTGTTGATTGTCACTCTCGCTCTACCAACGATCACCTCGCTGCTGACGTGGTGTCCTTAGATAGCTGGAAGCCACCATGAGGAATTCCTGGTCCCCTTCAAACACCAGCTCCAGCTGAAGCTGGGGTTCTAGAGGTCTATGTTCCTGCTGGTTACTGTAGGTTGGACACAGTCCCATTCCAGTGCACAGACCAGTTCAGTGGCAGGACATCTTTGGGGGAAAAGATGTCAGAATGGTCTCTCTTCACAGCTTCCCATCTTCTTGGAGAGTGCTCATGCTTAAAATACTCCTTCATATCCTTCCAGCAACAGCACTTGCACTGTCTTTAAACCTTGGGGTAGGAAAACAACACCAACACTACCCAAGAAGTGTCTGGCCAGAGTTATTCCTGTTTGGCCTGTCTAAGCAGCAGAGCACACTGATTCACAGAGTCCCAGCATGGGTAAGGATGGCAGGGCTCACCAGAGGTCATCTAGTCCAACCTCCCTGCTCTAGCAGGGTCACCTAGAGCACATTACTCAGGATTGTGTCCAGGTAGGTTTGGAGTCTCTCCAGGGAAGGAGACTCCACAACCTCTCTGGGCAACCTGTGCCAGTGCTTAGTCTCCCTCATAAGGAAGAAGTTCTTCCTCATCTTTAGGTGGAACTTCAGATGTGCATTATAGGGGCAGTTGAGTGGAATGACAAGGGTGTTGCTTTGTGGGACTTTTGCATTGTGAAGAGACAGTGTTTGTGTTCAGACTTCTCCTCTGTATTATATTAAAGTGATTTTGCAGTATTTACCATTTCTCAACATATGTGCACGTGCATTGAGGCTGACAGGAGACCTGAGGAGCAAACTTAACCACTGTGGGTAACAGCATTTCCCCACAGCAGAAAATCCTGAAAGTTATGAAGAAAAAAGACAATAATTTTTTGGAATCTGGCAAGTTTGTGTCTACTTTCTGTCATTCAGATAAGTGTTTTGGAAAGCACCTTGTGCATTTGCCAGAAGTTATGTCTTTTCCTATTATGCCAGTGCATGAGAGAGAGTCCTGTGGGCTTTGAATGAAATTCTCTGCAATTAATGAAGATTTCAGTACACAGAAGTGGGTCTTCTTTTTTTCCCCCATCCTGTTTGGCTTGTTGGCTCTGGAACTCACAGCAGCTTTATTTGCCCTCTGTGGAACACACTTCCCTGCACAGGTGAATTGAACAGGGCAGGCCAACATCACTGGTGCATCTTACCTGCAATATATGATGTTTCCTGAGGTACTACACAGAAACACAGAGTGTCCTGAGTTGGAAAGGACCCAGAAGGGTCATGGAGTCCAACTCCTGTCTGTGCACAGGACAACCCCAAAGTCACCCCATGTGTCTAAGAGCATTGGCCAAATGCTTCTGAATTCTGTGAGACCTGGTGCCATGAGTGCATCCCTGGGGAGCCTGTTCCAGTGCTCCACCACTCTCTGGGTGAGGAACCTTCTCCTCACATCTAGCCTGAACCTCCTCATGCACATCTTCATGCCATTGCCCCAAGTCCTGTTGCTAGTCCCCAGAGAGAAGAGATCAGCTCCTGCCCCTCCTTCATCTCTGGTGAGGAAGTTCTAAGCTGCAATGAGCTCTCCCTTCAGTCTCCTCTTCTCCAGGATGAATAGACCAGGTGACTTCAGCTTTTCCTTATATGGCTTCACCATCTTTGTGGCCTCCTCTGGACACTCTCTTAACAACCTGATATCCTTCTTGTATTGTGTTGCTCCAGACTGCAGCCAGTGCTCGAGGTGAGGCCACAGCAGCACAGAGCAGAGTGGGACCAGCACCTGTCTCCATCAGCTAGCAGCAGAGTGCTGGATGCACACAGATGTAGAAGTGTCATTTCTCTTTCATAAGAGAGAGCAATTTTATAATTATTATGTTGAATAATTATCAATAATAATGTTTTTTCCCTAGTCAGTAAAGAAAAAACCCAAACCCAGTCCCAAGCCTGTTTCTCTAGTGCTTGGAACTAAAAACTGATTGGTTTTCTTGTACATTGCTAAGGAAGTTTTGAAGCAGCAACGCAGGAGGGCATTTAAATAACAAAGATCCTCCTTTAAATTCCCACCTTCTCTTCAGGAAGGGCCATTTCACAAAGGGAACAGTGTTTACAACTGGGGGGGTGATTTGTACCTCTCTTCCCATCCTCCTCTTCTCCTGCTCACTGTAAGTAACCAACATCTCTGCTAAGAAATGCAGAGTACAGCCCCTGGGCTGCTCCTTCCTTTTCTGAAAGAGTGTGGAGATTGGTTTGTTTTTTTTAATTATTATTATTTTAATTTATTTATTAAAAGTATTTTGGGGCTTTTTGTTTGCTTGGTTTGTTTGGGGTTTTTTAAAGACATATTTTTGAAGAAAGTTTCCAGTTCTTTTCTGGACTAATTTCTCTAACTTGTGGTTCTTTGGGCCTTCCCTTTTTCCTTCTGCTTGTTTCTGTGTGTGAGCAGACCCTGCTGCTCCACCCCACTCTTTGCTCTGATCCTAGCCCAGCCAACTGTGACTTCTTAGCCTGCAGGGAACCTTCTGGTACTAACATTCCTGCCTTGTTTTCATTAGAAGGGCATCTCTCACAACACATCCCTCACTGCTTGAAGCAGAAGTCATGTGTGTTCAGGAGGAATGAATAATGCATCTATTTAAAGGGTACCTTGCCCTTCTCCTTCCTTTGCACATCACAAATAACCACTCTTCTACTTTGGGTTTACATGGTGCTCTACAGGCACAGCTTGAACAATTCTGGTGATTCAGCTCTCAATTTACAAACCACTGTGCTGTCTGCAGCTGAAAACTGATCCCACCCCCAGCTTGCTCCTGGTAGCTGTGTGCAGCTCTAGGATTGTGAAGATGGAGGAAACTGGTCATGAATTTGTGTTGCAGCAGCTCACAAAAATCCAGCATGCCAGGAGATGTGTGGGTAACATTTTGGGGAGTGGTGGACCTCTGGAGAGAGTTTATTTCCCCTGGCTTTAGATGCCTGCTGAAGATAGCTGAAGATATTTTAAGTATTTTTAAGATGTGTTTATACTTTAAGGTATTTTACAGATGTTCTAAATATAGGCATTTTTAAGATGGTTTAAGTATCTTCTTGAGCTGCTCTCTGAAAGTGCCTGTTTCTCTCCCCTCACTGTACCAGTGGGTTGGTTGCTGAGGTTGTGTGTAGGTGACAGCTGCTTTTTGTCTGATGAGCCCTGTGCACCTGACCAGTCAGCACTGAGTGAGGAGTTCTCTGGGATAATGGCTGTATTAAAGGATCAACTGAAATGACTTGGGAGTTTTCCTCTTGACTGTAACAATTGTTAGCTGAGGCTCCAGACAAAAATCCTATAAATGAAGGCCAGGCTTGGAGGATCATGTGTCTGATCTGATCTGTTTGGGGATGCTAAAGTGAGAGTCTGAGCAGCCTGCTTTTGATGGGGATGGGCTGAGGGGCCTGGCTGTATTTTTATTGCCCCTTTCACTTAGATAACTGACAAATGGAATGACCTAAAAACTACCTAAGAAATGCACATGTATAATTTTCCATTCCCCTTCCCTCCCTTGCTGCTTTAAGATGCTGAACAAAGTGCAGGATTTGCAGCCTCAAGCCTGTGAGGTTTACTGTCAGGTTCTAGGTAGAATTGAACTAAAGCTGATCTGTGGGTGTCAGGCTGCAGGAATTAACTGGAGGTTGACTTTATGGACTTGTGTATTTTCTCCCCTTTTTAGTTCCAATTTTTAGAAACAAAGTTCCTTCTCAAGTCTGGAGAAGAGGAGGCTCAGGGGAGACCTTCTTGCTTCTCCTCTCCCAGTCATAGGACAAGAGGAAATGGCTTCAAGTTGCACCAGGGGAGGTTCAGATTAGATATTAGGAAGAACTTCTTCCCCAAGAGGGTTATCAGGCACTGTCAGAGGCTACCCAGGGAAGTGGTGGGGTCACCATCCCTGGAAGAGTTCAGAACTCCTGTAGATGTGATACTGGGGGGCATGGTTCAGTAGTGAGCATGGCAGTGTTGGGTGGGTGGTTGGAAATGTTCCCTTCAGTTCAGAGGGCTTTTCTAAGCATAATGGTTCTGTGATTCTGAAACACTTGGGTACCTTCATGGTGCCATCAGTAGCTTAAAGTTTCAGCTTTGTTCCTGAGAGGCAGAAAGGTAAGTTGGAGGGCAGAAGAAGTGTAAGGTTTTCAGAATCTGCTTACAGTGAAATGGAAGAGAGAGATGATCCCTCTGCCCTGTCCTTGGTTAGACAGAGAAACTGGCTGCAGGAGACTTCTCTAACTGCCATGGCAGAGGGAAACAGGCATGGACTTTGCAACCAGGCTCCCACTTGGTATATCAGTTCCCAAGAAATAACCAAGAAATGGCAGAAGAAGCAGTTGGAAGGAGCTTCCACAAGAGCACCTGAAGGCAAATGGTCTTTGTGGAATAAGGCATGGCATGGCCTTACCAAGGAAGCAGACAAGAGGAGCTGTAGGATGTTGAGACAGGAGGATGGCTCCTAATGTGGGTGGTATGTGGGGTGCCAGCTGGGAGATGAGGTGCTGGCTTCTGCTGCCTGTTAGTGTTTGCTTTGGTTACCTTTTGGAATCTGTGACTGCAGCTTGCACCCTTGGGCTGCATTACAGTTTCCAGAGGTCCTCTCCTCTGAGGTCAATCTTCTTTACATCCCATGCTGGATATTTTTATTTCAGCTTTTGGCTGGATTCTCTGTGTACATTTCTACACTCTTTGGCCCAATGTGGGCTTTGTTGTTATTTAGAAGGTGTATGGGGTAGGTCTCTTGGGTTTTCACTTGGTGGGGTTTTGCAAGGAGGGGAATGTTTAGGGTTTCTGCTCCCTGCCCAGAATTGCTGTTGTGGATACTTGCCCTTTCTGTGGATGTGCTTTTTTGGGTTGTATCTTTCTGGTACCCAGATAGGCAGATGCCTCTGAGCTCAGCTGGTACCATAAGCCAGCTAAAGGCTGGGTGCCCGTGGTTGGCATGGCACTGAGCCCAAGCTAACATATCCTGCCTCTCAGCAAGACTTATAGCTCAGTGTTGATGCCCAAGCCAAGCAGCAGTTCTGCATTTGCTGTCCACCTTGGAGAGCAGGCAGAGCAAGCTCATGTGTGCTTGTGATTTACTGCATACTTCCTTCACAGTCCACATCTCAGGAGTTCCTCATTTGCCTGGTGGCTGCTTAACCATTCTCCTTTCTGATGGAGCAAACAGCAAGATCAGGTTCAACAAGGCCAAGTGCTGGGTCCTGCACTTGGCTCACAAAAACCCCATGAAAGTTCCAGGTTTGGGGCAGAGGGGCTGGAACAGACCTGGGGGTGCTGGTCACCAGCAGCTGAAGTTGAGGCAGCAGTGTGCCCAGGTGGCCAAGAAGGCCAACAGCATCCTGGCTTGGATCAGCACTAGTGTGGCAGCAGGACTAGGGCAGGGATTGTCCTCCTGGACTGGGCACTGGGGAGGCCACACTTGGAATCCTGGGCTCAGCTTTGGGCTCCTCTCTCCAAGAAGGACATTGAGATGCTGGAGTGTGTCCAAAGAAGGACAATGAAGCTGGTGAAAGTTCTAGAGCACAAGTGTTGTGAGGAGCAGCTGAGGGAACTGGGGAGACCTTTTCTCTCTCTACAACTCCCTGAAAGGAGGTTGGAGCAAGGTGGGGCTTAGTATCTTCTCTCAGGTGACTAGTGATAGGATGAGAGGAAATGACCTGAAGTTGCTGCAGGCTGTTCAGATTGGATATTAGGGAGGATTTCTTCACTCCAGGAGTGGTTAGGCATTGGCCCAGGCTGCCCAGGGCAGTGGTGGAGTCACCATCCCTGGAGGGATTCAAAGAATGTGTAAAGAATGTGGCACTTGGAGGCATGACTTAGTGGCATGGTGGTGCTGAGTTGATGATTGGACCTGATCTTAGAGGTCTTTTCCAACTTTAATGATTCTATGTTTAGTTCAGACCTTTTAGTTAAAAGCATGTTTCAGGATTTAGCAAATCTGTAAATGAAACATTTAAATGTGGTTTTAATTTTTTTGTCTTCCCCCCTTCATGTCTGATAATTATATTTCTCTTTGGGTAAGTTTGCTGTCACTAGTTTAATTTCTGAGGGTATTATTAAACTTTGTGTTAATGTTTTCAGATTGCATTTAGTGTAATTATATAGAGTTATTCATTTTCCACCTGGAGAGGAGTGATGGCAAAGGCAGATCTGTTTCTATTGAGTGAGAAATCCTTCCCCTCCTCAGGCTCCTGTTCCCTGGAGATAAACTGGTTCAAGCATAGAGTATGCCATGGGGTAGGGAGGGGACAAAAGATGTCACAGTATTTCTCTGGTGGGGATTGCAGCTTCTTCTCTCCTTAGCTGAAGTTCTGCATGGGATTTGGTTACTGCTTCTAAACTGTTGATGTAAAGTTTGTTTCACAGTGGAATGGATGATAGCTGCTGATGGAAGCCAAAGAAAACCATCTTGATCTGCCCCTGGCTTGTTCATTCTGGAGCCTCCTCTGTGTAGGCAGACTTTAATAGAGAAGGATATAACTGCCTTCCCCTTTGCTCCCTAGCAAAACAAGGTGGAAGGCATTTGAGCAGCATACTTAGTGGCCTAAAAGTTATTTCTTGGGCAGAAGCACCTCAGTAGTTTGAGTGGAAATAGCTTTTGGTGGAATGGAGCCCAGGTGACTTGTCTGGACCTAAGCCTGTTCAAAGAGTCTCAGGTTGACCTCTCTCCAGGCATAATTTTCCTTGGATCCCAGCTACTGTTCACATGCTGTTGTGATACATCCAAACAGAGGTCTCCATCTTTTTCTCATTCTGAAGTTGTTGATCTCTCACTGCCTCCAATTTCCTGTCCCTGCACATCCCAGGGGCTGGAACACTTCTGCCTGTGCTTTTTCTGTGAGCCACTCTCACCATCCTGTAGAAAGAGACCACATTATGGAGACATTATCTCCAGAGTTCCTATTTATAGGTTGTCATTTGTAGCCATCCAACATTTTAACTGTTCTGATGTGGAGTCCAAGATTTTTTGTTTGGTAGAACTAGTTCCTTGGCAAAACTGGGAAGGTCCTGAGGGAATTGTGATGCAGAGATTTGCAGATGGTTGGAAGCTTGCTCAAGCTTACTCTCCAGGGGAGCACAGACAGGCTTGCCCAGTGTTTGAATGGTGTCTAGAGAAAGACAGTATATTTGATGTTGAAATGTTCACTTGAACCTTTTTTAGTCTGTAGAGTTGCAGATGTTTTTTGGAGTGCTGGCCTTTTCAGAGTTAAACCAGCTTTGAATGAGAAACATTCTTCTCTCTAAAAGTTTCATCTGTTAGGATAAATGCTTCAGAGCTGTGAGTTGTGAAAATGGCTTTTTTACTGTATTAAAAGGGAAAAAAATCTCAAATTTGACAGTGTATATTCTAAAGACTGGAAAAAATTTCAAACTGCAGTCTCAGTGGATTTTTGTTTTATTTTACTCCCTAGATTTTTTCTTTAACACAGATTCCCTTAGCTGCCTAAGAACAGTGAAACTAAGGAGGAGGATCTTTAACCCTTCAGTCCCTTGTTCCAGGAGAACCCATTCATTCATCAGTGGCCTTTTAGGAGTCCATAGCTCCTTGACTTAGAATCATAGAATCATCAGAGTTGGAAGGGACTTCAAAGATCATCTAGTTCCAACCCCCCTGCCTGCCAGGGACACCTCCCACTAGATCAGGTTGCCCAGGGCCCCATCAAGCCTGGCCTTAAAAGCTTCCAGGGATGAGGCTTCCACAACCTCTCTGGGCAACCTGTTCCACTGCCTAACCACCCTCACAGTGAGGACCTTCTTCCTAATATCCAACCTAAATCTCCCCTCCTCTAGCTTACACCCATTTCCCCTGGTTCTATCACTGTCTGACATCCTAAAAAGTCCTCCCCAGCTTTCTTGTAGCCTTCTGCAGATACTGGAAGGCCACAAGAAGGTCTCCTTGGAGCCTTCTCCTCTGCAGACTGAACAACCCCAACTCTCTCAGTCTGTCCTCATAGCAGAGATGCTCCAGTCCTCTGATCATTCTCGTGGCCCTTCTCTGGACTGGCTCCAGCACCCCCATAGCCCTCTTGGAACAGGGGCTCCAGAACTGGATGCAATATTCCAGGTGGGTTCCTAGGCAATGCCTAGCCTATAGCTTCCAGTTCCCACAGCCCCTTGAAGCCAGTTCAGTGTGCCCTGTGTTCCAGCTGGCTCTGTAGGGTTGCTGTGGGCAATGGCTCGAGTTGAGTGATGTAGGGAGTGCCAGTAGGAGCAGCAGTGCTTGGGCACATGAGGTACTGACAGTTGTTGGGTCTTAGGTGAGACTTAAGTGTACCTCTGATATGAGTAGGAGATGAATGGGGTTTAAAGCTCTGGGCAGTGTTAGAAGAGAGGCTCTGCTGTGTAGACTGAAACCTAGCTTTGTCAGTGTCAATGGTCAGGGCTGGGCTGGCACTAGACAAGGGGCAGATGTTCTCCCTGAACCCCTCTGCCTTCCCAAAGGGAAGAGAAAGGGAATAAGGGAGAGAGACTTATGGGTTGGAAAACTAAAACTACTTTAATGAAAATAACATAACAATAAAATGAAATATATACAAATATATTCAAAATCAGTATTGAATCCAACCCCCTGGGGGCAATGACATTGCTGTCATCACTGATGCTGTGGCAGAAGTCCCAGACTGGCCTTAGCAGCAGATAGGAAATGAATTCAGGAGCTGGATTCTGAAGTGGATTCAGGAACACATGGATTGGGATTGAAGGCAGAACAGACAGAGTCATCCTCAGACACTGGCCATTGGAGAACAGCTTGACCCTGGTGATCCCTCAGCTTTGTATCAAATATGAGGTACATGGGATGGAATGGGATTTCCTGTTGTCACCTCTCTTGCCACCTCTCTTGCCACCTCCTCCCTGCAGGTCCCATCTCTGACTTACTGCAGCCCAAGGTGGGACACAAGCTGTAGCAGTGCCCTTGGTCTGCAGCCCAAGCCTTGGCACTACCTCTCCCCATGGAATGTTGTCCCTGCTAGCAGCAGGCAGTGTCTGTGTAATGTGGGAGAGGGTTTCTTGCTAGTCTGTGGGAACTCCTCGATTAGCAGGTGATGACCTTTGGGAAGTAGTTGTGTGAGCAGATGGCTCTGGGCAAACCTGGAATACAACATACTGAAAGCAATTCAGAGACAGTCAGAAGGTGGTGAAGAGTGTAGGTCTATGAACATTCCTCTCAGGAGTGAGGAGTCCTGTCCTCTTCTTCTACCCTGCTTCCTTCTTCCTTGCTGGACATCAGGTGTGATGATGCCACAGTCTTTGGGGCTATGCAGTGTAGCAGAGTAAGGAAAGGGGATATTTTGGAAGCAGAGTATTGGCATGGCTCCCTGGTTTGTAGAGGGAAGTGGAGTAGGGCCCAGGATACCAGCCTTGGCATTGCTTTACCTTTTGGGGGTTTGATGTTTGCTTTGTAGTGGCTGGGGAACTTTTCTAGGTGGAGATGGAATGAAGAGGGTTTCTGAGGTAGGCAGTGTTCACAGCTCTCCAGTGGCAAGAGGATGAGGATCATCAACCAGGCTGAACTCTTGCTTTCCTTTTTGTATGCTTGGTGTTTTTGGCCTCCTGTGTTGTTTGTTCAACTGCTGTGTGCTCCTGCTGTTGCCAATGAGTCTGGACTAAGGGCAGGTGCTGAAAAACCCCAAAGAATAATCTACCTTTTAGACTCCATTTGTATTTTCAGGGTATTTTTCCCAGGAAAAATTAATCTTCTTTTCTTAATAGGTGGCTTTGCTGCCAAGTACCAAGTATACCTGCAAGAAAAATGAGCAGCATTTTCTCCAGCATAAGATTTTATGTAGGTGTCCCCTCTGTCCTTGCTGACCTCATGAATGGACTTAGACCAACCTGTCTTTGGGCCTCTCAGAGAGAATCTTGCTGAGGTCATGAATCTGAGACATGTGATTTGTTAAAGATCTGTTGGATCACTTAGTCTTTTCACCATGGGTCTGGGCAGAATTGCTTCTCATGAAGTATTTTCACTTAACCCCTTTTCATTTTGGGTGATTTATTACTCTTGTATGTCTAATGTTTATGCCACACATCATTTCTCAAAGGATCAATTTTTCAGGGCAGTCACCACTGAGGGTTCTCTGCATTTGTCAGGCTGCACTGAATTTTGGAGCCAAGAGGGAGGCATTTAGGAACCACCAGCTGGACTTGTGGCAAGGAGTTGCTAAAAAGCATCTTTGTAGGAAATGGCCACATGTGTGCTTCAGTCATTAGAGGTTATAGACACTTCCCTTCCCAAATGAAATTTCAAGGGTTCCAGTTTGTCATGGGTTGGCCTTGAGTGGCTGCCAGGTGCCAGCCAAGCTTGCCCCCTCACTGCCCTTCCTCAGCAGGACAGAGGGAGAAAATCAGATTAAAAACCCCCACCCTCTTGGGTTGACTTTAATGGGAAAAAAGAAAGGCTGTGCATGGAAGTAAAGTGGAAAAAAAAAGAGATGATTTATTCTCTAATTGCCACCAGAAGGTGATGTCCAGCCACTTCTGGGAAGCAGAGCCTCTCTACACACAGTGGTAGCTTCAGAAGTCAAATTTATCTTAATAAGAAATGCCACTTCTCCCCCAGCTTTTGTGTTGCTGAGTATGGTGTTGTATGGTGTGCTTTATGAAGGGGTAGAGTTGTCACCTCAGCAAGTTTGCTGTAGGTACAAAGCTGGGAGGAGTGGCTGCTAGCCCAGACTGCTGTGCAGCCACCCAGGGGGATCTCCACTGGCTGGGTAGGCAATGGGCAGAGAGGAACCTTCTGGAATTCAACAGAGGCAAGTGCAGGGTCCTGCACCTGGGAAGGAATCACCCCATGGACCAGGACAGGCTGGGGCTGATCTGATGGAAAGTAGCTGTGCAGAATAGGACCCTGGGGGCCCTGGTGGACAACAAGTTGTCCCTGAGCCAGAGATGTGCCCTTGTGGCCAAGAAGGCCAATGTTCTCCTGGGCTGCATTGGCAAGAGCATTGCCAGCAGGTGGAGGGAGGTGATCCTGCTCCTCTCCTCAGCCCTGGAGAGGCTCCACCTGGAGAACTGGGTTCAGTTCAGGGCTCCTCAGGATAAGAGAGAGATGGAGCTCCTGGAGTGAGTCCAACACAGAGCTACAAAGATGAGGAGAAGCTGAGGGAGCTGGGCTTGGTTAGCCTGGAGAAGAGGAGGCTGAGAGGGGAACTTATCAATGGACAGAAGGATCTGAAGAGAGGGTGTCATGAGGATGGAGCCAGGCTCTTCTTGATGGTGCTGAGCAATAGGGCATGAGGCAGTGGGCACCAACTGGAACACAGGAGGTTCCACCTGGACACGATGAAGAGCTTCTTTGCTGTGAGGGTGCCAGAGCACTGGCACAGGTTGCCCAGAGAGGTTGTGGAGTCTCCTTCCCTGGAGAGACTCCAAACCCACCCGGACACAATCCTGAGTAATGTCCCCTAGAGGACCCTGCTAGAGCAGGAAGGTTGGACTAGATGACCTCTGGAGGTCCCTTCCAACCTGAACCATGCTGGGATTCTGTGAATGACTTAACTGTGTACCAGGCCTGGCTGGGGTGGAGTTAATTTTCCTCAGAGCAGCCCCTCTAGGGCTGTGCTGTTTGTAGCTAGAAGAGTGTTGCCAACCCCACCAGTGTTTTGGGTGTTGCTGAGCAGTGCACAGTGCTGCACAGCATCAAGGATGTCTCCTCAAGCTCATCCGAAGAGCAGTTAAGCAGGGCATGGGCAAGGGTTTGGGATGTTACCCAGCCAGGACAGCTGACCCAGGCTGACCAAAGGGATATTCACAGAGTCACATTGTTCTAGTGTTATCTACAGCCCCTATACAGAGTTTTATTTTCTACTGTAAATTGGGTTAAAGCAATCAAGTTGCATTTCAATCCCTGATTCTGACCAAAACCAAAAGTTTTCTGGGTAAGAAAGACTTGAATTTTTAAATTGCTTGAAGTTGGAGGCCAGTCAGCAGTGGTTTTCTCCCCTTTTTACATGCATTCTTGCTATTGAATAGAACTTCCTCTGGATCCAAGTTCTGAATGACTGATGGCATCTTTATCATTTGACATTATCTGGAAACTGAGGGGTTTTGGTTTCTGAACTTACAGTAAGTAGTGGCTTTAGTGAGACACATTTGACTGAGCTGTGGTCTTCATGAAACACTAATTTACTGTGTGATTTTTAGCATTTAAAACTACATTTTGAAGCTAGATAGTGAAATCCAATAATGCCTATATTAATTCTGCTAATATTTTCATTTTCCTTTTTAAAACTGATTTCAGAGTGGCTTCTCTGCAGGATATAGTTAACCTTACTCCTGTGGTTTACTCATAGAGAATAGGAGCACTTTCCATCTGACTGAAGGGTTCAAATGATGTGGAGTTAAAACTCTCTGATTCTCTCCCTCTCTTCTTCTTCTGTTGCTTTGAAAGATGAATAAAGGTCATTTGGAGTTAATGGCTTGGTACATTTGGAACTAATGACAGGAAATGCTCTTCCTAACAATAGGTAACCTCTCCCAGGCCCATTCCTCAGAGTAGGATGTGTTCACTTGCTCCTCACTCTTGGTAAACTCTAAGCAGCAAGGCTGAACATTTCCCTGTTAGCTGCCTGCCTCAGGCCACATTTGGAATTCTTAGGCAAAATCCTCAATGCTGAGATTAGGAGAAACTTTCATTCCCTTATTTGAAATTCTTGATGCTTTGTTTTCCACCCCCCCCCACCCCCCCCCTGCTGAATACAATGTCAGGGGTTGGAAGGGATCTCTGGAGATCATCTAGTCCAACTCCCTGTCAGAGCAGGGTCACCTAGAGCAGGTTGCACAGCATGGTGTCCAGGTGGGTTTGGAATGTCTCCAGAGATGGAGACTCCACCACCTCCCTGGGCAGCCTGGGCCAGGGCTCTACCACCCTCCAGGTAAAGAAGTTCCTCCTGATGTCTAGATGGAACTTCCTCTGTTCCAGTCTGTGCCTGTTCCCTCTTGCCCTGTCCCTGGGCACCACTGAACAAAGCCTGGCCCCAGCCTCCTGACCCCCACCCACTGAGTATTGCTCAGATCCTCCAGCTCTGTTGTCTGACCATCTAGGGCTGAGGAGCTGAAGCTTGCTGAGGTGGAAGAAACTCTCTTGTGTTAGACATGTCCTCTGCCATGGGTGTCCCTCCAAATCTGGCCAAGTTTTATGTAACTTCAACTAAAGAAAGTTCATATATACTCATGAGGCCTCTTAGTGCCAGACAGTCCTGGGATATTATGTCCAGCCAGTGTGTTCAAGGAAGCCTCTGAACATTGGTGGGAAGATGGAGAGCCATTTACTACAAGTAAAGGTTGATGATAGGCAACGTGTATGAGGAAGGTGTTTGAAGTGCCTTGGTTAGAGGGATCTAGCAAGAAACCATGGAGAGCTGGGCTGAACTGGTTTAGAACCTCAGAGGGAGGCAAAGTGACAGCTGGTAATGGTGCTCAAGTGGAAGGAAAGGTGCAGAGGGGTTGAATCTAGGGGAGATGGAACATGCTTTCCAAATGACACTTGTCAAGACCCGAGTGGCAGCACTGTTTCCTCAGTCTCAGGTGGTGGATAAAGGATATTCTGGTGTGAAATCTGCAGACATTTGCCTATGAGTTTCAGCTGTCTCTGAAGGTGGAACACAGGAAGAATGGTGGATTGATGTTGTGGCCATTTACTGCAGTGTCTCAAGGATCTGTAGGCTCAGCCTGTGTGAACTCTAGGCAATGATAGCTGCATTTAAAGGAGAAGTAAAAGTTGTGAACATCCACATCAAGGATTAGGATGGGCTGGACAAACTCTGTTCCATAGCCTTCTGTAACTTTCCTTTTGTGATCTAAGGGTGTTTTTTCACCTTTATGTCTCCATCATAACATTAAGGGCTTGCTGGTGAAATAAGCCCAAGCCAACCCTGAACTAAAAGCTTTGTGCCTAAACTGGATGTTTTTTTGTTACTAGCTGTGTAATGGAAAAGACTCCTTCTTGTACTGCTGCTCTGCCATGTGTGGCAGAACCTGGATGTGTAGAGAATAAATCAAGGCACAGAGGAATAAAAAAGCAAGTTGTGGTTAAATCTGAATCCATAGGTGGAGATATTGGTCCTGGCTTTGTCTTTGCTGCAGACATTTGTCTGTTGCTCAATAGTGACTTAAGATATTGCTGAATTCATCCTGTTGGTTTTATATTGAGATCCCCAAGAGTGATTTCCAGAGGTACTGGCTATTTGTTCAATTACTGAAGTCCATAAACTGAACATATTCAGGTGTTGGGAATCTGAGAGTGAACACCCTGAGACCCCCCCCTGCATGTCTGTTAGTGGAAATTCAGCTTTTTCCACCTCAGTTTGCCAGTTGCCCTGGAAGTGTGGCTAATGCCATTCCTGCTTTCCAGGGTGCATTCTGGAGATTGAATGATGACTGTGATGAGAGCTGTAAAAAAACAGCTCCTGGGGAAACTAATATCTCTAACATGATGGTAGGATTTGAATAGCCTACCCCAAAAAAGGACCCAACCACATATGGAACCATCTCTGGTGTGTGCAGAATAAACTGGGGAGCCTGTCACAGGGTAATGTATGAGCACTTGATTAAAGACAAGATCCTAATGCATGTGTGCAAGAGGGACAAATTAAACTTGTACAGGCAGCCATTCCCTAACTTATGAATGTTTGTCTTTGCAATCCTCTAAATACTCTTTTCATGCAGCATTTTTTAAATGCCTAATTTATGTTTCAAATGGAAAGGGGCTGGTAGACTCATCAGGGAGAGAGGCTGAGACCTGAAGCTGTGCATTGGAAGATCTCTACATTTAGTTGGAGCTTTTTTGTGTGTGTATGTGAAAATAAGTGCTTGGCTGATGCTGTGTTGGCATCTGTAGTTGTGTGGTTAGTGCTCTGAGGATGATCCTTCCACAGCTGCAGCAGAGGTGGAGGTGAGCCCATGGGACCCCAGAGGAGGCAGTTCCTTGTCCAGTTGCTGCCTGTCTGTGCTGGGGGATGAAGGCAGGCATCTCCTTTGGGGCTGAAAGGACAAGAGGGAACAGGCACAGGCTGGAACATAGGAAGCTCCATCTAAACATAAGGAGGATAACATAAGCTGCTTTACTTTGAGAGTGGTGGAGCCCTGGCCCAGGCTGCTTAGGGAGGTGGTGGAGCCTCCATCTCTGGAGACATTCCAAACCTGCCTGAACACCATCCTGTGCAGCCTGCTGTAGGTGACCCTGCTCTGACGGGGGGGTTGGACTGGATGATCCCCAGAGATCCCTTCCAACCCCTAACCTCCTGTGACTCTGGAAGCCTTTCACAGGTGCTTTATTTCTAATAAAAAAGAATTGTTGCATTGCTAGGGGCACAGTGTGTGGAAAATGCAACCAACCTTGTTCTCCTGTCTTTTCTGTTCTGCAGGTAAAATACAAGAGAGACTTTGAAGAAAGCAAAGGAAGAGGCTTCAGCATTGTGACTGATACCCCCGAGTTACAGAGGCTGAAAAGGACTCAGGAACAGATCAGTAATGTATGTGGCTGTAGGTGCAGAAGCAGTGTGTCTAAGCAAAGGTGTGTCTGGTGGGTGCTGAGAGTGAAGAATCTGCCTTTGGTGACCTGTTTGTGTGTGTCAGGTGGTGACATGTGTGGCTCTGTACCTTGCACAGCACATGGGCAGTGTGTGTTCACCTCTCCAGCTGGAGCCAGCATGCTCAAGGATTTTCTGTACCACAATGATTTGACACTTTTTGCCTTTCTAAGAATTTGCCAGCAAGTAAGAACACTTTGTGTGACTTCTCCTTTAGGTCTGAACTGTCTAAATCATCTAAGCTCTAAGTCTTGTCTTCTGTTTTCAGCAGGGGCTGGCAGCATTAGCACAAGTGGCAAGGTGGAGCTTTCTGCAGACACTTCTGATGCTGGTTTCTCAAAGGAGGTGCCTGCAAGACACTGCTCTGGAAGATGAGGAGGGGATGGCAAAGAGCAAAACTTAACCATGTGTTTCTTTAGCTTACAGCTTGGATGCAGCATGAAGTACTCCTGTCAGGAATGGGGTTTTTAAAAGTGAGGCTTTTCATGTTTTCCTCAGGCAGGTTATTTACTTCTGTTGTATTCCCTTGTAGCAAGCTGCATCAGTGCATGAGGGAGTATTGGGGAAGATGCAGGGAAAGTTATGGTGTAGATGAAATGGGTAAGAACTAAAGTGAGCTAAAACTGACAGAAAATCACTGCATCAACTTGTCCTGGCTTCTCTCCTGGATGATCTGCTGCAAGAACTTGTCTCCAGATTAGGATTTTGTGGATGATTTTGTTTAGTGAAACTGTTTTTGAATCACTCCTTGTAGTAACACAATAGCAGCATGGCATTGGAGACACCCAGCATGAGTGTGATCACAGCAAATGATGGAGTTTCTTTAGTTGAAAGGAAATAAAAGGTTGGGATGTTACTGAAAAACCAACCCCAGAGACTCACTGAAACCTGCTGGTGTGTCCCAGCAGTGGAGATGTGCTGAAGCATTCACTGCTTGTGTTGTCCAGAGCTGGTCTTTGAGGTGACAAATTGGGGTTCATTTCCTGGAGCCTTGGCCAGTGGGGAGGACAGTGAATTTAAGAGCCATGCAAATGCTTCTGTGGGTTGGTAAGATGAGAACAAAAGCTCCTGTCTTCTCTTAATGCTGGGGCTGAGGGAATTTCTGGCTTGTGAGAGGGGAAGATGTGTTCTTCAGAGTGGCAAAAAGCATGGCTCTTAAGACTTCTGTCTGGGATCTGGGAAGCTTCAGTGGAGTCTCTGCTTTTAATCAGCTGTATTTTTTATTCAGCCCAGGAACTGAAATTAGGTCTTCTCATGACCTACATAGCTTCCTGGAGCAAGAGTGAGTCCTTTGTGTGGGGCAGTTCTGGAATGCATCAAGGAGATGAAAGGGGCAGTGCTCTGGTGAATTCCCTGGCATGGCTCTGCTCTGGCAGGAGGGGTTGAGAGGCACCCTGCAGCCCTCACTTTGGGTACTGGCATGCCAAGAGGTTTAACCAGTGCCCTCAACTTCAGAACACAGAGCAGTATGGCACAGCTCACTTGCCTACCCTTTCTCTTTCTCATTCAGCAATAGTGAGTTTTCTGCTGTGGGATGGGGGGAAATAAAACCCAAGGAAGGAGTTTTGTGGATTGGGAAGAGTTTTCTTCCATCTCTATTTTCAAATGGGACAGGGTGGGGTTCTCTTCCAGCAGAAAACCTTGTTGTACTGTTTAGCTCCTGAACCAGAGGTATCTGTCTGCCTTTTCAGACCCATAAATGCCTTTTTAAATGTGAAAGTTTTTATTTCTTTTTTCTTCTTTTCTTGGTGGTTGGATGTGCCACTCTCATCTCTTCATTCCTACCCACCCAGCCTTAGCAGTACCATCCAGTCTCAAGAATCCAGAGTTGTTTTCTTCTCTTGCTGTAGGTAGCTGACAGATTCCAAGTCATGGGCTTCATTAGAAATAATTAATCTTAAAGGGTAAAGTGGATTTTAAAGATGTGCATGCTAAAGGAACTTGCATTTCATTTCTGCTTCCACTAAAATACTAACTCCATTTATAGCAGTATGTCCCAGAAAGGGAATTCTGCATAGGCCACAGCTGGAATCTGACTAGGAAACTCCTGTTTTATAGCAGTGCATTCCCCACAGAGTAGTTTCTGTATTTGTCAGACAGTGTACATCATGGACTCAGGATCTAATTAAGGTTTCAAGGCACTGAAAGGTAAGCACTTTATTAATTCTAAAGTAATTGTCACTTCTCAGATGCAGCCAAATGGAATAATGCTAATGTATATATATTTAATTTTCAGTTTTGCTATGATTTCATCTTGGAAGATTTCATTTCTCAAGGAGCCTGTTTTAAACAAAACTCTTCACAACTTCCTTGAAGGGGTAAGTGAGCACAGGTTAGTGTAGAACTATTCTTGAGGATAAATAACAAATTAAACCTCATGATAATAAATGCTGTTCAGCAGAAATCTTTTGTCAAATGTTGTCTTTTTGTCCTGGTGTGAAGTTTTGCAGCATACATGAATATTAGCACAGTCCTTGGACTTTTTTAAAGCATCTCTTTTGCTATCAATATAAACCTGGAGAGGAAAAAAAGGTAGTAGAGAGAGTGGGAGGAGAGTGGCTTGATGGATGGGGTTGCACTTGGGTTGCTGTTGTGCCACCAGCAATTTCTCCCTCTGAAGACTTAGCTCAAACTAGTGGAATTTCTCTGTGGCTCAATGGATAGATCAGGACCAGAGTGGAGTTTACACCAGTGTCTCATGGATTTTAGAGTTAAAAGCCTTATTCTGCAGGTGTAAAACATCCTCCTTCAGTAGGATCATGAAGCCTCTCTGGGAGGTTCAAGTTGAGCTGCTCCAAATTACAACAGTTACAGTGCCTTGGCCTTGAGTTAGCTTGAGAGGTGTAAACCACACACAGATCCTAGCCTGCTTGTCCAGATCCCCCTGGGGAAGGCTGCAACAGCTAAGAAGCTTTTTTTTACTGCTGAGTTAGCAGGATTTTGAGCACCCTTTGCATGGCTGAGCAGGCAGTTCAAAATGGAGGTAAATTCTACAGATGAATGTGTGAAACAGTGTGTTAGTACTATGAACAGTGTAGGTGTTTATCAGTGTTTTGAAAGTAGCAGTATTTTTTTCAGCTATTCCAAGTAGAGTTTCCAGCCCTTGTGCTGCAGATGTCACTGTTTCTTGGCATTATGTAGTTAATAATAATAATGAATTAATGAATTTACTCAATTCAGCCAGAGGAATCTGTTAATTTTGTTAAGCTTTGCAGTGTCTTTTGTCCCTCTTGAACTCTTGAGAGGATTTCCAAGAAGAATGCAAATGTTCTCAGAAAGAAAACCCAGTCCTGTGTGTTTCTATAGGGGCTGTTGCCAGTAAGCTAACTGTAAACTGATCTTACAAGGCAAAAGTGAAGGTGGCAAAAGGAACAGAATAATCAAAGATGGCAAGATTCTCTTTCTGACCTGTCATGACACAAGGCTAACTGAAGAGGTGGGAACTCCATCTGATGGTGTTTCCTTTGGGGAAATGGAACACTTTCAGCAGTTTGCAGCAACAAGCTGCAGCTTACTGCCACTGCACTTTCATGTCTAGATCTATGGCTTGAAGTGTGTTTTATCCTATGTCAAATAAGCTGCTCTTTCTTAAATCTGTTCCTGGGAAATGTCTGCAGAGTATAAAGCAAAACAGGTGTCCATACAAATTGATGGAGTGAGAAGCTTTCATTAAGATAAAGGCCAGTGCTTGGGTAGTGGAGGTTGCTGGTGGGGTTGTGTGGCTGGAAGGGTGCATGGAAGCCTTCAGAGTGGCTGCCCTCATTATTTGGAGAGCCCTTGTAAGCATTTCTCACTTCCACATTCATACTATTAGGAAGTTAAGTCAGGTGGGAGCAAGCAGCAGTGCACATCTGTGCCCTTCTTGCCTTTGACAGCTGCCAGAATGGAGCCATGCAGATCAGGGATAGGGGTGGGAGTGGTCTTCTGGGAGGTTTGGGTTGTGTCTGGAATGGAAACTCTGCCTTATAAAAGGGAAATCTGGTTTAGAAAGCACACTGAAGGCCTTCAGTTAGTAAAGTGAAGGTCACTGAGCATCCCCCCTGGGGGCTGGGGGTGTCTCCCCTGTTACTGGAAGTTGAACTCCTGTGTTGGATGTAGAGAGACGACATGAAAATCTTGTCTCATTCTTTGAAGCTCTGTGTGTGGATTTGAATGAGAAAGGGAAAGGCTGTCTGTTAATTATCCTTAATGAAATAGGGTAGTTTTATTTATTTATTGTATGTTTTTTGGGGTAAGCATCAAGGGTCATGTTCTTCCCTCCAGTGAAGTACAGCTTCAGGGGAAGCAGTGGGGGACAGGATTTCCCCCATCATTTGAATCAACTAAAGAGACATAAATGATAAGGAATTGGATGCTACCTCAGATGTGATATCAATGTCTTCATGCAGTAACTAAAGGGGAAAACAAATGACATTGCTGCTGTACTTGTGCACCTCTCATTTGCAATTAGGAAGTGTCCCTAGCAGGTAGAGAGCCATAGCTCTGTGTCTGGAAGTTGTTACTCAACATGTTTACTTGCTCAGACATAAAATGGTTTCTTAAATTGTCCAAATGGATTGTAGGGAAAATAGTCAGGAGAAGATGTTAAGAACAAAGGCTGGAGCTCTATTTGTGGGATTTGCAGTGCAAAGCCTGCAGATACTCATCTCTCAGGGCTTTTATGCCTCCAATGAAGTCAAGTGAAGGAGAAGAAGAGAGTGAAAAGGAGCAAGAGAAGTTGACAGCAACATGAGTGTCCACATTTCACAAAACCAGCCATGGCCCATCCATGAAGAGCATCTTCAATCACCTGTAACAAGAGCTTCCATTGTTCTAGGCAGTGCTGGGATTTTCACTGCCTCTGAAGTGAGTCACACTTTAACTCAGCACAGGGGTGGTGGTTGTTGTTATGTTTCATTTGGAAAAGAGGCATTTAATCATATATGACAACTGTGTCTGCTAACAGACAGGATTGTACTTGCTGACCAGTGTATGAAGTGCTGCCTGCCTGTTGCAGGCATGGAAGGCTTGGTGTGCATGGTGCTGATTGCCTTCTGCTCCCTTTGGTTCCTCTGACAGTTTAAGGTGAGCTGCATGACATCTCCCCAGTCAGTCATGCCATCATACAAGGCTGTCAGATCAGCCAAGCATGGTTTTCCCTTGGTGAATCCATGCTGACCACTCCCAATAACCTTCTTTTCCTTCAGATGCTTGGAAATGACCTCCAGCACGAGCTGTTCCATCACCTTTGCAGGGATGGAGGTGATGCTGACTGGCCTGTCATTTGCTGGCTTCTCCTTCTTGCCCTTTTTGAAGGCTGGAGTGGCAGTGGCTTTCCTCCAGGCACCTTTCCTCAGGCATCTCTTTATTCTCCACCACCTTTCCAAGATGATGGAGATTGGCTTAGCAATGACATCTGCCAGCTCCTTCAGCACTTCTGAGTGCATCCCCTCAGGGCCTATGGATCTGTGGGTGCCCAGTTTGCCTGAATGATCTCTAACCCAACCCTTGTCAACCAAGGGAAAGTTTCCCTTTCTGCAGTCTCTCTCAGCCTCCAGGGACTGAGATTCCTTAAGGCTGTGAAGCAGTGAAGACTGAAGCAGTGAAGGTATTCAGTAACTCTGCCTTCTCTGTGTCTTCTGTCACCAGATGCCCACCACCTTCAGCAGCAGGCCCACATTTTCTCCAGTCCTTCTTTTGCCACTGATGGGCTTGAAGAAGCCCTTCTTGCCAGATGTAACTCCAAGTGGGCCTTAGTCTCCCTTGTTACATCTCTGCATGCTCCAGCAATGTTCCTGTGTCCCTCCCAAGTGGCCAGGCCTCCTTTCCACATTCTCTAAACTTCTTTCTTCCATTTGACTCTTTCCAGAAGCTCCTTGCTTGTCCATGCAGATCTCCTGCCTCTGCTTGTTTTCTTACTCATAGGGATGCAATGATCTTGAGCTTGGAGGAAGTAGTGTTTGACTATTAACCAGCTCTTTTGGAACCCCCCCACTCCCCATCTAGAGTCCTAACCCATGGGATTCCTCCAAGTAGGTCAGAATTAAGCTCTCCTGAAGTCCAGGGTTCTAATCCTACTTTTTGCCCTGCTGCTTCTAATGGTCATTATCAGTGTGTTATGCAAAGTTAGAAGAAGAGAGTTTTAAATTAGCCCCTGTGTGTATGCATTCTTCTCCTACACTTCCAGTGAGCAACCTTAAATTATTTAAGGCCATGCTGCTTTGTCCACTTCTTCCTGCTTGGATCCTTATGTAGAACAAACCAAGCATATTCAGCTGGTGAGATTCTTTTTCAGTTACTGTTGATTTACTCTAGGCTATGATATTCCACACACCATAAATGTTGTAGAAATAGCCTGTAACTCCTTTGTGCAGTTGCCCTCAAAGCTTCTTTCCCACCTCTTTAAATGTATTGAATGAAACTGTCTTCAGAGCTGTCTGAGAAATGGGGAGGTATTGGTGTCCCCTTACCATGAGGAGCTAGAGCACAGAGTTTAAACTCCTCATGTTAATCCAGTAAGTGGCACCTTGAGGAAACCATTATCTTCTACTTCAGCCTTCCATTAGAGGTAGAATGAGGCACAACCTTTGCTAGAGAGTTTTCCAGGAGGAAGAGATCACAGAGAATCCAAAGCTGTGTCTTTGTGATTTATCTGGGTGCTGCCAACTTTGTTTCTGTCCTCATAACTCAGATTCTCTTTGCTGGTCTCCTTTTCTTAATCCTTCTGATATACATGACAATGGCTCTCAACATGTGGGAAGAAACACTGTTTTTAGGCCCCTAAAATGCCAAGTTGAAGGAGACTTTGTGGAATGTCAGATACTGATTGCAATTATTATGTATGAATCTGTCAGTACAGCTGGAATGGAATAATTGAGTTGACTTTTAACTACTGGGAAAGCTCTACTGAGCAGTTTGCAGCAGTGTATAGCTCAGTCACCCTAGGTCATATTCCAGGGAACAGATAGCCCTAACATGGTGACATTCTTCACCTGCTCAAGATCAGCTTCCTGACCCAGAGCAGGAAGAGCATTAGAGTTTAGCAGGAAGAGTGGTTCTGCTGTAGGAGGGAGGAGTTCTGCTGTAGTAGTTCTTTGTAACAGAGGTGGAAAGAAGCATAACTCTTCAGCAGAAAGAACCAAAGCATTTACCATTGAGAAGCTGGAAAACAAATCCCTGCCCAAGAGAGGCAGCTGCATTTGGAAGAACTGTTAGCATTAAAAATAGGGATTAGTAGTGGATGGTGGTGAGTGGTTTGAGCTATTACATCCTGTGCTGCCCATAACAGAGGTGAGGGAGTCACCATGCCTGGAAGAGTTCAGAAAACATGGAGCTGTGGTGCTTGGGGCCATGGTTTAGTGGTGAGCATGGCAGTGTTGGGTGGATGGTTGGCCTGGATGGTCTCAGAGGGCTTCTCCAACCACACTGATTCTATGACTCTGGGTGTAAATTCAGATAGGCATTTTGGGAAGCCCATTGAGACACTGACCACAAATGTGTCCTGAAGTTCTGGTAAGCTGCTGGTGCATGAGGGAGACACCACATCAGCCAAGTGTATCAGGTGGAAGTGCTTGTCTGTCAGACACAGCTCTCTTTGGGCTTGTGTGGCGTGTGGGGGCAAATTCTGCATGGGGAAGGCTCCCTTTCAGCAGCTCCATGGGGAGGATGGACCTCAAGAGAATGCTCACAAATGTGAAGCTGGAACTGTCCTTGGAGATGCAGGGGGAAATATTTTAGGTTTGGTGGATGTCTGGTAGTCCAAGCAAGCAGATGTGATGCCTTCATAGCTGCCTCTTGAATGGTCTTATTCCATCTGGCTTTATCTTGTAGGCTTGGCTAGAAACCCCCTCCCTTTTTATATATATTTGTTTCTTAAATATGCTATGGTGTATATTATTGTGGTTTATTATGATTTTTCTAGGATTTCAGAAGGCTTTTTTCATAAGTTGATAGAAGAAATTGCTGTAACTGTTGGTTACTTTCTTCTGTATGGCTGCTTTCCTCTGCAATGAGTTGATTACAAGACTTACAGAGCCTTTATGCTGTTGAAATAGATCTCAGCATTTCCCCAAGTTTTCAGTGCAGTTCCAGAGGGAATAGCATAGTCTGTCTGATTCTGATTTAAATAAATACATCTGACAGGATGCCTGTAACCTTGCTTGCTGTATTGACAAAATAAAATGAGTTGTGTGGTGGAAATAGACCAAGCCATCCAGAAAAATCCCCCAGAGGCAGGGATTTCCTGCTCTCTCTAAGTGGGTCAAGCCATGCATGAGAAATGAATGCTAATTGTGAACTGGTTGCAAAGCCATAGGCTGTAAGTAGAACTGAACCAACCAAGAGCCCAAATGTTTGGATTGAGATGTCCTGTCATGGTTCTCTTTGGAACAGAGCAACAAAGCAGAGCATTAGAGGGAAACCATGAAAAGGTGCTTGTGTTGCAGTAGAACAGTGTCACTGAACTCCCAAATCAAAAATCAGTTCCTTTGTGTCACTGGTGGATTTTAAAGTTGAACTTGTGTTTGTTTAAACTTGTGTTTGGCTTGATGCTTTGCTTGCCATGAGCTGCACTGCAACTCACTACAGAGTCTTCTGTTGCACAGTGGGCAAACACTCAGTCCAGCCTAGAAAATACCTCTTGGATTTCTTCTGGTTCAAATGGGAATAAACCAGAAAGAAATGTCTGGTTAGGAGACTTGAAAGCAGCAGAGATTTGTCTCACTTGTTACACCTTCTGTTTGGGATACAACATTCCTGCTGCAAGGCCAGGCTTGGATGAGAGGCATCAGGAACTTAAGAAACTCCAGACCCTCCAAATCTGTAACATCTCCATTTTCATCAGCAGGAGTTGCCAGATCTTGTCAACAGATGCATGTTACAGATACAGAAGTCAACCTTTGGGTCAATATGTGCTTATTTCCAACTGAAGATCCTGACTGGAGGCTCACCCAGCTCTGGAGGGTGTGAGCAGGAAGCTGCCAGCTGTGCTGCTGTCACATTTGGCTGCAGTATTGGCTGTGTTGCACATGCCTCTTTGTACTCTAGTTTAAGGGGGGGACAAATTCCAAGCTGTAATGAAGAAAACTCTCAAATGTGTTTTGTGGCAACAGGTCTGTATTCTGACCAAAGGACCTGGAGACTTCAAGACTTCCTTGACCTGGAAGGATTCTCATATTGAAATAGGTGGCTTTTTTCTGTTGTGGGACTAAGCAACTGAATCCTGACAATACCTCAGCCACTTCTTCTTGTGTCACCTGAATAGATTTAAGCAATATCAAAATTGCTCATTATTTTTAATGAGTCCATGTTTTGGAAGCTAGTGTTTTTAATAAGCCAGTGAAAAGAGAGGGAAAATAAAACCTCTTCCTCATAGTTCAACTTGGGACCTAATTAAAATGAAGCTTTTAGAATGAGGAACAAAATAATTAGCCAAAAAGTTGAGAAGCAGGACTTAGCTCCTCCACTGATCCTTGAGTAGCTCAGTGCTTGCAGGGAAAGGGTGATTCCTAATTTCCTTATTTTCCTATGTTGTCCATCACCCACCTCTTATTCCAACTTGATTCTGTCTTGTGTGCTGCCTTTGTACCATTCCCCAGTTGCTAGGGCAGCATCTTGGGCAGTAAAGCTCCTGCTGATGAACAAGATGCTCTGCTGCTTCTGAAGCTAATACCTTCTTTAATCTTGATCCTTGGAGATTTGAATATCTCCCCCCTATGATGCTCACAGACTTCACTGACCTTGACAGCAGGGGTGTCTGGTCCTCTGGGGCACTCAGGTCTTTTATTTTTTGGCATGTTAACAGATATGTCTGTGATGTCCTTAGCCTGCCAGGAGATAGATCAGTTGTGGCAAAGCCAGCACTGGAGGCAGTGCAATGATTAAACTTTCTAAGCATCCTAACTGGAGGGGAAGCAGCAGAAGTTTGCACATGTTGCTTCTGCTTGTGTCTACACAGACCTTGGAGAAGAAGAGGTTACTTTTCCAAAGAGCAGATCAGAGTGACACATGCAGTGCTTTCTAACTCTGTCTGCTCTTGGTGTTATTCAGATGATGATTGAGTTACAGAAATACTTGTGTATTTTTTGGAGGGTGCTTTCTCTGGCTCCTAGGCTGTTAGCAACCCCAGTGTTCTGATGGAAACCTGAATTGTATGTATTTCTTTATTTTCAGCTCTACCTGGAGTCAATGTCTTCCTCTCCTGTCTTTTCTCAGCTGGGGATTAGTGACCCTGTTCAGTCCCCAGGAAGGAGGAGCTGTAAAGGGGCAGATCCTCAGCTTCACAAAGCAACCCACAGGCAGCAAACAGAGGGAGTCTGAACCTCAGTTCCTCTCATGACTAAACACTGGACCTTGGGAAAGTCTAGTCTGAGGAAAACATCATTTGAGAGGTTGACTGTTTTCAGCCTTTCTAAGGTTCACTCCTGCTGCATCACTGCTTTATGCTGGCTTCCCCTTTCTTCACTAGGGAGTGATGGTGTGGGGTGAACCCCTGCCCAGTTTGGCTGCTCCAGCCCTTTTCCAGCCTCAGAGGGAGAAATATGCTCCAGAGTGTGACTTCTGTTGCCAAGGTGAATGGTTGATATGGGGTTTGGCATAACAGGGAAGGTGTTCCCAGTCTCCAGGCCAGTGAGAGGGTGAGCAGCTGAGAAGGTCAGTGTGGCTGCTGTGGGCTTTGGCACAGCAGAGCTGGTCTGGAGACAAAAGGGAGGATTGGCTTATGGGGAAGCTGTGGCAAGACCCAGAGTCTGAATCAGGGCAGGGTCTGGGTGTCTTCAGGCTGTGCCTCAGTGTACTGCTGCTGAGCAGGGGTCCTGCTCCTTCCCCTTCTCAGCTAGTGAGACACAGGCACTTGGTCACCTTTTGTCTTGAATCCCATTGTTGCAGAGCTGCAGCCAGTCAGTAGTGCTGCTCCTGTGGGTACCACTGATGGAAGATGAGGTGTCTCTAGCTCATCCTCTCATGTTTTCTTGCCTGCTTAGCAGGGAGACCTGCTCTAGTGTGGGCTGGGCTGCCCTTGGCTGTGGTGTTGTGAGCACAAAGGAAATGGCTAAAGGTTTCCTTTGCCTGTGCCAGGAGAGCTGCAGATAGAAGCAAGGCAAGGGCAGCAGGCATGGAATGAGGTCACTTGTTTGGCAGTGCCTTTTGTTTAACATTGCTCTCTGTGCAGTGCATGTTTCTGGCTCAGATAGCAGCTGCCATGCTCTCCTGAACTGAGGAGTTCAGTTAGCAGTCAGGTTCCTTTTCAACAGAAGTGAACTGGATGAAAGGCTCAGAAAAATTAGCATTATTAGAATTAGACTTAGAATTATCAGTGAGGGTGATGGCAAAAAGCTCTAGAAAGCTCTGACAGTGTTGAGAGGCTGGAGGTGAAATGATCAGCCTGTGTTGAAAATGAGTGGAAAAGATACTGAGAGGATAGCAATGAGGATTGAGCTTTCAGTGTGAAAGAACAGATCAGGTGAAGGAAGCCTATAAAGTCACAGGTAGCACAGAGCAGAAGTAGTGAATATGATTAAGTGCTGTTTCCTGTAAGGCAAGAACCAGGAGCAGCAAGTGTGGCTGTCAGGCACCATCCTTGAAAGAAAACCACCTGTGGCATATAATCAAACTGTGAAACTCAGTAATGTAGGAGACAATGAAGTCTAGAAGTAGAAAATACATTAGAAGAAGGAATAAGGCAGCTTGTGGAAGTTAAATCCATCAGGAAATACTGTGTGTTGTTGTGACCCAAGTCCTGTGACAGGGTCAGGAAGGCTTTAGAAGGATCTTAGAGCAAGGGTAGGACTCTTTCATAGATACCTTCCCTGAGCTTGCATTATTGAGCAGTGACAGAGCCCTGATGGTGTCATCAGGGAGACCAGTGAGTCCATCAGTGAGGTTAGTACCTTGTGCCATTTCTAGCCACAGCTGTGGCTCAGCCATGCCAAGGTCAGTGACCAGCCCAGTGCTTCCCTGGTTATACATGGCTGGGTTGAATGTACAGAGTTAGAGTTAAAAAAGATTATTAATTATGAACTTGACCTTAGACCCTCTGTGATATCAACAGGCTTCATTCATGGCATCAGATTGTCCTCCATGCCTTTCTGTTACAAACCAGAAAGCCTTTCTGAGCCTTCTTGAATGGCAAACTTTGGAAGAGGTGGCTGAAGTACAAAGGGAACTGGGATATGGCAGATTTTCCTGAGGTACCTGCAAGTGTTCTTGCCTGGCCCTGGCTACTGACAGGCCAGACCAGGTATTAGTCAAGAGGAAGATGGTTTTGGCCCCACTAGCATTTTAGTGGTTTTCAGGTATCTCCTGATCATCCTGCCTCCCTTTCCTTGGCACTGCAGGGCTGTCTTGGAGCATGCAAAGTCAAATCATTCCAGATGAAACTAAACTGAATGATGCACTCCAGCTACTGAAGTGCATCCAGTCTGTTGGACCAGTGCTAGACCATAGCTAGTTCCCCCTGCTGTGAAACATGGACTTGATGTCCTCACAACTGCTTCATTTTAGAGGTCTGCTCCTCTGGTGCTGCAGTACTTGCTGATGGAAACATTGCTTATGTTATCCTGCTAAGGAAGCAGTTGTCCCTTTGAAGTTGTGTTCCTGGGAGACCAGAGATACTAAGCACAGCTCCAGGCTTTAAAATTCCAAGAGTGGAAGGGTGGAAATAGTGGGTGCTGAAAATCAGATTGTTGCATGACCTCTGTTTGCCCTGTCAGGGGGTCACAGAGACTTGTCTGGTGTGTGCACTAAACTTGTAATTTATGTTTGTGGAGGATGTCAGGGAGAAGATTCATGTCTGGATGTACAGGTGCTCCATTAGGACTTGGAAAGACATGGATTGATTAGGTGGTTATTGCCACATAGAGAATTAGGCTGGTCAGAGACCCCTGCCAGGGAAGCTCAGTGCACAAGCAGTGAGCCAGGCTGCAATTGATAGAGCTTCATAATGTTAGCAGTGGGCAATTAATAACTTGGGGAGCTATCACATCTGATGTGCTGCATCTGAACTCTTGGGGATGACATACTGCATCTGTCAGGTGGGGGAGCTGACTTTTGCCTTGATTTTTGTGTCTGGATCAGCAGAAGACAGGCACACAGTGTGTGTGTGTGTGTGAGATGCAGGATGGAAGGCAGGTAGCCAGAAATGTAGCTGTGTTGGTTGCTGTTGCTTTGGGAGCATTGGGTAAATAGATGCCAGATGTATAAATGAGGCTGGGGATTTGAATATATCCCACAGGTAGAAATGAGACTTAGGAGTTAGCTGGTAAGCTTATCTTGCAGGAAAAGATATTCCTATGGTCCTGAAAAAGCCTGAGGAACTTGGGCAAGCCAAGGGAATCTGCTCCATGTTAGCAATTTGTTTGTATTTTGCAACACAAGCTCTTCTGGCACCAACCCCAAATGAAAGGAGAGGCTTGAGGCAGGCAGCCCTGCTCTGTTAAACTGACACAGTGCTTGCTAACACATGGCCTGTGGGGCTGGCATTCATTCACCTGTGCATCCTGCTCCACCTCTGGTGTCTCTGCTGAGATGTGTACTGCACAGAAAGAGGCTGCTTGCTCAGTCCCAGTTTTTACTGCTTTTGGAGGACTGGCTGAACAGAAGAGAGGGGTTTCAGGAGGTGTTCCCTGCTGAAGAAGCACTCTGACTCACTCCAGTTAGGAACATGGTGTTGTAAGGATCACTGAGTCAGGTCCTCAGCTCCATCAGCACTTCCTCACAGAGATATCATCATGCTTGTTTGGAGCTTGATCCTGAAAGCCTCGAGTTTTCTGGCCTTCAGTGTCTACCCAGGTGTTACCTTAGCTCTATCTTGTTTGTTTCTAATTTCTCTTAGGTGTGATTGAATGCATGGATCAAGCATTGCTGGCTGGCTCTAAGACAGGGCAATACAGCTCATTACACCTGGATTTGGGAGGTCTGCCCTGTATTCCTAACCTTCCTGATGGCATTCTTTGTTACCTCTGGCAAGCTACATCACTTCTGTTTCCCTTTCTGTGAAACAGGGACAATGGTGCTGAGGGCTTTTGGAAAGCTGTTAAAGATACAATTAAACTATTTAAAAGTGCTCATAAGTTATCCTGAAAAGGGTAGAATAGCTAAGTGGTGTGGCTGTGGGTTGTTACTACTGTGTGCAAATGTTGTTAGGTCAGTGATAACTTGGGAACATGGGAAACAGTAGAAGAGGAGCTGTCTTGAGTCCTTAGCTCTAGACCTCTCACTTGTAGACAAGCATACCATACTAGTTGTCCCAGTCTGTATCTCCTACTAGATTCCTCATCCCTGGAAACATTTCAAGGTCAGGTTGGCATTCCCCTGAGACTCTCTGATCCAGTCTCTCTGGGGTGGAGCCTGTTGTTATTGCCAGGAAATGTAGAGGCCCAACTGCTTTCTCATATTGGCTTACTGAAAGAATCATTCTGCAGACTTGTTCCAAAGACTGTTTTAGTCATCAGGGTACAGGAGGCCAAAGCTCTTGGTAGATCAGAGTGGCCAGCTCCACAGCAGATTGCTGCCTCAGCTCGTGTGCAAGCCTGAAAGTGCTGCTTTTTGGTCTTACTCTGTCACTCCTGCTTCACTGCTAACTGGGTCTGCTTTGTTTCATCTTCTGTGACTCATTTTAGAAGCCATTTTTAAGGCCCTATTAGGATGGTGCTTCAGTGATTTAGTAATAATCTAAGTGTGTGAGCTTAGTGCTGTAGGGATGCCCTAGGACAGCTCTAGCTGAGCTGTAGGCTGTCGTTACCATTTTTAGATAGGGCAGAAGTTTTCTTCCACTGCCACATCAGGACTGTTGCATTTCCATGATCTGAGGCAGCATCATGCAGTGTGGTTCAGTTGAATTCAAATGCAGTTGTGCAACCATCACTTGTCTACAGGCAAACATGTTTTAATTGCTAAGCAAAGTTAAGGTTAGAGCCAGTGCTCTGAATGACCTTGGCAATTTACAGGCCCCTGGAGCTAATAGCTTTCTGAATGGGAAGAGGGAATAAAGGAAGAGGTGAATAAAGTAATGCTCTGCTGTGTGCTCAGAGGAATTTTCAAGTATGCTTTTAGTGGGGTTTAATGGCAGCACTGCCCTAAAAGCTGCTTCATCTGTCCTGTCAGTGCTTAACCTCGGTGTTGCTGCAGACATTCAGGGCTGGGGTTTCTTCTGATTTGGTTACTGTGATCTCTCCTTAAGTTAGTTGCTTATTGGAAAAGATTGTTTATTTCCCCCTTTGCTTTAATGGGAGTTCTTTTGACAAAGAAATGTGCTGCCCTGTGGCTAGCAAGAATCAATCCTTTGTCCTTTAGCTCCTTTTTGCAACACTTTTTGCATATTTCTGTTCTTCACAGTAGTTTTTAACCTAGAGGTGAAGGTGAGAGAGCCATTGCTGATTGAAATGGTGCTTTGCAAAGGCTCCTTGCTCTTTTAAACTAAATTTCTTTCTGCCATCCTGTCTTGTTTCTTGCACAGGCTTTTGCCAACATCTCTGCTTTGTCTGTGCTCCCCACACAGATACCTTCCACACTTCCCCCTCGTGCATCTGCAGGTTGGGCAGGAGTGCTCTTGAGTCAGCACAAAAGAAATCAAGGCTTTTAAAACCACTCACTTCTATAGTTTTTTTTCCTTTTTCCTGGGTTTTCTGGCTCAATCTTAAGTCAGTAACTTTTGCTGGAATTATTTGATGGGGATGCTGTGTTAGATCACAGTGCTGATGAGGATTCCCTGCTCCACTGCTCTGTGGGAACCTGCTTGGCAGACTGCTGAAAAGTAGCCTTCAGGAAAAGAAATGAATGCTATTGCTAAAGGTGCTAATAGCCAATGGGGTGACAAGCTCTGTGTCTTGAAAACCAAAAAAATTAACCCCCCTAAATCATCATTTAAGTCTGGGAAGGCTTTTTTATTGTGAAACCTAGAAGCAGTTGTTACTCATAGGAAGAGCACAGATCATGGATGAATTTTGCTTTGCAGAACAGAGAGGAGATTTCTGGCCAAAAGCTTCACTTGGCAAATGTGCTTTTAAGAATAGAAACACTGACAGAGAGATCCCTGAGCAGTGAACAAATCAGGGCTGTGTTTTTAAGGAGCAGTGCTGTTGTTCCTTCTTGGCTCTAGTAAGTTCTCACATCAGCATGTGCAGACACATAACCATTCTGTGAGTTGTTTGGGTCATTAAACTGGATGAGTGTAAGGGTGTGCAGAAAGGCTGTGTGAAGAAAGGGTCTTTCACCAGTGTGCCACAGGAGCTGTCTGCATGCTTCCTCCTGCCACACTTACTCTGTATCCTTCTTAAAGGAAGCAAGAGCATTCAAGGTCCTTGATGAGAGGAGTGGAAAGGATCTTACATTTTACAAACTGTTCTTCTTTAAGAACTTGCCAGAGCAGCTTCCCCTTTCTCATTTTTAATGGCCAATACTAAGAAAATATTTTACCACTACAATTTGAATACTAAGAAGTATTCTTAAGAATTAAGAAACCATTAAGAAGCTTTGTGGGTAACTGAAAGCTATATAACTGTTCAGAAGCAGATTTTAGTAGCCAACTTTAGGCTATATGAGGACAGTTTGTAAACTTAATGAGTAACAACTTCTGAAACCACTCTCTTAGTCAGTATGGGTGACTTGATAGCAATATTTACTCTGATAGAGGAGAAGAACTAACTGGCAGTTGAAAAACAAAATAGCAGTTCTTGTGGATGTGATGTGATTAAAGTAATTCTATGTGAGCAGACCATGAGTCCAGGCAGTGTTCACCTGGACCCTTAAAGGTCCTGTGTGCAAAGCTTAAAGGAATTAGATTAAGTGTAAGTACAGCTGCAGCCAAATTGTAATATAAATATGCAATGCAAAATTCCACTGGGCAGAATCAGTCTTGGTTAAGAAGTGATGCTCATGAAGGACCTGAGAAAGGGAATAAGCAATGGATGACAGAAGTTTGTGATAAGTTATTTCAGGTAGGGCAAGAGCAGACTGTGAAGAACTGCAAACAGACCTTCTAGCTGTGAGTAGCTATGGAAAATGAGACTGAAAGTGCAGATAAATGCATATGTATAGCTTGTATTTATAAAATAATGGCCTCTGGACTGCCCATTATCTCTCATGAGCTACTTCTGTGAAGATACTGTCCCACTGCTTAAGAGCAGTCAAAAACCAATTCAAACATTAGGAATAAATAGGAAAACAATGGAAAACAGAAGAAAAAAAATCTTGATTATACCTCAATGGAAATCTCTTTTTCACCCATACTGTGAATCCTTTTGCTTGTGGTACCTTCAACATAAAAAATAGTGTCTGGAGAGTCACCAAGGGTGATCAAATTTAGCAGGAAGAATGGATGAGTCCAGGCTTAGGAGACTTTAGCCTAAGGAAAAGGTAAGAATTTGCAAAGGTGTTGTAGAAGGGTCTGTAAAATCATCCTAGAGAGGAAAGTGTGGTCAGGGAGTGGCTTCTGTCCCGTCTGCTAGTGCAAGAGCTAGGAATTAACAAGTGAAGCTCTTCAGAAGCACAATCAAACCAAGCAGAAAGAGATGCTGCTTTGTAGGAAGTATTAAATGATGATTTTTCTTCTAGTAGATGATGTGAGTGCAGAAAGCAGAGATTAGTTCAAGGACAGGGCAGGTACTGAGAAGAAAAATCTGCTAGGAATTAAGGCAAACCACACCAGGCTCTGGAGCTGGACCAGGCTCTGGAGCTGGACCAGGCTCTGGAGCTGGACCAGGCTCTGGAGCTGGACCAGGCTCTGGAGCTGGACCAGGCTCTGGAGCTGGACCAGGCTGAAAACAGTTGGGATTAGGGATTGTGTCAGTGGAGGAAGTATCATATGTGCTTCCCTTGTCCATACTGCTTCCTGCTTGGATAAAAAACACTAGGCCAGATGGACCTTTGGTCTGAGCCAGTGCTGGAGACTCTTAAATTCTTCCTTAATATAGAAGCAGTGATAACACATTTATATAAAAATGTTTTTATAAAAATACTCAATTTAAAATATGTAGGTAATAGATGGAAAGAAATGGATGCTGAATATAACTTACTGGCTAAATACAGAGGGTACAGAAAGGTGGGGAATGGCTAACAGTTAAAAATAAAGCTTTTATAATAATAGTATCCATTTGGAAAATGTTAAATTAAAAAACCCCTGTAAGATGGGCTTTTTAGTTATAACCAAAATAGCTTTTGCCAATGTAATCTTTATTTCAAGTCAGTGGAATGTGGTTTCTAATCCAATCCTTTCCTGTTTGTCTTCAATGTTTTGCCTGTTGAGTTTGTGTTTGAGATCAGGAAGCTCTTGTTTCACATCTTTACAGTTAGACTGAGGAGATATAAAAAGTTAGGGTACCTGTGGAATGAGTCAGAAGGAGATGTCCAGCCCACTGCCTGAAGATACCTGAACCACATGGCTGTTGGAGGGGGTTTGTTGCCTGTGGTTGGTGAGGCAGAGGTTAGATGACTAACTGGCAAGTTCCAAGGTGTAGTTGTTACCAAAGGGGTATCTGAAATGGGGATGCTTTTAGCAGTCTCCCCAGGAGCTAGTCCTTGGTCAGAGACTATTTTTATTGGTGCTCTAGTGAGGTGAGATGTTTGCAGATACAAGGTTAAATGAATAAAAGAAACTTGATGATCTTTCAACAAGTACCATTACAGAGTGAGTTCAGGTTCTAAGTTAAATGATCAAAGTCCAGAAATACTTATTTTTCATAGTCAGAGGTAAAGTAATGTATTTATGAACCTGAAAGACAATTGGTATGTGTTACAGGGTGAGAGTTGGATTTGAAAACCAAACAAAAATGTCAAATTCATTCTAATTACTTCTGTCATTGTAGCACTGGGGAAAGGAGCTAATAAATATCCTTTATAGAGGTACAGTGAGAGGATGCTGGGTGGAAGGAGGAGAAAGCACTCAGCAGAGGTTGCACAGAGTCAGGACTGCTGCTGTTGTGTGTTGTGTCCTCATGGTGATGTGGATGTGGGATCATTTGACAGAGTTGAAGGGAGGACAAGAGGAATGATCCTGGGGATTGTAAAAATGGTGTTAAGCTGTTGGAGTGACAGCTACTTGTTCAGCTGTGGGAAAGGAGTGGTTTAGTCCTGCATAGAGAGAGTTACTGGGGGAAAAGATGCCAGTTAAACTGGGACTTGGCAGCAGTCCTGACAGAGATATGACAAGGTCTTGTGGCTGTGGATTTAAGTAACCTGTGGCTTCCTAAGCTGCATTTACCTCTGGTTTTGTTTAGAGATGACATGGCCTGGGTCAGTGCTGTTAGATCCTCCAGAGAGCACTGCCCTAACTGCAGCCCTGGTGTCTTGCTCAGCTCAGCACCAGGCTAACTGGGTTTGGGGCTTGCAGATGTTTTTCCCCCATATGTTTGAAAGGACTTGAGGCCTTTTCACTTCTTCTGCAAGGCAGTTGTGTCTCCTCATTCTGTTGCCAACCTGCTTGCCATCCTCAGACTGGCATTCTTTAACGTGGCTCAGTAGTTGGGATTCAGTGAAGGGTTTTGAAGTACCAAATGCAGCCTGGTGCTATGCAGAGAGAGGCAATAACCTGCAGACAAAGTGGACATGGCTGTGAGCAAGAGAGGCTCATGACTGCTGAAGGCTAGAGATGCATCATCCTACATTCTGCATGTTCCATCCTGTTTCTTTGGCTATTTTGTTTGGGGTCTTTCAAAGGTTTTATGTGTGCTGTCTCTGTGAGCTTGCTGTGGCTTGAAGTGTGTAGAAAGCCAAACTCACTCCTGTTCCTTTGCTCTCACACCTTTTGGAATTAGGAAGGATTGTAATTGTTTTCTTAGAGCATCCTCAACATCCTTAGAGCATCTCAGCTTCACGTTGTTCAGCTTCCCCTTGCCAGGGCTTATGTTTTGCTTGCATTTATTTCTAGTCTTTGCTAACTGCAAGGCCAGACAGAGCTGGAGAAACAGACACTATTTCTAAGGTCTTCCTACATACACTGCTCTTGGGGCTTTCAGCACAGCAATCATGGACTTTCTCTCTTGAAATTCTGCTGACACTACAGGTGTTAAGCGGGATGTGAAGGGTTAGCAGAGAGATGAACACTGTCTGTGATGGCCAAGGAGTATGGTTTTGTAGGGCATCTTGATTGGATATCAGGAAACATTTCTTCCCAGAAAGAGGAGTTTGGCATTGGCCCAGGCTGCCCAGGGCAGTGGTGGAGTCACCATCCCTGGAGGGGTTCAAAAAACATAGAGATGTGGCACTTAGGGACATGGTTTAGTGGCATGGGGGTGACAGGTTGATGGTTGGACTTGATGGTCCTAGAGGTTTCTTCCAACCTTAATGATTCTGTGATTCTAGGAACCCAACAGGAACTTGTTTAGCAGTATTCATGGGACTCCAGTGGATGCATGTTGATTATGACATGTTGCTTTATCATTTTATATTCTGCTGTAAGGACTGGTGAATACTGAAGAATTTGAGAATATATAAATGCCTAAAGTTCATTATTATTTCCTTAGGTCCTGGGTAATCTGCTTTTCTCCTGTGATTATGATTATGTGATTAGGTACTGGTAGGATTCCTTAGATCAATGATTATTGCCTGCCTTATCATCTTGGCTAAAACAAACTACTCAGTAAAGGAGAGAAATTGTGAATAAAGAGGTTTAAATCAGCTACATATTTCTATGATGTGTTCTTACATAGATGTCATATTATTATGTCTTAAGCAAAGCAGGCAGATTATTGTGAACTACCACTCTTTTTTCTCATTTACTCTTACCTTTTCTTTTTAATACATTTTTTAGTGTTTCAGCAGTTACTGGAGCTCTCCATTCCCCCCAGCAAAGTCATTTCCTGCAACAAATAGAAAACCTAACAGTATAATACTTGAATGTGAGTTGGCATGTGGCTGCTTCAGTAGAGGCAGTAGGAAAATAAGATGCAAAATGAGCATCAGCTGCTTAGGCAGGAACCAGGAGAGTCCTGAGAGCTGTACACCTAGAGGTGGTGTTGTTTCTTTCTCTGTTAGACATTAATATTCCTCTGCAGAAGCAGCAGTTTCAGTTCTGATGGATACACTTGGAACTAGAGAAGGTTTGGAGAAATGCTAAAGGATTGATCTCAGGCAAGATTTTAGTCCTTAGAGAAAGCAATCTTTTTCTTGTTGTTCAATAAACTATTGACAATATTTAATGATTTTGAAGAAAGAGGATGTTTGACTGGACAAAGAAATTGTCCTTGTTGAAGAAAACAAAGCCAAGATCTACCATCTGGAAGCTGGATTTAAGTTAGAAATGAAAGGTGTTTTGAAAAGTAAAGATAATGAACTCTGAGGATTGTCAGAAAAAGCCCATGTTTGTTATGGCTGAGGCTCAGTGGTGCTTCTGTGTCCCTGAGCAGAAACTCATCTTCTACAGCACTTTGGAGATGCCTGGCAAGAAAAGTGCTCAAAATGTTAGAGAGCAGATCCATTCTAGCAGGGTTTCAAGGAGCCACCTTTACAGAAGTGAACTGTTCACTGGCTATTGTGCATCCAGGGCTGATGGGGGAGCAGGAGGATGTGTTCCAGGCTGTGGTGTGACAGTCACCTTGAGCTGATCTAACACAACGTTGCTGTTTAAGGAGGTGCTGCTTCTGTCTGCTGTGACAGTGCCAGGTACATTCCCAGCCCTCTGTGCTGGAAGTTAACACTTGGGAGCTGTGTGGCAGGACAGGGAGAGGACAGGATCACTCTGTGAAGTGGCAGTGAAGTTCTGAATTGCTTTAAGAGAATTGTGGAACTTCACTCCTAGGGCTAATATTAGCTGGGGAGCTAATGGAGGTGGAGAGCAAATGTACTTCTCATACTGCTGGAAGTGCTTGAAGAGTCCCTGTGCAAAAGATTCAGCTGTTCTAATTTAATGAAATTAGGATTTCATTTGGAATAAAATAATAGGATTTCCCTGTATCTGGAGACAGTTTCACCAAAGGCACTGTTGAAGATGATCTGCTCCCCTTCTGTAAGCTGATGGGAGCCCTAAGTGGCATATCAGACTAATAACCAAAAGTTACAGCCTTTAGTATTCCTCCAGCCTTAACATTCATCCTTGATTCTCCTGCTGTAAGAAATTCTATTTCTGCCTTGAGAATGTTGGTTGAAGCTGTGCCAAAGGTGTGGTGCATCACTGTGTGCAGAGTGGATGGGGAAAGAAAGGGAAGTGTCCCCTCACCCAGAGTATTCAGCAGATTCCTTTTGGATTGGTGTGTGCATAGGCTAAATGTGGATTCTGCTTGTGAGGACTGAACCCAGAGGAGTTTTCTACTGGCCTTTCTCTTGCCTTTTTCCTCTAGGCAAAACTCTGATGTTGTCTGATACAAGCACCTTGAAGTGACAGAAAAGTCAGTTTGGGACATTTTGGCAGCATACAGATGTGGCAGGTGGTGACAAGGTGGTGCTAGGCTGACAGCTGGACTTGATGGTCTTCAAGGTCTCATCCAACCTTAATAGTTCTGTGACTGAAAGGGCCTTATGGCTTCAAGCACCTGCTTTGTAATGAGGATTATCAGTGGTGCATCAGTGAAACAGCTTCTCATAGCTACAGGGGTAACAGAGCTCTGCAGGTGTTTGAGGCTGGACTTCTTCAGGCACTGGAGCCTGAGACATGGGAGTGTAGAGGTAGGACACTCAGGAGAAAATAGTCCTCTCTGGCACAGTCATGAAGGGTTTCAAAGGGCTTGAAGTGTGTAAATACATTTCCAGAACAGCTCCTGGTCTGTTGTGTTCAGAAAACAAAAATGACAAATATTTGCTGCTTGCTCAGTGTGGAAGACAACACTCCTAGGGGAGTTACAGAGGATATGGCAGTGTTACCTTCACTGGGCTCCATCTGCTGTTGGTGCCTTTATTCCTTTCTCTTTTGGGCTGGATTTTACCATGCTGTTTGCAGAAGGTGTTTCCAGTTTTTCTGCCAGAGCTTTTGAAACTGCAGCTGTAACAGAAAGGTACCATTTGGACAAAAGAGTCTCTCTTTTTCTCCCCCCTTTTCATGAGTGGTGGAAATAAGGGGGCTGAAAGACAGTTGAAATAAAAGCTGAATATTTTTCCATTTCTTTAATTGGTGAAAATGGAAATAAATGGAGTTTGCCAAAGACTGTTCCTTCTTGCACTTCATTTTGGTGCCACTTGCAATAGAATAAATCTGGGAAGGGTTTTAGTGTGTAATTGCTCAGGTCAAAGACAATATGTGAGATAATACTGGAACTGCATTAAATTTAAATGAAAGTTCTGCTACAATTTCAGTGCATTTTACTAGAGAGAAAAATTGCCCTATTATAATCTGGTTTTATGTAGATAATGGATGAAATTAATTTTGCAGAGACTTCCTAATTTGTTTTGGTATATGAAATACCACTTTGTACATGCCTTTTGGCAGCTTCCATGCAAATTACCCTTTCATCAGCAAGGGTTTCTGTAGCATGGACTCTGAGTTGTCACAGGATTGACATTCAGACTCAATGGGTGCATAAGTATTGAATTTGTGCAATTGAAATGTTCTCCAGGAAGAGAGAGGAAGTGGTTCCAGAGTGTGCTGAGATGCTAATTGTGCTTCTAACTGTTGCAATGACAATAGATGCTTGTCTTGACCTTCTGTTACCAATTGAATGGCTCCCAGAAAGCAATAAAGACAGTGTTTTTATAGAACCAGTGGCCAACAAGGGGGCATCCACTGCTTTTTGTCCCTAATGGGAAACATCCTCTGCTGAAGATAAAAAGCAGTTAAGTTCCACGTGGTAGGAGCTGGGGTTATCAGTTCCTTGGGCATCAGGCTTTTATTTCTGCCCAGTCAGAGGATGCCTGTGAGGTCCCTGCTGGCTGGCACTCTGGCTATTCCATGCAGAACTGGTGCAGAATACAGGTTGTTGTGTTGTGAATCATGAATAACCTAAAGGGTGGTCAGATAGGAGAACAGGAGTCTTACAGTTTTAGAGAGGCTTCAGCCAGGTCTGTTTCTGTCTATGGTGCAGTCTCTGGATTCTTCAGAATTATAGAGGCAATTTCTAGTAAATACCAACTCTAGACATGTTTTGGGCCTCTCACTTCAAGAAGGACATGGAGGTGTTGGAGTGTGTCCAGGGACACTCTCTGTGGAGAGAAGGGCAGCAAAGCTGGTGAAGGGTCTAGAGCACAAGTGTTGTGAGGAGCAGCTGAGGGAACTGGGGTTGTTTAGTCTGGAGAAGAGGAGGCTCAGGGGAGACCTTCTCACTCTCTACAATGTCCTGAAAGGAGGTTGGAACTTTGGATTGGGGGTTGGTCTCTTCTCCCAGGTAACAAGTGACAGGACAACAGAACACAGCTTCAGGTTGCACCAGGGGAGTTTCAAGTTTGATATTAGGAAGAATTTATTGACTGCAAGAGTGGTTAGGCATTGGCCCAGGCTGCCCAGGGCAGTGGTGGAGTCACCATCCCTGGAGGGGCTCAAAAAATGTGTAGCTATGGCACTTAGCAACATGGTTTAGTGACATGAGGGTGTTGGGTCAATGGTTGGACTTGCTGATCTCAGAGGTCTTCTGCCCCCTTAATGATTCTGTGGTTCTACAGTTTGCATTTCTCATTTTCTGTTGTGTACAGTTTTGATCAGTGCTGCTCTCAGGAACTTCCTGTGGGTGCATGATTTTGCCTGCACTGTGAGGTCTTTAGTACTTTGCAGATCTTCACCTGCCTGAAGCTCACTGCAGGAATGTAGCTGGAAAAACTACCTAAGAAAACCTGAAAGGCTTAAAACCAGAATTCTTCTATAATTCCTAGGAGAAAACAAGATTTTTCCCACCTTCCAAAGATAAAGCAAAGTTTTAAGTTACTCCAGAGATGCTTGGGCTTGATTCTGTTCCAGGATATTTGTTGGTATGATTACAGTTAAGTCAAAATCCCTGTAGTTAAAGGTAATTTGATCTCTGCCTATATTCTATAGAAGAATAGACACTGATACTGTGCTCTGCTGGCAGTGGTGGCAATCCCTAGGGGTGTGAAAAGCTGTTATGCAGAATTCCAAGCAGAATTTGAGCCAGAAGTTCTGTTTCCTCTTTATGATTTTTTTTTTCCAAAGAAAATAGTGGAAAAATGAATGGAAGTAGATTGAGATTGCTGGAAAATAGGAAGACCATGACACAAGAAGTAGATTTCTCTTGTTCTCCCCCCAGGGAAAAACTCTACTCAGAATGGACAGCATGAATATGAATTGCTCATTCCTAGTATTCTGTCTAGCAATGCCATGGCCTCTGTCACTGCCAGGTCAAGATTTAATAGATGAGAACAAAATAAGTGGAGATGAAGGCTTTTCAGTTTTAGATGGAATTACAGTAAAAAAGCATTTGTGTATTTGTGCTGTTTCCTGTGATGCAGGAATTACTGTAAGAAATTAATGTTTTCATAGGCCAAAAGTTAAGAATATATCTCACAGCAATTCCTTGGCTGAAAACTCATGGGTTTGGGATTGGCTTCTTTTAAGTTTAGCTGTAACTGAATAGTCAATGTTCCTGTTTTCTTTGGGGATAATTAGAACTCTTACTGTTGGGGATTTTCCCCCCTAATCTCCGTGAGAAATGCAGACCAGGCACAGCCCTGGCTGTTGCTTGCTGAAGTTGGGAAAGGGATATGGAAAATGCTGGAGTAGGTCCAGAGGTGTGGGGATGGTGTGGAGGTCTTTGGAGAACAGCTGGCAGGGATTACCAGTCTGAAGAAGAAAAGCCAGTGGGAAATCAGATCTTATCTTTCCTACAACTCCTGAAAACAATCAGTTAACTCCGAAGTTACCGACAGAAACTCTCAGTGCTAACTGCAGTTTCATGCAGCTTTCCTTGGGCCCCTCAGGTCTTCAGTACTATGCTTGCTTCACTTTTAAGGAGTTCTAGTATTTTCCTCTCCAGTTAACTACATTTTCTCAGTCCCCTATTTGATTTATCTGTGTCCTTGCCACCAGCAGCTGAAGCTTCAGTAGTCAGTAGAATAACCCTCACAGAAGTATTTCTTTAATGCTGTTAATTCATCATTACAATGTCCCTTTCTCAGGCCTGTTACCTGAGCCCAGCTTTAAGGCAGTTTCTTTTCTATTGCTCCTGTGGAGGCTTCAAAGCTTGAACAGCACAGTGAAGGAAAAGCAGTGACTTGAAGGTGCATTTAAAACAACTCAAATGAAAAGGAAAATCTATTTGCCTTTTCAGTGGTGTTAGTGTTAACCATGTTTTTCTGCTCTTTTGAATTACAAAGTAAACACAATGCTTTGATGTATTTAGTGGCTTTATTGACCTTTCAGTTGAGTTTGACAGCTTGTGGTCACTTAGTGTCTTTTGGGTCACAACAGCTCCATGAATGCTCCAGGCCTGGGGTAGAGTGGCTGGAGAGCTGCCTGGGGAGAAAGGCCCTGGGGGTGCTGGGCAAACAGCAGTAGATGAGGCAGCAGAGTGCCCAGGTGGCCAAGAAGGCCAACAGCATCCTGGCTTGGATCAGCACTAGTGTGGCAGCAGGACTAGGGCAGGGATTGTCCTACTGGACTGGGCACTGGGGAGGCCACACCTTGAACCCTGGGTTCAGTTTTGGGCTTCTCACTTCATGGAGGACACTGAGGTGCTGGAGTGTGGCCAGGGAAGGACAATGAAGGTGGTGAAGGGTCTAGAGCAGAAGTGTTGTGAGGAGCAGCTGAGGGAACTGGGGTTGTTTAGCCTGGAGAAGAGGAGGCTCAGGGGAGACCTTCTCACTCTCTAGAACTCCCTGAAAGGAGATTGGAGCAAGGTGGGGCTTGGGCTCTTCTCCCAGGTAACAAGTGATAAGTCAAGAGGAAATGGCTTCAAGTTGCACCACAGGAGGCTCATGTGGGATATTAGGAAGAATTTCTTCCCTGCAGGAGTTGTTAGGCATTGGCCTAGGCTGCCCAGGGCAGTGCTGGAGTCACCATCCCTTGAAGGGTTCAAGAAACTGAAGAGATGTGGTACTTTTGGACATGGTTTATTGGCATGGATCAAGGGTTGGACTTGGTAATCTTGGAGACCTTTTCCAACCTCAGTGATTCTGTGATTCTTTGATTCTCTGCTTTTGGCATCAGTTTGCATTTCCACAGGAGATGTGATGCCCACTGCCTCTCTTCCCTTAGAGAGATGCCTAGAGGGGACAGGAGTGTCTGTTACCACTTAAGGAGATGACAATGATCAATACAGGCTTCTGGCATCAGACTGCATTACTGAATATTGTCTCCAGTCCAGATTTGTTTTCCTTGGAGAAAGCTTGGAGCAGATCCTGTTCTTAGGAGGAAAGACTAGCCTGCTTTTGGGGTGATGTGTGTTCCTTACATGTCACCAGTTCTGTGGAGTATTAATTCATCTGCAGCTCCCACGTGAGTGTTGCAGAGCTGCTGATGTGATGGTTTGTGAAAGTGAAGAGCCCTTTGGAGACCCCCAGTTCACAGATCTGAATTGTGATTTTAACTTTTGTGCCATTTCTCTGAGAGGGGAGGTTTTCTCCCATGAAGTGTGTGTTTGTGTGTATATATATGTATGTAAAAGTAGCTTTATATGGAATTGTGGAAGAAGGAATTGGTTTTGTCTGCCACTGCTTGTATGGAAAAATGTTTCACAAGATGGAACCTAGTCAGCAGAGACACAAGATTTATTCTGACATTAGCACATTAAGAGTATCTTCTTCTTTGCCTTGTTTTTTTTTTCCTCAAGGACACCAGGAAAATGCTGAGAAGGCAGAGAGTTCACAGCCATTTTGTTCCAGCTTTTTCCTTTTTTGTTGTTGTTCTTTTTTAATGTATTTTTTTTTTCCTCCTTTGCATAGACTTTAGAAGTTTAGGAGTGTAAAAGGAGAGTAAGTGAGGGAAAATCTGTTTGAAATCCAAAGCTGAGTTAGGACCATAAATTAAAATAAGATCCCAGAGTGGCAGGTAAAGGGAGGCATACAGCTGGAGTCTGTGCTCTGGGCTGTTTTGGATGCAGCTGTAACTTTGAATTTCATGTGCTGTTGACCAGAAGGAACACACTGGGAAAGAGGAAATGCAGTCCTGAGTTCAGGGACTGGGATGTTTCCTGGTTTTCCATGGACTTTTCTGTGGCCTTGGACAACTCAAGTCCTAGGTGAGGGGGAAAAAACCCCAGCATCTGATACAGAGGGTGGCAGTCCCATGTGAGAGGAGCTGGCATCCCAGGAGGAGGAATGCTCTAGAAATGGAAATGAGTGATGGTGCTTTCATGTTTATTGTCAGCAGAACCCAAACTGTGCAATGCCATTAGAAAGTAGAGAAGATAAGCAGTGGTGGAGCTCAGGTTTTGCTAAAGGCTGACATCTACTTGTACTTAGAGTACAAGCTGGCCAAGGAGAGGGAGTTTTGGCAGCTCCTGAGGCTCCAATGCAGTGGAGACCCAGTTGCACCTCAGGACCACTCAGCAGTGCCTCAGTGAAACCTGGAAGCATAGTTTGCAATTCAGCCAGATAGTAGGAGATCAATTAAGAAGAATTTAAACATAATTAGAGAAATAGGAGTGCCCAAGTAGGAAAATTAACCATATCCAGAGATACTGTGGGGATCTAGTGACAGTGAAGCATTCTTGATTCACAGCTTTCAGATTTGAGTTTTCTTTCTTTTTAATGTAAAAAAACCCCAAAAATGAGAGTAGTTAGTGAAAGATTCAGAGCAGAAGCAGGGAGAGGGAGCTGGAGAAACTATTGGGTTAGAATTAGATTAATGTAGCTCTGATCTCTTCCTGTCCTAATGCTGCATTTGTGCATTGTAATAGGATATACCCAGGAAGCACTGATGTGATCAGAAGTACAATCTTAATTTTCTTGGTTTAAATTGAGAACAAGCATGTTGTTAACAAGAGAAGATACCTCCTGGGGTTGTTTTTGTTTAACAGTACTGCATGATAAATGAAATACCCCTAAATCACAGTGTCAGTCATTGTATTTTAATAGTCAGTGATGACAGGGTTTACTTTTGTCCTCTCCAAGACTCCATGTGATTTACTAAAAGACCTTGAATGTAATTCCTACTGTGGCACTGGCTAAGGTTTTCTTTTCACTGGAAATAATGATGGGCAACCAAAACAACATGTATTGCATTAATGTTGGGTCAGGGTCAGTAGTATGTTTGTTCAGAACAATGGTAAGCAAGTTCTCTTCTAGCCCCACCAATCCAGGTGAAAGCAGTATGGCTCTTTGTTAGTAGTGGCACCATACCTTTGCCATGCCAAAAGTTGTTGGGAGTTTATAATTTCTCATCTTCAGTCTAGTTTTGCTGGAGTTACCTGCTTCTGTAGCTGGTATTCTGTAAAGTCTTTCCCCACCAAGTACACTAGTTTTTCAGCAGTACTCACCAGGGGTTTCAAAGGTGAGCTCTGAGGCTCTGATGGAGCTGTGGCATTGTTTGTTCAATCCCTTCCATTCTAAGGGCTTGTTTTTATCTCCCTTTGCTACTTGGAGCTGAAAACTTGCATCTTAGCTATCACCCTGGAGCAGCTCTTCCAAAGGCTAAGTGTAAGATATATATATATAAAATAGATCTATATTACTTTGCTTATATTTTATAAGTTTATCTATTTTATTTGAGCAACTTAATTTTCTTTCCTGCTGCATTTGCTGTTGTCAAAAGAAAAAGAGGTTAGGAGAGGAGGAGGATTTGCATGGTGGGTGAGTGTCTGTTGATCTCTGTCTGATTTGCTTTAGGAATATAGCATAGGTAGAGTTTGCTGTGGAACAGCTACTCAGGGTTGCCTCCACATTTTCTGCTGGGTGTTGGACTGCTGAATATTGGAGCAAGCTGAAGTATTTGATAGAGGAATAGGGAATTTCTCCCTTCTGTACCATTGATGCCTCCAGAGTCTTCTGGCTGCAGGTGGTTTCTATGTAAAGGAGACAGAAAACAAACATGGGGGAAGATGTAAAGAGAGGATTGAAGAAAGCTGGAAAGGAAGAACATTGGAAATTCTCCTTCCATTGTGCTTTCTGCCTTTTGGACTTGACTGCTGTCTGAGACTTGTGCTCTGGTTGTGTCCCAGCTTGTCAAAACCCACAACTCCATTTTTGATTCGTGCCTTTTAACTCCTGCTCTTGTTTCTCAGTGCTTGCTTTCACTTCAGTCTTCATCTTACTGCAGAATCTAAGCTTACTTCCTCTTGCTTGCTGCTTTAAGTCAGGTAAAGGAAATTTGGAGACCACAAGTGTAATCATCTCCTTGCTTTGAGACCCAGCAGAACAAGGCTCCACAGTGGCCAGGAGCATGAGATGTTTCAGATGAGATATTAGGAAGAATTCCTTCCCTGAGAGGGTTATCAGACATTGGCCCAGGCTGCCCAGGGAGTTGGGGAAGTCACCATCCCTGGAAGTGTTCAACAAACTTGTAGGTGTGGTGCTTGGGGCCATGGTTTAGTCTTGAGCATGGTAGTGGTGGGTTATGGTTGGACTTGATGACCCCTGAGGTCTTTTCCAGCCATGATGATTCTGTGAAATTGGGACTAGCAGTTGCCCAGTGGAAACAGAGGAAAACAGCCCAGTCTGGACAAGGAAATGGGGACTGTCAGTTTGGAAAGAGCTAGGTGTTTGGGGGAAGAGAGAGCAGAAGTGTGAAGTTTGGCAGGGAGCTGCTTTGAGCCTGGCAGGGCTGGCAGACTGGGGTGTGTGGCAAAGGACAGGACAGTCTGTTCTGAGTGTGGCAGCTCAGGCAGCAGGGATCTGTGCCATGGGTGCAAATGCTGGAGCCTGGGTGGAGGCTGCCTGAGTGTCAGCACAGTGCTGCCTGCTGGAATCCTGCTGCCTGCTGGAATCCTGCTGCCTGCTGGAATCCTGCTGCCTGCTGGAATCCTGCTGCCTGCTGGAATCCTGCTGCCTGCTGGAGTTCCTGCTTTCTGAGGCTTTGGGAAAATACAAAATACTCTAGCAAAACATTACTGTGAGTGCATTGTCAAAGACTCATGAGGTTAGGTAGGAAATGCCCAATTTCTGTTTGTCTGGGCATCCTCAGTGAATACCATGTATGTAGTGGTGTAATCCTAAATTACAATGAACAATATTTTTAGTGTATAATAGGTTAATGTTTTTAATAGCTAACTCCTGTATTTTCATTGCCAAACACTTCTCTTTCCCCCCTGTGGTTGTGTATTCAAGACTGACCTTCAATGATAGATAGAAAACATGAAGTTCTCTTCAGCTTCCAGCACCTCTTGGTGCATCAGATGTACTTGCCCCAAACTTCCTGCTCTTGTCCCATAATTATTCTTGTGACTCCTTACCTAGAAGATTTCTTCTTCTTCATTCTTATTACTGATTGGTGTCATTTCATATGAACTCATTTCAGAACTGACCTAGGCCTGTTAAAGTTTTCACCCTGTGTAGATTTTCTGGAGAAGTATGTTCTGTTTTTGCAGTGCTTTTGGGAAGGTTTTTGTGTGTGGTGGTGTTGATTTTTCTGTGTGCTTAAAAGTAAGAGCTCTCATCTAAGGAGCAACAATGAAAAGCTGACCTCTTGAGATTGAACACATCTGCTTTCTGTGTACTCCCAGTCATCTGCTGATCTGAGGATGCATGTTTACTGCTTCAGATCTTTCTTGGTGATTTTGACTCTGTTTTGTGAAGTAGAAAAGCATGAACTCAGCTGAGCTTGATAGAGTTTGTTTTTGCTAAGATAGCATGCTCTGGTCATGCATTCTTTGCAGCAATAGTTGTCATTCTGTATGCTAGCAGCTGCTTGTTAGGGCAGTCTGAAAAAGAGTCATGGACCAGAAAGCAGTGGAATTAAACTACCCTGATTGACTTTGCACTGGGGCATATTTGCTATAGGAAAAAAACTTTGAAGCTGGTAGTTTTTAAATGCTCAGAGGGTGCATGCTGCAGCTCAGCTCTAGGGAGACTTGCACATGTGGCACCTGTGGAGGGAGGACAGCAGTGGCAGAGGAACAAGGGTGATGCAGGAGGAGAGAAGGGGTTAGCCTGTGGGAGCACTGGAAAACTAGTTTGCAGTTTGCACTGTGACTGGCTTCATCTTGGCAGTTTTGTGAGAACTAACCTTTCTTGCTCTTCAGCTGCTTGTCCTAGAAACCTGGGGTAGTGCAGAGAGCATGCTCCTGGTATTGTGATGTGCTAGACCATCTCTGATTTCCAGTCTCATGGGATATGTAGGATGTTTTCTGTGCAGGTGGTCTCACCAAAATCACCTCTGAGCTGGTGTAGGGAGCTGGGATAATGTTGTCTGGGAATGGGCTAATGGGGCATAGCCTGTGAGCTGTGTGCAGGCTATATGGGAGTTTGGGGTTGATGATTCTTGAGGTTCATTCAGCCTGGCCAGGAGGAACTTGGAGCTGTTGAGGGTATCTGGGGATGAGAGGCAGGATGGAGAGGGCAGAGGCACAGGAGGTGTGACAGTCACTCTCACATCTTGAGTTGCTTTCATACCATGTCCTGTGCAAACCCAAATGCATGGCAGGAGTCTTCAGTACTGTGGGATTTAAGTAAAACCCAATTTTAACTGCACCATACCAATATTAGAGCATGTTATAGTGAAAGTATCAAGCAGTGCCATGTTTTCCCCAGCACTTTCAGCCTTTGATTTTGGAAGAGGAGTGGCTGCTGTGTGCTGCCAGCTGCTTCTGCTGCTTGTTCCTTCCAGAAACGATAGTGGAGAAACTGTGCAGCCAAGCTCCAGTGGTGAATGGGTGCTGGAAAAAAGAATGAGAAGCCACAGTGGTGTGGAGGAAATCATGTGGCTACAGCTATCTGTTGGGAAAATAAACATCCTTTTTACCACTTTCCCTCAAAAAGGTTTTGTATCTGGAGAAAATAGGGACATAAGAGGGATAGAAGACTGGCAGGAGTCAGCATCTCTACGCTAAAGACATCGCCTCGTCTGGGTACAGCATGGAACAAACTGCTTCACCTGAGAGAAGGGAATCTGTTGACTTTGGAAGTCAGAACAAGTCCATGGATGGGAATGCAACAATAGAGTGGAAAATGTCATTTAACTTACAGGCTCTCCCTGGGTAGGAGATAGGTTTTTCTTAGTTTTTTCTGCTTGTTCGTTCTTTTCTTTCTGTTACCTCCCCTCCTCCCTCTTTTGAAGCAGTAGTTTGTTTGCCATCCACAATCCTCCTCTTCTTAAACTCTCTTTATTTTCTACTTTTCCAGCTGAGTTTTCAGGAGTAGAGGTGCAAGGAGACATTTTCAAGATCACAGGCTGGGGCACAGAGATATTGTTAGTCAAGCTAGCTGTCTGAAAGACGTAGAGAAGACAGAGATGAGCTTTAACAATGTGTATTGTTGTAGCTGCTGGCAGCTTGTGATTCAGCAGTGGCATGGCTCTCCAAGTGGAGTAGTTGTTCCAATAACACAGCATTCTGAAAGAGCCTTTGATGAAAGACTGAGCAGGAGTCATTAGTATTCCCTCAGAACAAAAGAAGAGCTTTAGTGATGTCAACTCTCACTCCATTTTCCTCTTCATTCCAAGCACCTTCCACCATTCTGAACATTCATTCCACTGGGCTGCCCAGGGTCAATGCAGAAGCAATTCTTCATGCTGCTATGTTTTGAACAAACTGTTTTTGGTTATTTTAAAAGACAAAGCATTCTTTGTCAATACATCAAATGCAAGATTAGGACACCTAGGTGTCTTGAAAGGAGGTGACAGGAAACTGAGAAACCTTGTGGGATACCACAGGGCTGTCCAGTTACAACCAGGATCTGCAAGGACTTTGGCTCTTCAGATGAGTGATGCAGAAGAGGAGATTTCTGCATCTTTTTGTGTCTTAAATACTGACAGAAAATACCTGGCATAATTTAACTCAAAACCTATACAGTCACATTCATAATGAGCAGAGACATGCAAACCTTTTGTCTTTTGCTGTTCAGATTTGAATCAAGACAAATAGTGCCCATTTCAGCATGTAAGAGGTGATGGACAAAGACTGCACCATTCCAAATTATTTTTCCCCATGGATGGAGAATATGTGAATAGACTTTTTCCCTAGCAGTGAGGACATTGACTGTTTTTGGCAGGGTATGGTCTGGAATTCAGAGTGCAGCAGACCAAACCATACAGTGGATAATACAGCTCTAAAAGAAGGAAACCTGGTTTTTAGTTGAAAAATGAGATTTACTGAATGCTATCTTCTTTTTATACATAATTGATGTTAAAGTTTAGCTAACTTTAGTCTTTTTTCCAAGCTAGCCACAGCTCCAAAACAAAAAAGGAAAGCAAACTCATTTCTTGGACTCTGGATTATCTCTATTGATTACCTTGGTAATCAGCACATATCAGCTACTGTGTCTCTCTTCACAGCTTACCTGAAAAGATCCCATCTTAAGGGGCTCTGGAAATAAGAATTATGTTGATAGTGGTTTCAGCAGTTTCTTATCTCAGTGCCTTAGTTAAAATGACTGACTTGGGTTAACTAGGTTTCTGTGGCCTCATGTCCTTCAGGTTACTGTGATCTGAGGGTGAGCTGTTGCAGAGCTTGCATGGAGAGAACCTGTTACTTGTGAGAATTGTTGTTTATAGATAAGGTTAGTTTGTAATAAATGATTGCAGTTGTCTTCAACACAGGATAGTCTGGGGAAGAGGTCAGGTAATGTTCAGCTGGGTACTGCATTTCTGCTGACCTCTAATAATGACACTGTCTCTGCACTGTACAAGTCAGTAGTCATGCTTTTGACTAAAATACAGATACTGAAGCACAGAAAACAGCCCAGGCTACTGTTTCTTCAAACATCATAATGCAGATGCATAGCCAATAATGCTAGGCTCCACTGCTTGGCAATAGCTCTGCACTGAGTGCTGAGTGCCTGTAATATTTTCTCCTATTTATGGCTGCAGCCATTTTTCATCCATGGGAATTGTGCATGGCAGAGAATGCCACATGGATTTGATCTTAAACATAATTCTGATCTGGCAGAACTGAACCCTTAGGGATTCCTTGTGTGGTCCTTCTTGATGGAAAGCTAATGGCTCTCTGTATGGGATGAAAAATGTTGTTATTGGGGTGTTTTTAGAACATAGAAGATGTTTATTTTTAAACACTCCTTTTTTTCTTTTGTGGCTAGTGGATGAGGGGTGAGTGGTGGCTTAAAGCACATCATTAATTTGAGTCTCTGGCAGAATGAGTTAGCATTGGTGGTGGGCAGAAGATCCATGAGGAATGTCCATAGTCTTTCATTGTCTGGAACTCATTTTACACTAGGAAAAAAAAAATCACAGTTGTGTGCTTTACAAATGCAAGCAAAGCAGCAAAGACTGATAGACTTGAGCAAGAAGAAGAAGGAGCACGTCAAATTTTGTCTAACAAGACTTGATTTTGATTCAATTAGACTGATTGCAAATCCACCTAGATTTTTAGATATGGACAACATTCATTTATCTGCTTTCATAGTTTGTACCTGCACATCTGTTAAGTCTTAGCTGGGATAGAGATGATATTTGTACAGTTAAAATGCAGATAGAAGCAGCCTTTGAAGGAACAGCTGATTGAAGTGTATAGAAATAATTCTTAGCATTCTCTTTGACTCAAGATGAGACAGAGAACATATCCAGGGTCATTTAACCTGGGTTCAAGCTTAAAATACTTTGTAATTTTCTCTTATTTACTTTTTTTTATTTTGTTCTTATGTTTTTGTGTTTAAGGATACTTTTAGATGAGCTGCAGGAGTTCTGTCCTTGCAGTGCCCCTGTGCTGCTGAGAAGTTGAGTCTCAGGAATTGGAGTGTCACTTCTCTAGACTTAGTCCTGGCACTATGGTAATGATTTATTCTCCATTTGAAGGTTGCTAACAGTTTCAAGTTGGGGAGTTTGTGATCTCCTTTTTACAAGTGACTAACAACTATAGAAAATGTTCATTTGGCAAATCACTGCTTTTATTTTAGCTTTTTTCCTCTAAGAAAGTTCATGAGCACTTTCACATTTGACTTTAAACACTTCCAGTCTGATAACTGATATCTCCTTCTGCCTTAATGTCCTTTGGAAGTTACCCAAATACTGTGCAGAAGAGTACTGACCCACTGGGCCATCATTAGAAGAGTTTTGTTATTAGAAAGGTTCCATCTGCAGTTATGTTGTAAACTAAAATCTGCTAATGTGTCCTCTGAAATTAAGAAGTTGAAGATCATGGCTTGCACAAAAGATGAGAGGTGAAACATGCACAGAATGAGGAATGTGGTTTCCAGGTCTCTGTCTCAGTGCAGCATGATGCAGATACTCAACATCTTCCCTCCACATGGTGCTCCTCTGCCCATTGCTTGTATCTCAGCAGAGCCCCTGGCTTCACTGAGGTGGGAAAAGACCAACCTAACACTGCCAAGTCCACCACTAAACCATGTCAGTAAGTGCCACAGCTCTGTGTTTTTGAACCCCTCCAGGGATGGTGACTCCACCACTATCCTGGGCAGCCTGGGCCAATGCCTAACCACTCTTACAGGGAAAAAAGCATTCCTAATATCCAACCTGAACCTCCTCTGGTGCAACCTGAAGCCATTTCCTCTTGACCTGTTACTTCTTGCCTGAGAGAAGAGACCAACCACCACCTTGCTCCAGCCTTCTTTCAGGGAGTTAGAGTGTCAGATAAGGTCTCCCTGGATCCTCTTCTTCTCCAGACTAACCAACCCCAGTTCCCTCAGCTGCTTCTCACAACACTTGTGCTCTAGACCCTTCACCAGCTTTATTGCCCTTCTTTGGACATGCACAAGCACCTCAATGTTCTTCGTGAAGTGAGGAGCCCAAAACTGAACCCAGGATTGAACCAGGTGTGGCCTCACCAGTGCCCAGTCCAGGAGGACAATCCCTGCCCTAGTCCTGCTGCCACACTACTGCTAAATCCAAGCCAGGATGCTGTTGACCTTCTTGGCCTCCTGGTCACACTGCTGGCTCCTGTTCATCTGAAGTCTTTAGGCTGAATCTGGAGCCTGCCACTCTGCAGCTGCAGTGTATGTGTCCTGAATGTGCTTGCTGAGAAACATGGCCAGGTGTTCAGACAGGAGAAGGCTTATGAGCATTTTTCTGTGAGTTCAGGTATGATGACATTCCTCTAGGAAGTGATAGATGTTACTCCTAGCCCAGCAGATGCTTGAGCCCACATTTGAGTGACCTAATCCTGACTGTGATGAGGATCATGGCAGTCATTTACTTGAAGTTACACTGTGCTGTAGACAAGACCAGAAGGTTCCTGGACCAGAGAAGGATCTCAGGAGGGAGCAGGGCCCTGTGGCTGATTCCCATAGTTATCATGCAGCAGGGACAGGGTAGCTGGGTTCTGACTGCTGCTCCAAAGGCTGTGTGTATGTTTAATGGTGGTGAAACAATAAGATTAAATTCATTATTAGCCTTTCAGCCAACGTGAGGTTAACATGACTTGTGCTCTAATATTCATTTTTTTACCTCAGTTTGACTTTTTAGCTGTAGAAACTTCTAACATCTTAAAAACACCAACCCCTGTGGGTAGCATTAGTCAAGTACTGTGCTCTGCTGGGTGCTAATATCCTTGGGTTTAAATACAAGCCTGGGGAAGCTGAGTCTGACATGTTTTGAGTGTCTACAGAGAGCATATGATAGCTGCATCTTCACCTTGCAAGGAGATGGTTTAAAATTGTTGAGAAGTGAAATGTGTGGTTAGTTCTGGGGGTGTAGAATAGCATCCCTGAGTGTAAGATGAGGCCCTTCCTGCCCCGGGGTTTGCACTTCTCCATTCCACATTATCATCATTGCCTCCCCTCTCCTGAGGAGGCTGAGAAATTTCTTTAGCTGTGGTGTAAAGCTGCCAAGATACATTCACCACAGACCTGAAGGCAAGTCTGATTCTTCCAGAGGCAGCCTCAGGCTTCCCATGGCATCATCAGAGAGATACAAAGGCTAAAAGCTCTTCAAAGCCAGGCCTTAGGCCCTGACATAAAGTAATGCTTTGGTGATCTATGTGAAAAAGAAATAAAATAAATATTTACCAAAATGCAATTTAAATAGAACCTTACCCAGCTAGGCTGGAAGTGAGCTTTCTAATATTACCTATTCTTTTGAATTCAGGAGACAAAAGTCTCCCTGTAACTTCAATGTAGACTTTGGAAGGCAAGGAAGGAGCATGGTGTTTCCTCTCTCATTCTGGATGTCAGGTTTTGGAGAGGTTGTCTTGCTTGTTTTGGGCCAAATAGTTCCTACCCATAACTCAGTAGACATTGCAAGTGATTTGCATAACTACCCTGTTATTCTAACTCTGTGTTGGATGTTAACCCAGTTGCTTACTAATTATGAGTTAGTACAATGCTCCTAAATGAAAGACTGCTCTGTGTTGTATTCTCCTCCCACTTTTTTCCTGTCTCATGCTTAAAGTTACTTTGACACTAAAATTTGTGGAATAGATAACAAAATGTTCCAGAATAAACCCAAACCCAAATGTCTTCAGTGCTGTGAGTATACAAGTTAAGAGTTAGTTTGTGCTGGAAGTGACTTAATAGAAGTGTCACTGAAAAAGAGCCAGGAAAACTCCTGCTGAGAAGCTCTCTGCTATCAGGGCTAGAACTGTAGGGCTGGGGGTCAAGAAATCCTGATTCATCAGACTTCCTTTCTTACTGCAGAGATGCTGCTTTACTTCATGCCCCTTGTTCTCCACCTCATAAAACAGAATTATAGGATGATCATATATCTTCAGATGCATGGCAAGGAGCAGTTCTGTAGAGCAGCTATTTGTCCTGGTCTGAAATCTCTTTACTAAGTTCCAGATGTTTGAAGGAGACTTAAAACAACTTGTTCCCTCAGTCAAGCCTGCTGCACCTCCCAAACCTCTGGCCATGTTTTGACTGTCAAGTGGCTGTGAGTCAGCAGTGTAATCTGGAGCAGTTTTTTTAGTTGGGCTAAATTAGACCTACCCATGGCTCATTTTACTTAAGCCTGCCTCCAGCCTCCTCCTCAAATGCCTGAGGGCAGGGAGAGGGCTTGGCTCACCCTGTGCCAGTATCCTCCATCAAAGACCCTAGCCCTGTATTTAGAAAATTCTTTTAAATCTTATCCACAATGAGCTACATGAGTATAAAGTAGTTATTGTTCTTTAATGTTATTAACAACTGCAAGCCATCATGCCCAGAGGTTGCATATCTGAATAATCTGGAGTGAAGAAAGCACTGCTGTATTATTCTTTTCCTTTGCTCCTCTCAGAAGGTTCTTACTGTGTTACTTCATGTGGTGCAGGCATTAGCCTTCACTGATTTGAAGAACTGTAATTTGCTGTGGTTTTAATGTTGTAATTTAGATGTCCTGTGTTACAGGAAGAGTTCTGTAGGCCTAAATTTTTATTCTTAATTGATAGGAACTATTTTTTCCTATAGTAATATGTGAGAACTTACAGTTTGATGAGTATCATGATGCTACTTTATAGAGACTGAGGAGTATGGCCATTGGGAAGTGCCAGTATCTAAATAACTGCAAGTTTTGGTTCTACTGATGCCATTGGAAGTGCTAGTTCTCAGGGATAAGCAGGTCCCTGGAAGGACTCTACAGTAGCTGGAGTAAGGAATGCCACTTTTGTGTCCACTGCTGTTTTGGGAAATCAGTTCAGACTACAGAAGTAAGATGATGCTCTAATGTGAAAGCAAATTGTGGAACTGATAAAGCAGAACTGCCTTATCATCATTTTTGTTGGGGAACAATGGAGCAAAATGAAGCTAGTTTAAAACTAAGGCATTTTCCTGCTAAAATCTTCCCTGTTTCTTTGGGAAATGCCAGATCAGCTTTTCTTTAATCTATGCAGAAGAGATTTCCATGGGGGGAAAAAAATTGTAAGCTGAAATTTGCAGCTCAGCTATGGACAGTTGACTAAAGTGAAGTGTTATGTAACTTGGTTTAAAAGACTGAAAAAGAATCAGATCATGAATCATTTTAATCTGCTTCAGATATTCAGTTAAACCATTTAAAGATAGGATGCACATTTCTCTGGGTGTAAAAATAGATTACTACATGCAAGTGGAGGTTTCTAAATTGGGTACTTGCCACTTCATCAGTGGGATCAGCAGCAAGATGATGGAGGATGATGTTTTTATCATCTTGTCACTGTTGTCATGGAAACATATATATATATATCATTGTTAACCAGAGTGTACCTAAGGATCTAACATTCCTGTGCCTTACCATCCCTAGCTGTTGTATTTTTAGTGTGTTTCTTCAAGGCAGTAGGCAATGCTTAAGAGCTTTTAACTCCTGAGTTCCAGCTATGAACTCAATGACAGGATGAGGCTGTCCAGACAGCCCTTTCTACAGGCTTCTTTGCTGTAAGATTCTTTTCAAAACACAGCTATTAACAGTTGTATTTTCAGATCCATGTAACCTATTATAAGCACTCCAAAAATCATATTTATTCAAACACAGTGTTTTGCCACAGCAGCTTTTTGGAAAGAATGAGCTATCCATCAGTCATTATAAACTCTCTGTCTTGACAATTAGGGATATGTTCTGAATGTGCATTTTCTGTAGGAAGTGCTTTGTCTTTCAATACATTGCTGCATTCAGAGTACAGCTCTTGTGGATGCTTGTCTTAACCTGCCAGGCACAGGCTGAGAGGAGAACTTGAGTCTGAGAGCCCAGATGTAAAACCTCCTCTACACAGTGTGTGTAATGTCTTTTCTTGTTAACTCTTCCCATGGGGATAGTTCAACAAGTAGAAGAAATAGGTGTATTTTACATAGAGTTTTACTTTTGTCTCCCTGAATCTGAAGAGATATCAAAATGCACCTTCCCATCAGTTATTTATCACTGGAAATGATTTGTCTCCAGCAAAAGAAGGAAATCACTTGGATAAACTTTTCATCATTGACCAATTGACTTCTGCTACTTCAGATGTGTTCATTACATTTCTTTTTCTTATCCTTACCTCTCTGGTTTAATCTGAAGAAGTTAGCTTTTGGTTTTGTTAGCTCAATTTGATGCAAATTTAACTTACTTGAGAATCCCAGTAACATGAAATGTTCCAGAACAGAAAAGTAATAAAGATATTTTGTTTTTAAAGGTAGGTGTCTGGTACTTATGGTATTGTTCCCTCCAGAGAGAGCATGACTAAGATTACAGGATTAAGTGGGTGTAAGCTAGAGGAGGGGAGATTTAGGCTGGATATTAGGAGGAAGTTCTTCACTGTGAGGGTGGTTAGGCAGTGGAACAGGTTGCCCAGAGAGGTTGTGGAAGCCTCATCCCTGGAAGCTTTTAAGGCCAGGCTTGATGGGGCCCTGGGCAACCTGATCTAGTGGGAGGTGTCCCTGGCAGGCAGGGGGGTTGGAACTGGATGATCTTTGAGGTCCCTTCCAGCTCTGACAATCCTATGATCCTAAGTTTATCAAAATACAAGAAGTGCAAAAATATGGAGGAGAAAAAAATGAATTAAATACAAGTACAATAAACCTCTGTGGTTTTAGGCTCTAGAAAAATGTGTTCATTAAGTAAGTGAGGCTTCTAGGCTGCTGGATGGAATTGCAATGGGAAGGAAACTGGTAGGAAAGGTCCAGGTTTCTCTTCCTGCTCTGGGAGACTCTCTCAGTTCAGGCAGTTGGGGTTGAAATAATGCCACAAAAAAAATTCCTGGTAAGTCCACATGTCCTGTCTGTATGGCCAAGAAAATGCATGCAAGAGTCTGTATGTAAGCTAACCAGATCTTTGTTGTTTCAGGTTAGAGTGAGTTGTATATGAATATAGGCACTGAAAGGAAAAAGGATTTATTGAGACAGAAATCAAACTTATTACTGGTTTTGTACCTTTTACCTATAATCATTGACAATTTTAACTGGGATTTATAGCCAGTTAAAATTTCCAAATCCTTCCCACATAGTTCTGGCTTGTTCTTCCATAGGATTGGAGTTTAGACAAAAGAAAATTTAGTGAATGGCAAAACTTTGCTCTATTACCTCAGCTTTTCTCTGTTTGAGGAGTCCTAAGAGAAAAGCTGTAACTTCCCTGTTGAATCCCTGTTCTGCTGAGAGGGATGTTCACTTTATGGACACCTCACACAGCAACCCAGCAGCTGGCAGGTTCATTTTCTAGCCATCTTCTGGAGAACTGCCTTAGGAAGTCTGAGCAACAAGGTGCAGGGCAGAGGGTTGGATGTGTATTGCTTTCCCTGCTTACAGGGGACTAGTGTGCAGGTCTCTCAACTGCTGGTGTGCAGGACTAGCAGCAGGGCTGCAGTTTTATAGGTGGTAGGAATAAATGTCTTGAGCATTCATTGTTGTAATGGCACTGCTAAGAGGTGAGGAGTGCTGAAGAGCTTCTGCTGCTGTGCCCCAGAGCTGTTATCTCTGATGGACTCCTCACATGAACTGAATGGAATCCAACAAGTCCAAGTGCAGAGTCCTGCCCCTGGGTCACAGTAATCCCAGACATGAGTGCAGAGAGGGAGAGGAAATCATTGTGAGCAGCCCTGCAGAAAAGGACTTGGGGGTTCTGGTGAATCAAAAGCTGGAGATGAGCCACCAATGTGTGCTCAGAGCCCAGAAGGCCAATGGTGTCCTGGGCTGCATCAGAAGGTGCATGGCCAGCAGGTCCAGAGAAGTGATTCTGCCTCTCTGCTCTGCCCCTGTGAGACCCCCACGTGGAGCACTGTGTCCAGGTCTGGGGTCCTCTGCACAGGGGAGATGTAGACCTGCTGGAGTGGATCCAGAGGAGGCCATGGAGATGATCCAGGGGCTGGAACACTTCCCATGTGAGGATAGGCTGAGAGAGTTGGGGTTGTTCAGCTTGGAGAAGTGAAGGCTCTGAGGAGACCTTCTTGTGTCTTCCTAGAACTTAGAGAGCTTATCAAAGAGGAGGAGACAGACCTTTGACATGGGCAGACAGTGATAGGACCAGGGGGTGATGGTTTTAAACTGAAAGAGGGAGATTTAGATTACATGTTAGGGATAAATTCTTAAGTCAGAGGGTGGTGAGGCACTGGCACAGGTTGCCCAGAGAGGCTGTGGCTGCCCCATCCCTGGCAGTGTTCAAGGCCAGGCTGGATGTGGCCCTGGGCAACCTGGTCTAGTGGATGGCATCCTGCCCATGGCAGGGGGGTTGGAGCTAGATGATCTTGAAGGTCCCTTCCAACCTGGGCCATTCTATGAATTCTATGACACTTGAGTAAGGGGAGAGAGGTTTTATGTTGCAGGGGAGATAGCAGAGCTGTGACAGGGAGAGTGGATTAAAGAGTTGCAATTTATCAGCTGTGGCTGATTCTAGTCTCAGCTCTTGATGCCTCCACTTGAGAAGAGGGCTGTAGGAGTGGGAGATTTTTCAGGCTCCTGCTTAAACTGAAAGTTTTGGGGAAATGGAAATAACAAATTCCTCTCTTGCCCAGGATTTCATTTCTTGACAAATGAAGAATCAGGGAAAAAAAAAAAGAATTGGTGAAAGTGTATATCTCATTAGGAAACCCTGTCTGTACTGTCTGGGAGGGTCAGAAGCTGTTGTGCAAACCTAGTAGGCAATTATGAATAGTGTCAGAACAATTGAAGCTGAGAGTTTGGGGTTTTAACTTCAGAATATATTATTCCTATCCAAAAAAGCTTTATGTTGGCTTACTTCAATGCAGTGTTGCTGATCACAGCTAAGGTTACATCTGCATGGCAGTCTTGTGCCCTGCTGAGCACTCCCACTGCTGGATAGAATCATTCCTCAGGATAATCAGCTGTGTGGGAAGAGTTTATTGGCTCAGGTGGTGTTATACTAGCTAAGATTGGATGTTGATATGTGAAACTGCTTGTACCATACAGACATCTGAAATGCTCTGTCAGCAAGATCCAGCTGGGCTCTACAACATCTCCATCAGTGTATGTTTGCAGAACATGTCCAGGTTCATGTGTTCCTTAGGCACTGAAAATCCATTTCTGGAATTCAGGTGTCAATATGCTAGCACCTTGTTTGCACTCATCTTTAAAGCTACCATTGCCTCTCTCTGCTGCCCTAAAACCTTCAATAACTTTCACTGCATGAAAATCCTAGCTTAGAACCACGAGATACTGGCAGCTTTTGAAGTGTTGTTGGTGATGCAGCATTAATGATCTGACAGATACTAGCTTAGAGATAATTTTCTCTTTTATTTTGGGGTTTTTTTCTACCCTAGAACCATCTCTTGAATGTCTTTTGTTACAGTTAATTGGTATTTCATGTTCAGAGGAGGTTCAAATTGGCAGGCTGGGATCCCTTGCTTGCTTTTTGTTTGTGATTGTGGTGCTGATAGCCTACCTTTGAACTTCCTCAGGCAGAGCTGCTAGGAGCTCTCAGCCTGTGTTTCTAGAAATGAGAAGCAATTGAATCTCAGTGCTTGCAAATGCCTTGAAAAGAGACCAGCAGCTGCAGCATGTTGAATTAATTGTTCTTATTTCAGTGCTGTGGGTCTCTGTCCAGTGAGAACAGAAAAGAACATTTTCATTTCAGGGATATCTGTGGGTTGATTTTTAACTCATTGGAAGCAGGATAGTAACAGCACCAAACCTCTACCTCTCTTACTAAGTTTTTAGTCCAGAATTGACAGGTGTATATTCATAAGGTGTGGATATCTCTCACCACAATGCTGAAATACCTTGGTCCTTACCTTGCAACTGATGTTCAAATACTCCATGAGGAGTATTAAATGAGGACTGCATTAAATTAATAGGCTTGAGAGTAGGAGTGACCCTGCTCCTCTCCTCAGCCCTGGGGAGGCCTCATCTGGAGAACTCTGTTCAGGTCTGGGCTCCTCAGGACAAGAGAGACATGGAGCTCCTGCAGTGAGTCCAACAGAGAGCTACAAAGATGAGGAGAGGCTGGAGCATCTCCCTTGTGAGGACAGGCTGAGGGAGCTGGGCTTGGTTAGCCTGGAGAAGAGGAGGATGAGAGGGGAACTTATCCATGGATAGAAGGATCTGAAGGGAGGGTGTGAAGAGGATGGAGCCAGGCTCTTCTCCATAGGGACAATAGGGCATGAGGCAGTGGGCACGAACTGGAACAGGAGGTTCTACCTGAACATGAGAGAGAACTTCTTCCTGTGAGGGTGCCAGAGCACTGGCACAGGTTGCCCAGTGAGGTTGTGGAGTCTCCTCCCCTGGAGAGATCCAAACTCACCTGGACACAATCCTGAGTAATGTGCTCTAGTTGACCCTGCTAGAGCAGGGAGGTTAGACTAGATGACCTCTGGAGGTCCCTTCCAACCTTCACCATGCTGGATTCTGTGAGATTGTGATGTTTCTGGTACCTTTTCTGGAATGAGCACAGCTTCTGCTGGTCTGTGAAGTGGAAAAGGAGTTCTTTCAGCTCACCTTACCTGTGGGTGTTGCTGATCTCACAAGGCTTTGGGAGCTTAGGCCAAACAAAGTCCAGTGGTATTGTTTGTTCAGTGACAGAACTGGGCTAAGTTATGTTCATCAGGGCCAAAATGGGATGAAGCCTTTTAACTTCCTGGGATAACAGCTCCCAGTTGCATTTCTTAAGAGGTTAATAGAGGCACAAGGAGATGGTGAGGCTTTAGCCAGATGTGGACACAGCTGTGATCAAAGAAGGAAAGAGCTGTGTGCCTGAACCACTCTCATGCAGGGCTGGTTTGTATTCCTGGGGGCTCAGGCTCCTTCAGCCCCCATGCTTCTTGCCCTCCTGCCTCCTCAGCAGGTATACATTTAGACCAAGTACTGGAGTAATGTTTTGTGTAAAGAAAAATAGTCCAGTGACACCATGGAATGCTGGCTGGAAGTGCAGGGAGGTTCAACTGCCTCCTTGCCTAGGATAAAGCAGGTAGTTTGCTTCTAACAGGCTTGTGGTCTCTGTCCAAAGTTCATGCACAGTGAAGATTGTGTGTGTAAATCCTCTGCTTCTGTGAACCATCCAGACAGCAGGCAGGGTTGATTTTCACTTTTTGGCAGCTTCTCCAACCAAGCAGTCTCATTCTTAAGGCTAAACTTGAGCTGAGATGTGAAACACCCATGGAGGGAGGCTGGGTGTAGAAATGTGGAGCTATGCCTTATCAAATTTGGCTGAGGTCATGCTAGGGCCTTCCCTGAAGAACCCATTTCCCCCCTTTGATGCTTAAGGTAGTCACAATGCAGTCATAAATTCTACTTGTGCCCTGCCCTACATGCATACAAATACTGCTCAGCAGGGGGTTACAGGGTTCTCTTACAGTTCTCTACAGCTAGGTTGTGTTTCATCTGTGCTGTTCCATGGCAGAAGAGATGACTCCAGCTGATTCTCCTGTGCACAGTGGAAGATGGCTCAGAAGTGGCAGTTTGGAGGTTCTGGTACAAATGCAGGTTTTGCAGGTGAAAAAGAATCTTTCATACAACATCCTTCCTAATTTTGGGGGGAGTGTAAAGCTCAGCACTTTAACTAGGTCTTTATTCAGATCAGATTTAATCTTTTTAGAGTAGGTTGGAAAATATTTGTAAAGCTACACAGGCATTTGCAGTGCCTGCTGCTCCTGGGTTATTTATTGCCTCTCCTGGAAGCAACCTAAGCTTGTTCTTGACCTACAGGCTGCTAATAGAATCCTAATGTACTTCTAAACTGTGCAGCTCTTAAACAGTCAGAACAAATTCCTCCCTGAATTCTATCTGGATATATTTAATTTTCAGGCTTGCTTTATTGCACAGTGAGGGTTGTCTGACAGTGTGCAGTGTTTTGAGGAGGGTGGAAGAGAAGGAGGTAAGGTTCTGTGTCTCTCAGTGCATCTGCTACATGCAGTGTGTCAGTTTGAGGAACTTGTGTGTGGTTATTATACTGGGATATCTTTTCTCTTCTGCCCTTTGCACATAATACTCTATTTTTCTTTACTGTGAGGAGCTGTAGTAGCTGGCTTGCAACCCTTGTGTTCTGGAAGTTACCTAGGACATAGCATATTTGAGTACTCACTTGTGCCTGACCCAGATCATGCAAAAAGGGGAAGAAATAAATTCAACCAAAGCATTAAATATCCTGGAATGGAATGGAGTGAAATGGAATAGAGCAGAGTGGAATGGAATAGAGTAGAATATTTCAGTTGGGAGGGATGTACAATGTACCTGACCACTTCAGAGCTGACCAAAAGTGATCATACTAAAGAGAAAGCAGATCTTTATTATGCAGGAAAATATAAATTTTGGTATGTCCAGCTGCTGAAAAACCACCAGATAGAATGTAAGCATGTTAAAAAGCTGAACAGCCCACTTTTCCTCCCAAACCTTGAACAGTTTTGTCTTTGTCCTTTGGACCATATTTGCTTTCTGGTGCAATAAAGCCAACTATTTCCCCATGTTCAGCAAGATTTGCAGCTCTAAAAGCTCTTCTCCACTCTCTTAAATATTTTTCCAGGGTCTCCACTTAAAAAAATATATTAAATGCAGGAAGGAAAGGGAAATGAACTGTGGTGGAAGAATATAGTATGTGCAATATTATCACAGAAATCCCCAAATGAAGGCTTGGTGCTGCATTTCTGCCTGGCACTTTGATAGCTCCTCTGTCTCCTTAACATGTGGTCCCTGAAATCAGGCACGAGTCTCTGGTTTACAATTATATTTACTGTGGCCACAATCTTCAGAAATGACTGGGAATATCCATCTTGGAAGACTAACAAGTATGAAACACCCTGAGCTCCAGAAGTAGTTGGCATAAATTGCAGGTAATCCTCACCTGTACAAACCAGGCTTCTAGTTTCAACCTGAACTTCAGCACTTCCAATCCAAAGCTGAGCTTTAGGAGCTCATGTTTGAAAGAGTGGAGTGGAAAATCTTGAAGCTTTCTGTACTGTTAATGTCTAAAGGATTCTGACTCTTGATTATTGTAGACTGAAAGCAGTTTGTGCCTTTGTTCTTAATATGCTTTCCCCCCCCATGTTTTCAGAGCTTAACTAAGACAGATGCTGTGTTTTCCCTTTTCTTTGAAATGCTTCTTTTTCTAAGGAAAACTGTGTGCTTAAATAAGCTCTAAGGACACTGTGGCTGGACACAAGTGCTTAAAAGTTCTTTGAAGAGGTTTTTTTAAGAGGACAGACTCCTTCTGCCTTTGCCTGATTGCAAAGCTGGGTAGAGGAGAATCACTTGGCTAGATGAAGTTCATATCATTACCTCTATAAAATGAGAAGTACACAAGCTGCTGTTTGGAAAGAAAAAGAATATTAAGGTGCTGGTGACTCCAACTGGTCCTGTAACACCTCCTTGCTTGTTTTACAGGAGCAAACACTGTGCCACTGTATCCACTGGCCATCTCTGGATGGACATCTCAAGGACATCTCTGAGGTTGATTGCAGCTGGAGTCAATGACTTCATACTGAAAAAGGTTGGTTTTGAGAGTACAGTTTTTACTAGTGAGGAGACATTCCTGTTTGTGTCAATGCAGAGCCATGTACTAGGAAGTATCCAGATGTGTTTGTATCTGGGAATGCACAGCTTTAACCTTCAGCTGACATGATATGCAAAGCATTTAAGGAATTTGATAAGCTTTGTGGAGAAGGCAGATCTCCTGAAAACATACTAGCAGTTGCATCTACTGGAGAGTGAGAATAGTCTGCTTTTTGAATCAAAAAACTCTGTTATTGGACCAACAAAAGAAAGTTTTCTGATAACTGGTTTTGGGAGTCAGTGATGCCTTGAGTCTCAGAGCTGGGCAGTTTTCCCATAACCCTAGAGTTAATGTTCCCCTTTTAAGCCTGTTAATTTTCCTAAATTACTGATGTTATGAATTAACTGCATCACAGTATTTTAATTAAGTGTGTTCACAGTCATTTTAAAAATAGCTGCCTGGGATAGGTCATTTAATTACATTTTATCTGTAAGAAAGCATTAGCTCTGCTGCCACTGATAGCTAGCAAGGCCATCTGCAGTGCCTTTCAGTTCACTCACACTGAATTGTTCAGATAAAGGCTGTCAAGTGCTGCCTAAATAAGGAAGGAGCCTTGGTGGAGTGAAGTGCAGTGGAGGGCACAAATGAAGCATTGATTCCAGGCATGCTCTAGGGTCTGAGCTGGTTCCTGCAGCACTGAATCCTTTGTGGAGTTTGCATTGGTGTGTTTTCTGCACTCTATTAAAATGAGAGTTTCTGCCCTTCAGGACCTCAGCGAAGAGGAAAATGAGGATGGGGAAGAAGAAGAAGACAAGGTGAGTTAAACCCACTAGCTTTCAAAAGTACTTTTTCCCTTCTGTTGTTACCCTTTTAGGTGAATAAACCTGGAATGATGACCTTTCTCTCACAGGTCTTCCTCAAGCCTGTTGTTGAGGACAGAAACATGGAGCTGGCCCGAAAATGCAGTGAAATAATAAGTGATGTAAGTGATGGTGACTGTTTGCATCCTTACCTTTGCAGTTCTCTCTTCAAGGGGGTTTGTATTTATGCTGTGTGTTTTGTCAGATGTGTATTTCAGATGTGTGCCCTTTCAAGGCTTAAGTAGAAAAGCACACAAAATACTAGGAAAGCACAGGCTCCTCTGGTGCCTTAAATTATCAGCCACAGAGGATGGGATTTTCAGAGCACTTGGACAGGATGTAGCATAACAAGAAAGCTGGGGAGGGACTTTTTAGGAGGTCAGACAGTGATAGAACCAGGGGAAATGGGTGTAAGCTAGAGGAGGGGAGATTTAGGTTGGATATTAAGAAGAAGGTCTTCACTCTGAGGGTGGTTAGGCAGTGGAACAGGTTGCCCAGAGAGGTTGTGGAAGCCTCATCCCTGGAAGCTTTTAAGGCCAGGCTTGATGGGGCCCTGGGCAACCTGATCTAGTGGGAGGTGTCCCTGGCAGGCAGGGGTGTTGGAACTGGATGATCTTTGAGGTCCCTTCCAACTCTGACAATCCTATGATTCTATAAGCCCTAGGAAGGAGTAGGTTCTAAAGAGTGGGGCTCCCATGGAGGGTGCCTCCCATGGGAACACCTTGGCTGATTTCTGCAGGAAAATGCAGTGTATTTTCTAGGTGTAGCCCAATCCTATGAAGCTTGATTGGTTGGAACAGAACTGGGTGCCAGTATACATAGCTGTAATGAGGGAGGATAAAAATAAACCAGATGCATTTGGTGGCTGGCAGCAAAGACTCAATGCTGAGGGGAGTGTGTCTTGCTTTAACAAGTGTGCTTCTAGAGAAACCAAGTTTGTCTGGCTTAGCTTGGAGTCTTCTATTCAGATTTCATAGAATCATTGAATGCTTAGAGTTGGAAGGGACCTTTAGAGATCATCTAGTCCAACCCCCTGCAGTCAGCAGAGGCACCTTATAACTAGAGCAGGCTGCTCAGAGCCCCAGATAACCTGACCTTGAAAACTTGAACGTCTATCACCTCACTGGGCAGCCTGTTTGGGGTGTTACTGTTCAATGTGAATGAGTCTGTTGACTTGTGAGAGGAGAACATGCAGAATCTACACTGAAGCTATAAATGGTTAGGGGTTACCTATCAGAAAAGAAGAGGCAGCTCAGAAAACCAGTCTGTGGGGTGTGTAGGTGTTCTGGTGCTGGCTGGAAAGTGTGACCTAGCAAGGGCAAAGTTGCCTCTTTGTCCATACACCCTCTGGTGATACTTCAATTTTCACAGAGAGCCTGCTGAAAATTCTGTAGATCCTTCAGAGAAGCTACCAAGATAGGTCCTTTGTAATCTCAAGCTACTTTTAGGAAGTAGTAGAGGTTATGAATATTTTTGCTGATGGTTCTCTGCAGGCTTTCTTTGGGAAGAGAATGGCAGATGGTGCAATAAGTGCCTGTCAACTCACATCAAGGCCAAAATGAAAATGGACCTAGAGCACTTATCTGACCCCAAATAGATTTATGGCTTCCATGCAACATATTTCCAAACATGGTTACTGTTCCTAAAGGCAATATCTCCTTGAAAAATGCTGAAGAAATATTTTCTTTCATTGCAAAGGAATTATTCCTGTGCCATGTACCCATTAGGAGTCCTGCTGGCTGTGGCTGTTAACTAAGAGACAAAGGGAGTGACACTCTTGCCTCTGTTTTTCTGCAGGGGCTTGGGAGCTCAGGTGAAAAAGTCAAGCCAGGTTTGTGAACCATGATGGTTCAGGGATGTGAGCTGCTGCTGGGGACTTGCGATGCATTTAGCCTGCAAGTGTGTGTTAGATTTTCCTTCAGATATGTAAAGCATAATGGCAAGGTGTCATTAGTGCTTTCAAAGCAGGAGACATATGTCATGCTCCAGACCAATTGAATTTCAAAGAAATTCCATTTCTCTGTTTAAAAATGGCATCCATTGCACACCTCACTGTGGAAACCAGTAAACTGGGGGGAGTCTTCATTCTTGCCTTCTGGTTTTGACTCATGAACACTGGGAGCTTTTTATTCACTCTTTACCCTTTTTAGCCTGGCTCTTGGCACACACTGCTCTGGGTGTGTGTGGTTGGTGGACACCTGTCCATTTTCTGTGTACAGTGGTTTTGCAGGGATTGCAGTTTGGCCCTGAGGTGACCTTGGGACAGGAGCCTGTGTCCTTGCTGACCATGAGACTGGGTGATTGTCCTTTTCTGGGGGTGGAGCTCTCAGCACAGCTCCTCCCTTGGGACAGAGTGCCAGGAGTGCTTAGGATTGGGATACTGGGCTTCCATGACAACTGCTCTTCACTCTTTACAGACTGGCTTTAGTTGGGCAAATACAGTTTTAGAAAGGTGTGACAGCCCTTAGGGCATCTGTCAGCCTTGAACTGTACATGGGGGAAGCTATGAAGTGTTTCTGTGCTCTGACTCTGGAGGATCTCCCCATCTTCAGTTGAGGTCAGCAGATGTTTGTTCCTTGGCTGTGATACCCCTGGGATTGTTTCTCCCTAAAGCCATTTCATTTCATCTCCTTCCATGATGCAGTTTTATTCCACAGATGGTGTCACAACTGTCATTGTGTTTGGTTTGTATGAATTACCTTCCTTCCCAGGCCTTTTCTCTTCCATATTGAAACTGAGCCTGTCCATTTGCTTGTATTCCTTCTCTTTTGGTGTATTTTCATCTCTTCTTCATTTCAGTTGTGTGGTGTCATGTTGTGATGCTGTTATGAAAAGAGAAAGGAATTATTCTACACATAGGATGATCATTGACTCAACTATCATAGTCCTTTTTGGTAGAGGTAGGCACTGCCTTCTGAAGATGCTGCTGGCTTTTGGGAGTGCATGGCACTAGTGCCTCTTCCCCCTCCAGCAGAAGGTGGGTCCCACTTGCCATTTAACTGGCCTTGTGTGGTGTCCAACATTGCTTTAGCATGTCTCTTGTTTAGAGAGCAAGGACCAAAGAGACCTAGAGTCAAGTGCAGAGACAGTGCCTTTCCACTCCTACCAGTAAGTTGTGCCCATCCCATTCAGGGTGGAGCTGTTCCTCTGCTCTCAGGTAGTACTTGCAGCTTCTACCTCAGGAGGACTTTGAGGTCCAAATTGCTGGGGACTAGTAAAATACTGTGAGGCAACACTGTGCCCTGTTCTCATGCCTTTTCTTTAGGTTTCTGTGGCCACAGAGAGAGGATTTTGGGTTGGATGGATCTGTGGTCTGACACAGCCCTTAGTCTTGTGAGAGATTATAAGTTAAGAAATGTCAGAGAGGGAATCTTTAGTGGGAAAATGTTCCCTTTGGGACTAGTGCAAGAGCTAGATAAGAAGGTTTAGACCTTTTGGGGACTTTCCTAAGCTAAAATGGGTCTTGGAGAGGTGACAGTTCTGTCATGGGGCTTGGTATGGTGACTGTCAAGGTGGTTACATCATTGTTAGGATGTTAAGAACTGGGTTTGGAATATATTTATGTTAAAGTTAGGTGAACACGTGCCCCTGAATACAAAGGAGAGGAGGAGGGCTGGGTTAAGCTATTACCATTGGAAGCCTTTCCTTTAGCCCATGGCCTCCTCCTGTGTTCCCCTGGGGAGAAGGCTGGTGGAACAGGCCATGGGTGAGATGAAATTTCTTGGTAAGCCAGGAAACCTCAACCTAAAGGTTGGGATGCCCTTGTTTCAGGAAGCTGCTCTTGCCATATAACATCCATTAAGAAGAAGAATGCAGTTTGAAGCTTACTGTTCTGGTAGTTATGCTAATCCACTTCTGCTGGGTGGCCATGCTGCTGCTCAGAGCAGTTTTCTGATGAGGCAGGGAGGAGGAAGAGATCAGGAGAGAGCTATGAAAAATTGGGCCTTTAGTGAGCTATTGGACTTCAAAAGCATGTCAAGATACAGGAATGGGCACAAATGTAAGTCTCCCTCTGAGCATCAGGAAGCACTTTTACTGTGAGTGACAGAGCACAGGTTGCTCAGGGATGTTGTAGAATCTCCCTCCTTGGAGATAAAGCTGTCTGGTCATGGTGCTCAGCCACTGGCTCTAGGTGACCCTGCCTGAGCCAAGTGTTGGACCAGATGAGCTCCAGAGGTCCCCTCCAACCTCAGCCATACTGTCCTTCTGAATGCAAAAGAGCTCTGGTGGCTCCAGGCCATCATTTCCAAGATTTCCTCTGATTTCTTCTTTTCACAAGGCTTACCAGCTGCACTCAAACTCAAGAGTGGATTTTGTGGTGAAGGGGAAGTCACTCACAATTTTCTATTCAGTGCTTGAGACATTTGAATCTGTAACCCCAAAATTGTGAGGAGGAGTATTAGCTTCTCTGCCTAATGTGCCCAGCCATTGATGTTCAGTCACAGCCAATCTGAAGCCTCCTGCTTATGTCATCTACAATCAATTTGCTTTTTAAGTGCAGATGTCATGACTTCATTATCCTTGTCCTGTTTCATCTTCCATCTTCCTGATTCCAAGCAGTACAGACACAGCAGGGTGGAGTGTGTTGGATCAGAGTTTGACCACACATTTTGTTGTATGTCCTCTCTAAATGTCTCATGGGAGGCTGGGTGTGCATTTTATGACCTCAGTGGGTCACTTCAATAAACATGAATAATAAGGGAGTAGGGAGGTGGCACTAGTCCTTTGCTGCTTTCAGTTATTTTGACTTCTACAGCAGAAGAGCTTTGATTGTTTCTTCTAGTTATACCATGTCATCCTCCCCCCAATGAAGAGATACCTTAGGAAGCTTTCCTGTTTGATTTTTGAGTGTAATTATTGCTCTCTAATGAAAATGGATGTAATTACAATCAGCTCTCAGATACCTGTGGGTGATTTATCTAGGTAGTGAACAGCAAGACTTCCCATCTCCTTTACCAAAGCCTCAGCTTTCCAGGAGTTTCTCCTGGGAATGCCATCAAACCTAACCAGTAGACAGTCAGCTCTCTAGATTTCCTGTGCCCTTTCTCAGCCATATCATGGAATAGAATAGTTTGGATTGGAAAGGACCTTCAAGATCATCTAGTTCCAGCTCCCCTGCCTTGGGAAGGGATGCCACCCACTAGACCAGGTTGCTCAAGGCCTCAGCCAACCTGGTTTTGGTATCACTGTGAATGAAGATAATTCTTCAAAGCCTTTTTTTCTAAGCTGTTGCTCCATACACACACTTGCAAGTACATGCATGTGTGCAGTTGAACAGTCAGTGCCTGCTCCTGGCTATCATAAAGCTACTACTTGTTCAGCCTGGAGAAGAGAAGACCTTGTTGTGGCTTTCCAGTACTTACAGGGAGCTTATAAAAAGGAGGGAGAGAGACTTTTAACATGGGCAGAGAGTGATAAGACAAGAGGCAATGGTTTCAAACTGCAGATTAGATGTTAGGAATAAATTCTTAACCCAGAGAATGGTGAGGCACTGGCACAGGTTGCCCAGAGAGGTTGTGGCTGCCCCATCCCTGGCAGTGTTCAAGGCCAGGTTGGATGTGGCTCTGGGCAACCTGGTCTAGTGGGTGGCATCCCTGCCCATGGCAGGGGGGTTGGAACTAGATGATCTTGAAGGTCCCTTCCAACCCAGGCCATTCTATGAATCTGTGGACAAAATGTTTGCTGTGTAAGCTGCCATCCTTCTCATGAATTTCCCAAGTCCCTGTGGAGGAGCATAGAGCAGAACTTGTGATATCCATTAAGGATTCAGAGAAAGAGGAAATGAAGACTGCATTTTTCTCTAATGCTCAGATGCAGATCATATTGCTTCTGTCAGTGCTTGTCAGCAAGTCTAAGAGTGCATAACTGCAGGCTGCTGTTGTGCAGGATGTGAAAATGAGGTTAGAGAAATGGTAGTGGATAATAACCATGAAAGCTTAATACTAAATAATTCAATTTGCATTGGGCTGAACTGTTCTATGTGCAAAGAAAGAAATGTGACTGAAACCTTTTAAGACTATAGATGTAAAGAGTCTGCCTTTAAAACTTATTTAGTCATCTCATCAGAACTCAGCATCTTTCTTCACATAGTTTTTACATAAGCAAGGTCTCTACACATTCACCATGTCCCTGGATTTTACCTTTCTCACAGTCTCAGTAACACAGAGTCATTAAGGTTGGAAGAGAGCTCCAAGATCACCAAGTGCAACCATCAGCCTAGCACCAGCATCCCACTAAACCATGGCACTAAGCACCAAATCTCTGTGTTTTCTGAACCCCTCCAGGGATGGTGACTCCACCCCTGCCCTGGGCAGCCTGGGCCAATGCCTGACAACCCTTGCAGGGGAGACATTTCTCCAGATATCCAACGTGAACCTCCCCTGGCACAACTTGAGGTCATTGCCTCTTGCCCTCTCACAAGTACAAACACTCTGACTTCATGGATGTTTGTATGATTACTATGGCTGCCTGTACTGTTTGCTCCATGGGAAGAAAAAGGTTGGGGGTTTTTGGGGGGGGTTTTGTCTTCTTTTTGGCAAAATATCTTGTGTTGTTTTCCTTCCAAAATGGTTTCCTTTCTGCACATGCATGATTTTAAAAATGGCTCAGTTTAAGATTTGGTTGGCCTTAGAAAAACTCTGTTATTCCTTGCATGCCAGCACTGCTGAGGAGCTTTGGAGGCAGAGACTTGGCAGTGACATTCTGAGTTTGTTCATGGACCTCTTGGATTCATAAAGGGTCATTTGATTATGGGATACAGAGTCTGTGCTTGCTAGGTCTGTGTTAGAAGTTAAAGAGTTTCATCTTGGATATCAAGGAGATCAATCAGTTACTCCATTTGCCTTTCTCTGGAGATATTAAACCATCTACAACAGTGGTGAAAATGTGCTGTAAATGGAGAGAGAACTCATACTGGTTTCATCTTTATTATTAAAGAGTTCTGTGACTTTTTCCTAGCCTTGGTAGTGTGTGTGAAAATTGGGTATTTCTCTGTATTTCATTTGATCCAGCCTGAGGGATTGCAAGCCACCCAGCACAGCATCCCTAAAGAAAATTAAACAAAAAGAGCCAGGCCTTATTTTTCTGCTTTGTTTTTAAGGGTAATTAAACTTTTTTTCTCCTTTTTTCTCCTCTTTCCAGATACACTATAAAGAAGAGTTTAAAAAATCCAAAGGCAAGTGCATTTTTGTCCCTGACACCCCACAGCTTAACCATGTGAGAAGTCTTGGTGCTTTTATTTCTGAGGTAAGACCTAAAGGATTGCAGAGTTCTCTTTCCTTCTTGCCCTCCCTAAAAACTCTCTCAGTTGAACATGGTTGTTTCCAGAAGGGGAAGGGAGATGTATTTCAAAGAACAGTTCTGATTAAAGCTGAAGTGACTTAAAATGTTGTAGTTACGGTCTACTGGATATGTGAGTAATGCTAATTTGGAGCTATGCACCACTTTAATGCTGGGCTTCCTGGACATGTTATTAATGGTTCTGTTATCTTATGGCTGGATAAACTGAGCAACAGGAAAAGGATTGCTTGTTAATTATTCTGCAGTGATGAGGTTTGTGAATTATACCTGTGCCTAGTTTCCCTGCTGGGGAGGATTCAGAGCCTGAGATCAAACAGGGGACAAGGAAAATATTCCCCTGCTATCAGGCCTGTCCTCCTGCAGCAAGGCTTCTGGGGCAGACACCAGCTCAATGCCATCTGCAGGTCTGAGCACTTGCATGTGTATATATCCACAGCCACCTCAGAGTTTTTAGGTCTCCATGTACTCAGAGGTGCACACACACAACTGTGGTGGCAAAGGAGGAGTCATAGGATGGTTGGAAAAGCCCTGTGAGATCATCCAGTCCAACCATCCACCCAACACTGCCATGCTCCCCCCTAAACCATGGCCCCAGGCACCATATCTACCTGTCTTTTGAACTCTTCCAAGGAATGGTGGCTTCCAAAAGGCAAGAGCAGAGTTTACTGCCAGCTTGTCATGCCCCAGGGACTGGGAGTGGGAGGATTGCATCTCTGATTCGTGTAAGGTGGGGGTTGGTCTCTTCTCCTAGGTAACTAGTGACAGGAGAAGGGGAAATAGCCTCAAGTTGTGCCAGGGGAGGTTCAGGTTGGATATTAGGAGTGATTTTTAACCTGCAAGAGTGGTTAGGCATTGGCCCAGGCTGCCCAGGGCAGGGGTGGAGTCACCATCCCTGAAGGGGTTCAAAAAGCATCTAGCTGTGGCTCTTGGTGCCATAGGTTAGTGCCATGGGGCTGTTGGGTTGGTGATTGGACTTGATGATTCCAACCTAAATGATTGTGTTGTTCCATGACTGTACTCCACAGGTGACAGCAGAAGCTGGAGTTTTACCTGACAGAGAGTTGCTTTTGTTAAGGAACTGCAGCTTCTGGGTGACTTTTCTGTCCCTGTGACAGTGCTACCTTTCTGATTCTGATGGAGAACATCCCAACGTTGCTGCCTGGAGTTCAGTCATTTGTGCATGCTTCTAGATGCTGTTTCTGATGCCCATCAGTTTGCTGTGTGGCTGCCTTCAACAGCAACACATCTGATGACCATTTTGTTATATTTATTTTCTTATTTTCTAAGAAAGAGCAAGATTTCCCAAGAGGCATAAATAGGATGAATTTATACTTCTTAGGAGACAGACTATTGTGATCTACAGAAGCACAATATAGAGAGAACATTGGTTCAATCTGCCTGGTTCCAAAGCAAAGCTGCTAATTATTAGTCAAAGATTCAGAGATATTAGATTGGAAAAGATAAAAGATATGTCATATGATATATGATACTTCTCAAATGCTGGCAATATTCTTTGTTATGTTTATTAAATATGAATTTGAAACAGAATATTTAGATATTTCACAATTAGGAAATATAAATTCAAAAGAGATTTAGAAAGATATTTCACAGTTGTTAAACATAAGTGTAAAAGAGAAGATTTAATAAGCTATTTCACGATTATTAAATAGAAATATAAGATTTGGAAAGGTATCTCCCACTTTCCTCCCCCCTCTGTTGCATGCTGTCACACTCTTGAGCACTCTGCTGACTGCAGCATCACCTGAAGGCAGGGAGGTGATGAATGGTTTCTGCTGTAAGTTACTGACCTCTAGTGTCCCATAAACTGGGTTGGCAAAACTTGGAACGCTGAAATTCCTAACAGCATGCCCAGGGCAGGGAAAAAGAGCTCTCTGGTTTGGGAAACAGCAGCACATGTTAGAGCACCTTCCTGATCTGTCTAATGCAAATGGGGAACAGCTGTATGTTGCACAGCAAATGAAGCACGTCAGACACTATCAGTTAAGAGAGCTGTGATATTTAGGATTCTTTTCACAGCAAGGCTTGACATTATTGCTTCAGGAATTTGAAATACTGAAAGCTAAAGCAAAATCTTCCCAAAGTGTGAAAAATTCTCCTGGCCTGGCTCCTAAAAGCCTTTTGTGAGGAATGGCTGTGGAAGAAGCATAGGATAAATAAAAAGTAATTTAAAAATGGATCTGTACTAGGGGAAGATGAAGTAGAAATGATGGCAGATATGCTAACTGCCATCACAGGGTGGTAGGGGTTGGAAGGGACCTCTGGAGATCAGCTAGTCCAACCCCAAATGTTCCTGTCCTTTCCAGCTATAGCTAATTGCTGCTAGTTACTAATCAGTAAGATATTTTTGCTGGTGTCTTGTTGCTCCTGTTGTGCAAAACTGGGGAAAGCAGAAAAACTAATGCTGGTCTTGGAAATGCTTTTCAGAAAGGATAGAGAAATAACTGCCTGGCTTCCCTTATTTTATACCTCCCCCCAGGTGCCTGAATTGAATTAGGAGATGCTTTGCATTCCTTCATCCATTAGACACATCCACCTGAAGTATTTTGGAGTTCTTATTTAAAGATCTCTTTTTACTTGGAAGTTTTGGACAGCATTAGAGTCTTCCAGTTGGAATGGTCTCTACCATTTTAGGGAACACAGTAACTGTATCTTGATTTTTCCATTCTCTTATCACCTCTCCTTCCCCTCCAGGTGAAGTATAAAGGAGCTGCTAAGAAAGACCTCCCCAACTCTCTCTATCAGCAGATGCCAGCCACCATTGACAGTGTGTTTGCAAAAGAATTAACACAGCTTCAGAGCAAGGTACAGCTTTGGAATCACAGCAAGGATTTGTAGATGAATTGTGTGACCAGTTTGAACAATAGATTTTGAACTTGATTTACTTGGGTGAGTTTATCATCCAGAGTTTATCACTATCACTTTCTAACTTCAGCTACTCACCTCTAAAATGTTGACAATCTTGCTTATGTTTATTAAGTGTAAATTAAAATACTCAATCCACTGAAACACATGAGGACTCCATGAATGCAAGAAGGAGTTACTGGATTCAGTGAGATAGTTGAATTTCACATAGCAGCCATTTCAATTGGGGTGATGGATTTTTAGCTTTATAAAAGGCTTGATGCTGAAAGGAAAAAATTCATCAACTCCAGTAACTTTTAATGGCACTTCCTGGTAGCAGTAGACATATTTCTGGTGGTGTAGATACTGCCACTCACAGCAAATCCTATAGATTAATGTGTAATCAAGTACATGCAGCCAACCAGTGAAATAGTGGTGTTCATAAAATATTACATTAATAAACTCATTCAATTCATTAATAACAAAATTAGCTAAAATATCAGCTAAATAAATTAATTATTTGTCATTAACATTAATTAAACAAGTTAATTCATCAACTATTTAATGAAATTGTTCAGTTGCCTCCAGGGGCATAAAAATTTAGCACCTGGATGTGGGCAGGTGACCCTGCACTGCCTTTGGCCTCAGTGGAACTGGGAGTGCTTTTGGGGAGTGTGTGTGTACTGGGAATGAAATCACAGCTTTGCCCTGTTGCTCAGGAGGGTTACAGCTGAGAGATAGATGCTCATGGCTTTCTCTCCACCAAGCACTTCCACTTCTCCCTTTTTTTTCCTTCTTTGTCTTCTCTTCAAGATATTAACTGTGTCTAGTTTAATTGAAGTGAGCACACTCCTAAATCCATATTCCTCCTTGTCTCTCCATATGCATTCTTCTAATGCAGTGATTTTGATGGTATTTTTGCAAACAGAGGAAAACAATTCCTAACAAAAGAATCCCAGGGCAGCTTGTGGAACAATGTTTTGATTGAAACCAATGTGTTCATCAAGGCTCCAGTAAGGACATAGAACAACATAAAGTCTGTTTTAATTTTCCCTCTTGGAAATGGAACATCTCTGCAGTCAGCACAGCACAGGAGCTGAAGTGACAGCAGTGTGACATTTCACTGGGGAGGCAGTGATTAGCAGTAGTGCAGGAGAAATAAATGGAGAATTAAACTTGTATAACATTTTTAAAGCCTTAGCTTGATTTATCAAACATTACTTAAGTAGTTTGCCTCAGATCTCTGCCTGGACTCCTTCCAAATGGGGACATTCTCCCTTAGTTTACACAAATGAGGTTAAATTAACATTGATGAATGTGGCAGAAAAGACAAATAACTGAGACTGAAAATGAAACCATTTGTTTAATCAGAAAAACCCCACCTTTTTAAGGAGAAGACAGACATTTTCACTTGACATTTTTGGAAGGTTTTCTTCAATCATCACCCAGCAGTCCCAGAGAAACAAATATGCATCTAGGATGAGTTTTATTGAAACAGAAACTTTCCCTGTAAGATTCCTTCCCCTCCCTGGGGAACAAATGCATTCTAACTCAGAATTATAAATCATCATTTGCCATAAACCTAAAAGAGATGCCAATGCATTTTTCCAACTTGTGGTTACTGTTGCAGTGGACCTGAATTTAATGCTACTCTGAGAGAGATCCTAGGGGATTTTCTGGGGGAAAATCTTCTCTGCAGCATTCAAATCTAATCCATATTGTGCCTATCACTGTGGCACCTAAGGAGCTAATGCAAGGATTTGGGATTTCAGCTGGCTCAGGGTCTGGCAGAGGAGATTTCTGCTTCATCTCTCCAGCTGGGGTTGTGAATTTCCAGGTCACCCCTTCAAGCAAGAGGACACTGGGGATATGCTTGAGGAAGGAGAAGTCCTCCTCCAGAAGGGCTGGTACCAGTCTGCTTCTTGAGTATAGTGAGTTTAAATAGGTGATGGCCTCACCTGGGGCACTGCACCCAGCTCTGGGGCCTCCAGCATAGGAAAGACATGGTCCAGAGGAGGGCTACAAAAATGATCAGAGGACTAGAGCCACCTCCCCTGTAAGGACAGGCTGAGAGAGTTGGGCTTGTTCAGCCTGGAGAAGAGAAGGCTCCAGGGAGACCTTAGTGCAGCCTTCCAGTACTTAAAGGAGCCTCCAATAAGCTGGGGAGGGACTCTTTATCAGGGAGTGTAGGGATAGGACAAGGAGTGATGGTTTGGATCTGAAAGTGGGACATTTAGATTAGATGTTAGGAAGAAATTCTTCATGGTGAAGGTGGGGAGGCACTGGAACAGGTTGCCCAGAGGGGTTGTGGCTGCCCCATCCCTGGCAGCGTTCAAGGCCTTGAGCAACCTGGTCTAGTGGAAGGTGTCCCTGCCATGGCAGGGGGGTTGGAACTAGGTGAAGAATTGGCACAAGGATGAAGATAAATACCCACAGGGGAGGAGATTCATCCAAAATCTTGACCAAAAAAACCCTTGACACTGTTGATGAGAAAAAAGTGTTCCAGGAGGATGGAGAAAGAAGTTTCAAAGCCCTGCATACTTGGGGGGCTTTTAGCAGTTTCATTTTTAATCTGTGCAGAGAATGTGACTGTTGCCTTCTAAATAGCTTTTTGAGGGTGAGCAACCAGGTTTTGCTTCCTCTCTCTCATGTCACAGCTGTCTCTGGGGTGAACTGGAGAAATCAGAAGTCCCTGTCCCCTCCCTGTAACTTCATCCTCCTAGGCAGCCTAGAGAGCTCTCCTGAGTCTCTGTGTTGAGAGCAGGCCAGGCAGTGATTCCTCCTGTTGATGTTCCTGAGAGGAAATGGACATTTTCTGGGCAAAAAAAAATGGAATTTTCCTGTGGAAAATATTTCTGAAGGAGAATTTCTGATCATTGCTTGCTTTGTGCCAATTCTTTCTCTTGTCTGGAGAGCATACAGAATTCCTGGTGCAGAAAAGTGCTTCTAAGAAGTTGTCACAAACAATGGTAAAGGTGTTTAAAATTGCTTGAGGGGGAAACACTGTGGCACAGAAGGATGCATTTCACCATTGTCTGCATCACTTTTCTGCCATAAGAAGAGGTGGTACTGATTTTCTCCTTACCTGAAAGGAATCATCCAAAGCAAACTGAAGGCAGTTTAATTTTCTCCTTTACAGGAGACAGTAACTCTGTGTCAGTGCTCAACAGTATTTCCTGGTTGTCTTTAGAGACAAGTAAATCTTCAGCAATATTTCCAGCTTCCAGAGGAAGCTCCAGAGTTTTTCTTACTTGTGGGCAGGATCCTCCTTTTCCTTTCCTATGTATTATTTTCCTCTGCTAAAGCTGTATTTTGTGGTTTCCTGCATCACTTACAGTCATAGTACACATTTGCAAATGGGGTTCTGTAATTTTTCAGGTTTTTTTCCTGGAATGAAATCTCACTCAGAAATTGAAGATTGCCTCTTGTTTAGGGTAGCAAGTCTTGAGGACTTGTCTAGTTCTGTTTTACACAAATACATTTGCTAATCTCATTCTCTGCCTAGAGATTAAAATGACATTTCTTGTGTCCTTGAACATTTCCTCCTACAAAATCCTCCAGTGTGGATTTTGAAGTATCAGAGCTCAGCTTACTGACTATGAAGGGAGATGAAAAAAATCAAAATTTAATAGTTTGAAGTATTCCAAGCCAGAGGCTGAGTCAGAGTTAGGTTAGAAGAGCTCAAAGCTTTCCTTACTGCAGCTTCCTCTTGACACTGGTGTACAAGAGAGGTAAGAGAAATACACAGTGAGTACTTGCAAAGTAGTTCAGTCTGAAGCCATAGCTACTGAAATAATTGCCTGGTGTTTCTTCAGTTAATAAATGCTGCTACTGCAGAGTGGAGGTCCTGTCAGTGAGCTCTAGTGCTTGGTCTCTCTGTAGAGTAGTTTCAGATATAGATTTGATAAAGCAAATTCAGTTTAGCTAGAATCTGAAAATGAACATGAAATGAGAAATAAATGTCCACATGCTAAGATGTGAGCTGGTGGCTCTGAGGATATTGATGAAATAATCCTCAGAAACATCTGCTCACCTTGGGAACCCAGTTACAGATCTGGGAATAGATCTGCACTCAACTCTTCCAAACTAAACTAGACACCTCCCAGCCTGGGATTGCTTCAGGGTTGCTTATTTTGGAGGTCTTAATACCCATAATGCCATTTCAGAATGGTCTTAAGTGGGAAACATCTTAAAGGTAACAAGCAGGAGAAGCATCAAAAGAGTTTTTGTGGCATCTTGTTTATGTAGTAAGGACACTTCTGCAGGGACTTCAGGTTTGTTAAAGACCATTTGCCACTTGCAAGATATAATCAGAATAAGGAGGGTAGAGACATTTTTGGGTTGGAATTGAAGTTGTGTTTGTTTCCCCAGAGGCCTGATCATGTTGGGCTTACACTGTATAATTCTAATTCTATTATATTTATAATTAGGAAACTTGGAGGTTTCAGGTTTCCTAATGTAATACTTTCATCCCTATAGGAGCAGTGCAACTCCCCCTCCCTTTTTGTCCTAATCTCTCAGCCTAGCTATCACTTTGTAATCTGAGCTAGTCAGGGCAGATGCTAATATATTGCCTTGGGCACCCTGAGCTGGGACTCAGATGCAATCTTGCTGCCTTTAACACAGATCCCACATTTTCTCACAGTTCTAGTATCCTGTCCTACAAGTGTCTGAATCAGCCTAGTCCACAGTTCCCATCTCAACACTTTCACAGTGTGCTTTTATTGCCATCCAGGGGTTTAGTTTCAAATCCTTCTCCTCCAGATCAGCTTTCAATCTTGTTTAGTATTTGCTGTTTTCTTGGGGATTATTTTAAGGCTTCCTCCTGAGAGCTATTAGAAAATGAGTTTTCTTGCTGCTTCTTCAGGCATGGAAAGCTGGTGAATTTTCTTAATGTAAGCCTCAAAGCTTCTGCCAAGGACAAGTGCAAGATCAGCTCTTCAGGCACTTTGAGTATGTGAGGGTGTGGATGTGTAAGGCTAACAGTGCACTGGAGGCTGGATGAGTGCCCAATTTTGGGCTCAGTTTCTAATCTAAACCCAAATCTGTTTCTAAACTCCCAATCCAATTCCATTTTCCTTTACCATTATGACAATGGAATGTAAATATTAGTTTTCTTTGTGAAGCTGCAGGCTGGTCAAAATGTGTATTGTGCTAGTGATTGCCTAACAGTGGAAGAAATAGATGCAATAGAAGTTTGGGCTGGGAGTATTTCATGTCAACTTGTTTGTTTATGAGGAATTCACAAAAACTTTTCTTTCTCTTTTTCTTTTCCTCTGAAAACAAAATAAATTAGAAACCTGGAGTAGTTATTTAGCTGATAGATTCAGCTATGTTTTGAGCACAAAAAGCTTTTGCTCATGTTTTTCCCTGAGCTGTCTTCTCACCTTGTTAAGGTTAATTTTCTGTGCATTTCTTTTTTTTCCAGCTGTCTACTCTTGTTTCTGTTCTGCAGTAACAGATGCAGAGAAATCTCTCTGCTGCCTGTGCCTCATGACTCTGTTTTGGGTGGAAGCTGCTCTCCTTTCAGGGCTTCTGGTTCCATTAAGGAGCTTAATTATTGATTACATTCCTTCCTGAGTACAGGCACCCTAGGACACGAGATTTAACCCAGCTCAGATTAGTCTACCTGCTCTGCTGAGGTCACAGAAGTCTGACATTGCTCTTTTCAGGTTCTCTATACACAAAAACATCATGCTGAGAAAGGAACTTCAGATTATGCACATATGAAGGAGCCTCCAGACATCAAGCATGCCATGGAAGTCAGCAAATACCAGAGTGATGTAAGTACTGCCCTGCCTCAGATGAGTGTGCTTGGTTTGGGTAGATACATCTGCTGGAGCTAAGTGAAAATCAGTAGGCAGGGAATATTTCATTAGTTGGGTTTTTGGGTTTATTTTTTCCCCCATTATTTGCTGTGAAGTAATTTGGGACAGAATGTGTATCTAAAATGTACTGCAAGTAAAGATATGGAACTTGTATTCTAAACTGCAGTGAAAAGTGGCTGCTCATGTTTATTAGTCAGCATTGTTATTAAGTGCTATCACTTTGAATGAAAGTGACAAACAGGTTGTCTGAATTCAGGTGCTTGTGCTTTAAGAGTCTATAAAGCTCTTTATTTACATGAACACCAACATGACTTCAGTGTCTGAGACACTGTCAACCCTTGGATAGTTCCTCAAGGGTTCTGTGGAGACGAGAGGAGAGGAGGGAGCTGCTTCTGCCCTGCTCTTGCACACCTTTATACATGTGAAAAACTTTGCTCCTGTCCCATGAATGCAAACCAAATGAGCTTCAGAGAGCAGTTTGTGACTTCTTTTACAGAATCTGAGCCATGGGAGTCAGTTTGCTGCCTGGCACTGCTTTATACCACTGACTGAAGTATGTTTTTGTAGCTCTACTTAGATAACTTGCAGATAATTCAGAATATTTACCAAAAGTTTTACAGCTGGTTGGTTGCTTTTAGGGGTTTTTTTTTGGGGTGTCTTTTTGTGTATTTTTTTTCCAGCTGTTTGTTAAGTTCTTTAAGTTTTCAAAATAGAAAAGCCTCTTAGTAGTATTTACATTTCCCATTAGTGCCAAGTCAAGTTTGATTTCCTGGCTCAGCTAGCTCACTGCACCACTGCTGAGGGCAGAACTGGTTGCCAGGGTTAGTGTCTTGAATGATACAAACACTTGAGAGAAAAGCCTGGGTTAGTTTTAGCCTCTGTACAAACTTACCTCTCAGAACAGTACATTTTAGGAGCAGGTTGGCTAAAGTAGTGAGGCCAGTGTAGAGGGGGCAGCAACCCAGGAAGAAGAGCTGAGAAGGGATAGTGACTGGAAAGGTAGTTACGTTTCCACTCTTCTTGGGTAACCCAGTCAAGCCAGGTAGCTATGTGATTTTATAACTCTTGTTTCTCAGATACATGAGAGATTTGTTTGCTGCTAACACTGTAGAAAGCACAGCTTAGGTCTTCAGTTTGAATTACCTTCAATTTCCCCTCTTTTCCCTCCTGCCAGTGTAACAAACATCCTTGGGTTGTGCAGGCTGGAAGCGAAACCTCAGCCTTAGGTGTATGTCCCTGGGTTCAGAATCTTGATGGCTGGCTGCTGATGAAAAAGCTGCTGGAAAACTTCAGGGAAGCATTAGGTTTGAAGAATAAGTTTTCTTTTCCTGCTGGGAACTCCCTGCCTTGGAAGTCCCAGCAATAATTTGCAAGCTGCCTTGGTTCCAGAATTCCCTCTTCGTGTGGAACCCCAGCCGGTCTCTGCTGTTGGAAGCATGGGGATATCAGATGGAGAGAGGGCAGGAGGAGCTGGGAATGGGAACTCCTCTCCACATACACAAGAGACTTATTTACCTAGCAGTAGGAATGATGGTGGCTCTTAGGGAAAGAAAGAATGTCGGGAAGAGAGATGGGAATCCCTCTCAGAGAAGGTGGTGGGACCAGGAGGAATGTGAGATGAGTTTTGGAACCAAATTCATCACGGTCTGAGGATTAGTGTTAGTGCAAAGCCCACTCCCCTTCTACAGCTGTGCATCACCTGCTGACAGAGTTAAGGAGAGCAGGGGGCAGATGTGACAGAAAATGAAGTTCAGTTGGTTTATCTTTTCACCCTTAAAACAAGCAAAAATAGAAGGAAGTGAAGGCATGCATGGGAGAGGGAAGGATGTTTTGATACAGGAGAAATGTTAACAGCATGGTAAAGATAATGAAGTATGAAGGAAATTGTTTTCAGCCTGAGCAAACTTTAATCAAGCAAACTCTGAGGATCCAACACAAAACTCTGAGCAGCTAGTTTCAGCCATTGAAGAACAGCTTCTTTCTCATTGCTCAGGGGGAGCTGCTGTGCAATGGGGGTAGATCCTTGTCACACATAAAGCAGCAAGTTATCTAGGCCCAGTTATTGGTGAGGAGTTACACAGCTCCTGTGGGAAGCTGTTTGGGCACCATAGAGCTGTGGATTTCTTGTGCTCTCAGGACAGGTTTCATGAAGAGCCATCTGAGTTTTTACCTTGGAGTGGCATAACACATCCCAAATGTGGAGCATTTGTCTTTCCAAACTATTTCAGGGCAGTTGTGGAGTCACAGCTCTGGAAGTGTAGGGGAAAAAGGAGGGAAGCTGCTGGGGGAATAGGACAAAGCCCTTTTATCCCTCACTCAGTACAGTGTACCTATGGGAGCAGAAAGTGTTTACCTACAATGCTCTGCCAACTCAATTCAACCTTTCCATGCAGGGTTTACATCTAATAGGATTAGGATGTATTTAAGACTATTTACTCAGCCTTAAAATAAGGCTGACATTTATACCCAACTCTGTGAAATGTGCAATTTCCTTTCAAAATTAAGACTGTATTCAACTCACAATACATTTGTGCTGACATTCTGCAACTGTCAGGTGCTGTTGGCCTTCACACCACTTGGAATATCATTAACATGCTCTGGCAGCAGGGGCTGAAGCTGTGTAACAGGGAAGTACTCTGAGATCTCCTGAACAATGTCATCATGCCTAAGAAAAAGCTTTCTTCTCTTCTTTACACTTAGCCTGAAGAAAATTGCTCTTAAAAGAGCAAAAGTGACTTTTTTTTTATTGATAGGGGATTTACTTGAAAAACAGTTTAATTACTACATGATGCTTGAATGGAAGCTAGTTGATCCAACCCAGAACACTTCTCTCTCAATAGTGTTAGTGTCTTGTGAAGTCAGTGTCAGAATTTGGCACTCACAAAGGCATTGGGAGAAAAGCAAATTAAGGGCCATCAGCCTATCTGATGTGCTGGGCTGATGCCACATAGCTTATCTAGAAGTTTCCAAACTTGAGACCAAACTTAGGTGGTGGCCTTTAGAAAACCATCAGCTCACAAAAGAGTGGTTTGCCTTCTGTGGAGCTGAGGATCACATGGATGGAAGGAAGGAACTGAGCACTGAAATGTCATGACCAGCTTCTAAAGCAAAGCAGACTCTGATTGCATTGTGTCTGGGTAGAAGCTGCACCTGGCATTTGATGCAGTTCCTCAGAGCTGTGGGTCACAGTTTTGTCTGTTCCACAGTTGGGCTTTATGAATAGGAAACCAATATTAACTGATTGTACAACAATTTGTGTGTTCTGCTTGGTTAGAATTACTGATTCTCCCCACAGCCTGGCATTGTATGAAATGAGGAGCTGGTGGTCTGATCTGACAAGGAAACTGCAGTAGACTCATCTGTGAACCTTTGACAGGGAGGTTGGAGCCATGGTGTCTTTTCTTTTACATCTATAGATGAAGCAGTGCTGCTTTTAAAAGGTTAACTGACAGCTGGGCAAACTTTGGATGCATAGGCATGCTTTTTGCAGTCTATATAGTGGCAGTACTGGTAGTTTGTAATGTTTTGCTGGCCATCTAAATGTGAACACTTAAGAAGTCTGAATTGTCTTAGGAGTAAAGGATTGTTTGGAGTGTTTGGGGTATTGTGCAGTCACAATCCACACTCAAAAATTTACATTCTTTGTAATAAGACCAAACCAACAGATCTTAAACTTCCTGTGCTTAAGAGCAGCAGTGAAAGACCTCAGTGGAGAGTCACAGCAGATCAGTGGGAAATGCCAGTGAAAAAGAAGCAGCTACAAAAAAGAGGGGGGGAAAAAAATGGTACCATCTCTAGTTTTGAAGTTGCAAATAGTAAATTACAAATACTAACTAAATTTCAAGGGGTTTCCTAACCCACTTTGAAATGACAATGACTAGAAAGTGGTTCCATGGTTGAATGATGTTAATAAACAATGATCATCTGAACAGAAGCCATTTCTCCTCTTGAACCTCCAATGGGATGACATCCTCTGGATGGCCACTGGCTTTTGCAGAGCATGGAAAATATTCATGGCTTGCTGCTAACAGACTGATTTTAACAGGGCCAAGCCTCCAGCAATTACAAGAAGACCTAAGGCCCACAGGCTGGTCTGTTGACTTCAGCTGAGGGTCCTGAAGATGCTTCCCCTCTCCTAGTGGTGCCAGTGCACTGCAGTGCATGACAGTGCTGCCAAGCAAACAGCTTCCTAATGCTTCTGCAAAGCATCTCAGGTTGTCACTCAGCCAGCAGAAGCTTCTACTCTGTGGTGACCCAACCACATCTAGGTTTAAAAGTCAGCCCTTTCCTGCCATCTTCTGTCTTTCCTTCAATCCCAAAACTATTCCAAAGCTGTAATAAATTACTAAGTAGCTACAAACACACCTTGCCCTCTGGAGATGCACACACAGGAGTCAGGAAGGAGCTGGGAACATCTATCTGCAGGAGAAATTCTCTTACTGTTGCTCCTGCCTTTGTGTTTTCTAAGAGCTTCAAGGCCCCTAACTAATGGCCTGTCAGCTCTGCCCCTTCCCTCTCATCTGCACTTTGGGGTCCATCAACACCAAGAAAATGACTAGCTGGTGACAATCATCACTGGCAACAGCTTTCCTCTGTGTTGAAAACTGTTTCCCAGCTCGTGTGTGGAAGAGACCCACACATTTCTGGCCTGTTACAGACTGCTGCACTCATCCCTCCCAGTAACAGCCTGCAAAATTGATTGGTCCCAATTACATCAGGAGTAAACACTTCGTTTTCAGCACCATTTGGAAGTGGGCCAGGGGGACCTACTGTTGACAGCCACTGTCAGCAGAAGGTTAGTCAGTGAAAGGTGATTTTTCTACTGCAGATGCTGAGCAGAGAGCCAGGAGAAGCTTGGATTTAACATGATCTGTAGCAAAACAAACGTTGACACGCCAGTGTGTTACTGAGGGTGTCACTCTGCAGCACTGTCGTGCACTGCAGTGCACTGGCACCACTAGGAGAGGGGAAGCATCTTCAGGACCCTCAGCTGAAGTCAACAGACCAGCCTGTGGGCCTTAGGTCTTCTTGTAATTGCTGGAGGCTTGGCCCTGTTAAAATCAGTCTGTTAGTTAGCAGCCAGCCATGAATATTTTCCATGCTCTGCAAAAGCCAGTGGCCATCCAGAGGATGTCATCCCATTGGAGGTTCAAGAGGAGAAATGGCTTCTGTTCAGATGATCATTGTTTATTAACATCATTCAACCATGGAACCACTTTCTAGTCATTGTCATTTCAAAGTGGGTTAGGAAACCCCTTGAAATTTAGTTAGTATTTGTAATTTACTATTTGCAACTTCAAAACTAGAGATGGTACCATTTTTTCCCCCCTCTTTTTTGTAGCTGCTTCTTTTTCACTGGCATTTCCCACTGATCTGCTGTGACTCTCCACTGAGGTCTTTCACTGCTGCTCTTCAGTTGTCAGTAACTGAGGTAGTTTCTCTTCAGCAAAGGGCAGTTTGAGGAGATGTTTTGTAGACCTCTGGTCCTAGTGAAAAGGAGCAAATCTCGAGCCCTTGGTGATGTTTTTTGGTAGAGCCTGAGCAACCCTTTGAAGTGAAGCCTGAATGAGGGCATCATGTAGTGCCTGGAGGTTCCAGTCAGGGTTTGAGCCTCTTAGTAAGGGGCTCAGGAGAAAACACATCCCCTTCAACAACTGAGGAGAAAAGGTGTCCCCTACCCTTTCCTTTCTTCTCTTGCTTCACCAGCAGTTGTTTTCTCTTCTCCCCTCTCCTAGGCTTCTCCACTTTCCATCCTGCCATGGATGCAGTGCCCATGGGTGCACACCCCAAGCTGTTTGCTTTTCCCTGTCTCTGTGTTTCCCTGCTCTCAGGCTTGCTCTGGTTTTCCTGTTCTGACACAGAACTACTAAAAAAAAAAAAAGGAGAATAAAATAAAACTGTGAGTGGCTGGAAGGGAATAGCAGCTGTGTAATAGAGGCCAGCACACTGTCCCAGTGGGAAAGGTCCAACATCCAGGGATTGAGGTTATTCAGGAAATGGGAAACATATTTTTTCTTTCTTTGGCCTACCTCTGACAAACTACTGTTCTGCTGCATAACATTTTTATTCTCACTGGAGTATGACAAGCTGCAGAATGGAGCAAATATATATTGCAGGCATTTGTAAAATGCTAGATGGCTTTCCCTCAGACAGAAGTAATAGGTATAGTGGGTTAGGTGCAGGAAGAATAATAATTCACTCAGGGAAAGCTCTAGCAATTGCCCCTGCATCTAATATAAGTGGGAATGGAGAAATATCAAGGACTGTCACTGTCTTGTTCCCCACCCTCCTGCCCTCTGAAATTAACCAGGATCCATTATTTCATGTACTGTATGATCATGCCATTTGGGAGCAATAAGTGACCACATTTCCTCAACTTTATCACCACTCTTCTTGATTCTCTGTTGTTAAATTTGCTCCAGTCCTAATTTCTATTTGGAGCACATATGCTGGCCTTTAATTTGCAATTTACATGGATGATAGGGTGCTATTCAGAAACCTGTTTCTGCTGCCTTTGTGGTTTTCACCTCACCTCATGTGGTCATTAGGATGAACAGCATATAATTAACTAAATTCATGTAAAGCCCTGAATTGCAAATGCTTGTCTGTACATCCAGTTTCTTCAAAAATACCCCAAACAACAACCACTCCCCCCCCCCCCCCCCCAAAAAAAAAAAAAAAAAAAACAAAACAAAAAAAAAAAATAGAGGAAATCTAAACCTAACCAAAAGAAAACTTCCAGTGGTTTAACCAAGCTGTAAGAATCAGTGTCTGTTTTCTTGGGAGGTGCTATTTTGGGCTGTCTAATAACCCAACTGATTAATTTCTTTATTTTATCAGTGATTAGGCTTGTGTGTCACTCATTGGAGCTTAAAAATTATAAGATCTATTTGTGGGCAAGCAGCCAACAGGGAACCTATTTAGCTTGTCTATTTAGCTGGAGCCATATGGACTCAAAATTGCTTTCCTGTTGCCTGTAAAATAGTGGCCAAAAAGTAAGGTTTTTTTTTTTTTTTCCTCCCCCTCATATTTTTACAATAACATTTCTACAAATTGTGTTTCTCATTGAGTGCTGCAGTTTATGAGTTTGCTGCTTTCTACCCAGACTGGAACTTTGTTGGAAATAGGAGCTGGTTGCAGAGGTTGAAAGTGAAGCTTCAAGCTGAGGCCTTTTTTGATGGTGAAATACTATCCTGAGAGCTTGAATAACTTTGTTGAACAACAGAAGAAAATCTGAAAGGCTGTCCAGTAAATCAGGAATTATTCTGATGCTTTCTATTTCCTGTAGAATTTATTTTATGTTCTCTAACTTGTGCCTGAAACTTCAATTTATCAGGTGGTTCTGAGTACCAGGGCTGGGTGTTGTGATTATTCAGAATAAATCAGAAAGCCAGCTCTTGGAATTGGGCTTGAGTTGGCACATGTGCTGCAGCAAGGGAGAGGAAGAAGTCTCCAGATCCTGAAGAGGGAGAAGAAGGGTAGCTTGTGGTCTTGGAGCTCTGTAACATCCCTGAGGTCTGGGCTGTTCCTGTGATTGCTTTGGCCTCTCCTACCTGTGGTTTTATCTCCTAGCCAAAGCCTGCTGAGCCCACTCATGACAGCAGTGCCTTTTGCCCAGCCAGGAGGGTTCAGTCTTGTGCTGCACATGCTGGAACACTCACAGCCTTCTTGTTCCCTTGGTTGTGTGAAGGGGCAGATAAGTGGAGTTGTGTGGAGTGGGGGATGCTGAGGTAGAGTTGTCATGGAATTACAAACCAGCTGCATGCCTGCCTCTCCCTGAGGGAGGCATCCCCTGTGCTCCAATCCCAGTTTCTCTTCAGTGTGGCTGCAGTCTGCTGGGCTGTGATCCTCACTACCATAGAATCATAGAATTGCCAGAGTTGGAAGGGACCTCAAAGATCATCAAGTTCCAACTCCCCTGCCTGGCAGGGACACCAGCCACTAGATCAGGTTGCTCAGGGGTTGGTTTGTGTTAAGAAAAAGGGCAGAGCATAGAATGAAATGCTGCACTTGCAGAGGTCCTCTGAAATGTAATGATCAAACCTTCATAGTTGGGTCTTTGCAGTGATTTCCTTTTTCTACTCTGCTTCCAAGCAAAACCACTTTTCATTTGAATTTTATATTTTATGCTTCTGAATTCCTTCCTCATCCTGTTAACCTGTCTGTGGCTCTTGCTAAATAATCCCTGTCAGGCAGGGCTGGGTTGGAAGAGATTAGAGTTGTGTTGAGTCTGATGGCTGGGTTGGTAAGTCAGTCAAAGATTAGCTATAAACTTCATGCATGTTTGTTTGTTTGTTTGCTTTAAACAGAAGTGGTTTTTGTTTGACAGGTATCCTACAAGAAGGATGTGCAAGATACTCACAGATACACTGAAGTGCTGAACAGGCCAGACATAAAGATGGCAACTGAGATAACCAAGCTAATAAGTGATGTATGTTGTTACTCTGGGGTTTGATGTGCTCTTTTACTTGTTCTAATCTCAGATTATTTAGAATGCTGCTGAAGTTCTCCAATGTCATGAGCAGAAAACCTGCAACCCCAGATCTGATCTGGAGGCTTGATTAAAAAAAAAAACCCCAAACTTGCCTGATATGTTAGAAATTAGGGGTTTCTTCTGTTTTGATGTTGGCAGCATGACCTTTGCAATTATTGGTCACTGACCTGAAGACAACATTAATCTTACTAAAGTTGGGTTTGTTTCAGCTTGACTCATGATAACCCTTCTCAGAATAGTCCTGTGCTGGTATTACTGCACTTCAGAAGACATACCAAGCCTATTTTTTCCCCCCCTCAGCACAAGAGCAGCTCCCATCCCAGGGCTCCTCTTCCACCTCCCACCTTGTGCCAGGGAGGTGCAGTTCCCTGCTGTCCTTCTGGGAGCTGTGCAAACAGGCTGCTGCCTGTGTGGGGACTTGCCTCCCCAAGCTCCCCTCTCAAATGCTTTCCCCTCCCACTGGATAGGCTAAGGAAGCAGCAGTGTGTGATGCAGTTCCATCTTTTCTCCCAGGCAAGTCAAGCAGTGTGGATGTTCAAAGCCCTCAGCCAAGGTTTTAAGGAACTGTTAGTGGTTTGATGGGAGCCTGACTAGGCACCTATGGAGAGGCAGCTTTAAGAGACCTGAGATTCACCTCTTAAAGACTCAGGATTTTCTGAAAACCAAGAACTTTATGTTCAACACCCAAATTTACTAGCTGCTGTTTGAGCTCCCTTTGAGTTAGAGTGGCTTGGGGACTTGTGTTTCTCAGTCTGTTGCTATGGCATGTCCTTGCTGATTCACAGTGCCTGAGTAATGCAAGAAGCCTGCTTTGGATGATGGGTAATTCAATTTGTGGTAGCTCAGAGCACCTCTGGTTGACTCATCTGTGCTGTTCTCTAATGAAAATAAAGATGCAGCAGTTTGCATGGGAGGCAGTTAGCTGGAGAGCTCAGGTAACATCAGCCTGGTGGGGACTAGTTCTGCTCTGTTACACCAGTGCAACCTGACTGAGATCCAGCAAGGCTGCAGTGCTAAACTTGAGAATGGAATCTGACCTTGCATTGCAAAAGAAGCTGCCCCTCAGCCTAGGTTTGCCTCAGGACCATTTTCAGCTGCTGCAAATCACCTTGTGTGAACTGCAAACCCTGCTGCAAGAGATGCTTGCAACTCATTCCAGGATGTTTCTCAGGCTTGAGCTCTGCTTTTGTCTAGAGCTGAGTTTTGTGGATGCTGTGCATTGTGGCTTACAATAAATACTCTGTTAAGGAGCTGGAGCCTGAGAAGGGCTTTTCTCAGGGCTGATCAGAACAGTGGTGTCAGTGCAGGTCACCAAATGAGGCTTCTGCTGTCTTCAGTGCTTACATGTCTCTTGATAAAACATAAGCAAACAATTTAATAGTCATTCCTACTCATTTTTTTTTGGTCTTCTTTTCAAGGCTGAGTACAAGAAAGGAAGGGGAGAGATGAATAAGGAGCCTGCTGTACTTGGAAGACCAGATTTTGAACATGCTAAGGGAGTTTCAAAGCTGTTAAGCCAAGTAAGAGTCTCTCTCATTTTACAATGGCTCCATTCAGGTATCTCATTCCTGGTAAGGCAAGAAAATGTTTAGGGGTTTTTTGTGATTATCTCTAATTGCATGAAGATTATGTTCTCAGGCTTTGCCTGCAGTATGGCAGTGACTGGCAAACCTCAGGTTTTTGGGAAACAGAAGATGGATTTTGATGCAAAAATAGAATGAGCTTGGACTGTTCCAGCTCATCTCTGGTGGGGATGGTGTAGGTTTATGCAGATTACCTGGGATTTCTAGAACATTAACTGTAGGGAATTTGGAGGCAGATTTTGCTCCTTATTCAGTTGGAGTGGAACCTTACCCTGGGATGAATCCCACTGAAATCACTGGAGGGCTTTTGGGTAACTGCTTGCTAATGGGAGTAAGGGGATCTGAATTTGGCCTGACATGGAAACCACTTACCTTCCCTCCCCTGAAACTGAACCTTTTAGGTATGACTGTCTGTTATATATTAACCTTCCAACTCCCAACATTCTGTGATTCTGTAACCTCAAAAAAGAGGGGGGGAAAAAAGAGAAGGAAAAAAAAAAGGAGGAGGAAAAAAAGCCATTTGATGGGTTACATCATAACTGAAAAAAAGCTGAAAACCCAAATATTCTCTCTTTTCCTCTTCTGAATCTCCTCCTCATCTGCACTCCAGATCAACCTGGCATCCTGAGAAGGGATTTTTGTTTGACTATTGACCTGGTTTGTTTTTTTTTTCCCCTCTCTTTTTCACCTGGAGTAGTGCTTTAACACTGCCTTGCATAATGCTCACCAGTAATCCTGTCAGGCTACACTTAGAGCTTTTGTAAAGCCAGGACCCAGTTCTGCCCTCCTGTAGAAGGATAACAGCCTTTGATTGCAGAAGGCCATGTCAAGCCTTCCCAGAACTGGGAGAAAGCCCTAAGTGTAGCAGTGTATCCACTAGAGCAGTTGGAAATCAGGGTCATGTTGTAAATGCTGGTGGTTTGGCTAGGTAATAAATGGTTTCCCTGCAACTAGGATCAAATGAGCATAATGTCATGAAGCACAAGCTGCAGAGCAGTGCAGTGTCTGTGTGCAAGAGGTGCAACTCAGTTTGCTCTTACCAGATGTTGTCCTTAGGGACCTGCTCCATGATCTCCTGGTTCACACTGCACCACTGTTAACTTGGAAGCCTGAATAGTGCACAAAGGGAGAAGGAATCCTAGAATCACAGAATCATTATGGCTGGAAAAGCCCTCTGAGAGCATCCAGCCATGCCATGCTCACCACTAAACCCAAGCACCACATCTCCATGTTTTTTGAGCACTTTCAGGGATGGTGACTCCACCACCTCCCTGGGCAGCCTGGGCCAAGGCCTGAGAAGCCTCTCATGAAGAGAACATGAGGTTTTTGTTGCTTTGTTAATGTTGATTACTGAATCAAAATCAGTTTGTGTTTTCCCTCTTCCATTTTGTGCTCCTTCCTCTGCTGATAGCCAAGTCTGCTAAGAGATTCTTTTGTGTTTAGCAACCTGCAGGCTTGGAAGTCAAGTTGTGCTTTCTAGGAAGAGCCAGTGTGATGCTGCTGTGACTTGCAGGAAAAGGAGCCCTCTGTCTTTTAGCAAACTCCTTTAGTGGTCTTTAGAAGAGTTCAGTGTGTGGTATCCTTCCTTTCTGCTCAGTGGCTGTCTACACAGTCCTCTCCTTGCAGCCTTTTTCAGGACCTGGGGGGCTTGCAGCTGCCTGTCATCACAAAGAGGACCAAAGCAGATCCCTTTCAGCTAGCCCTCTCCATCTCAGCCTGGGACCCTTGAGGCTGTGGCCAGCAGTCTTAACAATCCAAAAATACCAGCTGGATCATGGGGTCCTGCAGGCTGATGCTGAGGCAGCTGCATCATGGGCTTCATCAGCACACTTTTTATCTCATTTTTACTAGTTGTGCTGTTCCTCTTGGCCAATATGTGCTGCACCTGCAGCAGCTTTATTGTTACAGTCTCTTCACTGCCAGGGACTGGGATGGCAGCAGTTCTAGCTGAGATCCTTCAGAGCATTTGGTGTGTAGGTTTAACTACTTCACATAGTCCAAATAGGACTATAGGTGTGGAGGGAAGAGAGGAGCAATTGAGAAAATGTAGCTTGCTTACTGTTTCTTTGTAAAGAAGATTCTTACTAAACCTTGGTGGTCTGAGCTCTGCAGCCACTGGGCCTGAATCCAAGTTTTGGGATCCTTCCCTTTCTTGTCCTTTCCTCAGTCTGTGCTCTTGTGGTTGCTTGCAGCAGGTGTGAGGGCCACATATTTTTGGAAAGGGAGGCAGGGCTTCAGCCTAGCACTCTGCATACAGCAGCATGGACATGGAGGTGCTGGAGTATGTCCAGAGAAGAGCAAGGAAGCTGGTGAAGGCTCTAGAGCACAAGTGTTGTGAGGAGCAGCTGAGGGAACTGGGGTTGTTTAGCCTGGAGAAGAGGAGGCTCAGGGGAGACCTTCTCACTCTCTGGAGCTCCCTGAAAGGAGGTTGGAGCAAGGTGGGGGTTGGTTTCTTCTCCCAAGTAACAAGTGATAGGACAAGAGGAAATGGCTTCAAATTGAGCCAGAGGAGGTTCAGTTTAGATATTAGGAAGAATTTCTTCCATGAGAGGGTTATCAGGCACTGGCCTTGGCCCAGGCTGCCCAGGGAGGTGGTGGAGTCACCATTCCTGGAAGTGTTCAACAAATGTGTAGCTGTGGACCTAGGGGCCATGGTTTAGTGGTGAGCATGGCAGTGTTAGGTTAATGGTTGGGCTGGATGATTTCAGAGGGCTTTTCCAACCATCATGATTCTATGGGAGCTGTAAATCCCAGGCTGCTTTCAGCAGTGGGGAGATGCACTCAGGCATTCCCCACCTCCTCTGAAGGGCAGGCAGCAGCAGCCATGAGGTATCTGATGTTTTTACATATTATTTGAATCATTACAACACTTAGGCATGCTGACCATCAATCAAGAGCACAGAAGAAAGTGAAGATGACCTCAGTGTCCAAAGAGCAGGGTGGTGAGGCAGGGTGAGGGAGCCACCTGTGCTGCTGGAGAGGAGGAGCCTGCATGTGGGTCAGTCCTGTCAGTCCTCCTCATCCAAGGATCATGGAGCAGGCTTGTAGCAATTCCAAGGTTTAAAAAATCATGGAGTGAATGATCTTTTCCTTGTCTCCAGACTTTCTGGCTTTGAGGGTGTCTCAGCAAGGGGACCATGATCAAGTTTTTGTGCTGCAAGTTGATCATCTCCCTTAATGGCAGGAATCTCTCCGCTGCCACTCGCAGAGAAATATTAGTTATCTGACCCTCACAGTAGATTTGCACAGTTGACACTTGTGATGGATGGGGTGGGAAGGGAAGATGATAACATGTTTTAATGTGGTGCATAGGGGTAGGTAATTTAGGGAGGATGGAGAACAGGAGCAAGAAGAGGTCAGGCAGCGTGGGTGTAAGGAAGGGAGAAAGCAATCGAGGCAAGCAGGAAGGCAAACAGAGTGAAGAAAATAGTGTTAATGTTTGACTGGCACTCAAAGCTCTACAAAAGCAGTGCAGTCTCTTATTTTTTCTTTCCTTTATTTTTTTCCCCTTTTTTTCCTCTTAATTTAACCAAGTTTTTGACAGCAGCAGCAGGAGCAGCAGCTCCCAGGACTGGTGTGTTTCCCCACAGCAGGTGGTAAGCCACCCCTCTCTGTTGATTTGAACCCGAGTTTAGAACAGGAATGGTGTCAGCTCTTGGGAAGACACAAAGCTTCTCCATTTGCTGAGTGCACCTTGTAAAATTTGGGTTATTTTTTTGTGTTTTTAATGAAGGCAAGATGTTTTTTTTAATGTCTTCTTTCTCTCTTCTCATGCATTTGATGAGCTCTCTCGTCAAGCTGCTGGTTTGAAGTGTTCCCCTTACAGTGGGCAATAACTGGCTTGATGAATAATTTTGGAGATTGGTATTTTGTGCTTATTGTTTCAGGGGTAGAAGTGTTAGAGGCAGAGTGTTTTCCAAAAGGTACCTTCTCTGAGATTCCCAGTAACAACAGAGAGCCCAAGTCTGTCTTTGCTTTCAACTCTGCTCCTGCTTTTAGCACCCCATATTGAACTGAGCTCTTTGTTCTGTTGCCTTCACTGTCTCTCTGCTCTGACAGGTTTTTCATTTCTTTAATGTGTTTTCATATGGTCATGAGGAAATGCTTTAGCTGCAAGTGTCTGCTTCATCCTGGGATCCCAGTGGTTGAATGATTCCATTTTTGTAGGTTCTTTGTGAATCTGACCAGTGGGTGATGTCATCCCCTTCTGAAACTGAACACTCCCTGTGTGAACAGCTTTGAACTACAGATTTGATTTAGGAATGTTGCTGCAAAGCTTCAAAAGACACTACTCTGTCCAGCTGCAATGCTGACTTTTATAGGTTTTGTGCAAGGCTGATGAGAAGTTTGTTTATCCAGGTTGTTTATCCAGGCTTTATTTAATTCCAGTTTGGTTTTTCAGGGAGGTTGTTGGGCTGAAAGCCTGCAAACTCTGCTTTCTTCAGCCAACAATTAGGGAGCAGCCTCCCTGCATTTCTTTTAAATTCACCCCCACTGCATACCCTCTAGAGAAATAAACAACCTGAAGACTTTAATTAAGGTGGTAAATAAGTAGCCATCCTTTTAAACACTCATTAAAGTAAAGCTTTTGATTAATGATGAAATCTGTAGATAAGCTTCCTCTAACAACTGTCATCTCTACTCCCACTTTCTGTTTGCTCTTTCCCCATGTTTGTGGCATTGCTGAGAACTCCTCCTTCAGATGTTTAAGAGATCACTGGTGAATTCTTTTCCTGCCTTGTTTTGAATCAGAACCCTTTCTCTCAGGCATATTTTTCTCCTTTAAACTGCATTCATAACTCTCTCCTGTTGCAAAGGAAGGATAAATACTGTGTGTGTTGTTTGCCAGTGACTCATCCCTGGGCTTGCTCTTCTCTCTTCTCCCTCTCCCACCCCACCCTTGCTTTCAAAAGGGAGAAAGAAACAGGAAGATCCTGGGGAAAGAGACAGTGAATGTGTGCATAGCTTCTGAGGAGATGAATCCCCTGTGACAAAGCAGAGCTAAACTGCTGCTGGAACTTCTCCTGAGACACTGCCAGGGCCATCAGACATTGTTGTGCACAGAGCCCCAGAACAGTGGTGTATGGGAGTATCTGAAGGGAGGGTGTCTGGAGGATGGAGCCAGGCTCTTCTCCATGGGGACAACAAGCAACAGGATGAGAGGCAGTGGGCACAAACTGGAACACAGGAGGTTCCACCTAAAGATGAGGAAGAACTCCTTTCCTGTGAGGGTGACTGAGCTCTGGCACAGGTTGCCCAGAGAGGTTGTGGAGTCTCCTTCCCTGGAGAGATTCCAAACCCACCTGGACACAACCCTGAGTAATGTGCTTTAGGGGACCCTGCTAGAGCAGGGAGGTTGGACTAGATGGCCTCTGGTGATCCCTTGCAACCTTCACCATGCTGGGATTCTGGGATTCTGTGTTGGGTTGGAGAGCAAAGGCAATAAGCAGAGCAACCAGCCAAGGCAGCAGGACCTAGAGGTACAGTGACATCCCTCAGTGCAAGGAGGATGTTTACAGTCAGACTGGGGGGTGATCTCTTTAAATTTGAGACCCTGCTGCACATGGGCATCAGGACTCCCAGTGCTGTGAGGACTGAACTCAGTTCAGTGGCTCCACATCTTTCCTTCAGTAGCAGTGATGACACTAATGAGGTTTTAGTACTGGAATCTCTAGATTGAAATGTATTGCTAAAAAAAAATAAATAACTCTGTTACAAAATGGCCTGGAATGGCTGCAGCTGGAAGATGGGAAGCCAGCTGTGAGGAGCAGTCCTTCTGGCACTGATGCTTTCACACTTAGGGACATCAAGGACTACTTGGTCTGTGTGCACAGTGTTGGATGGGCAGGAGGCACCCTGTGGTGGTTGGATGTTGAAGCTCTTGTGCACAATGCCATGAGCTGATGCCCAAGGAGGAGAAGCCAGCATTGCTCACAGTGCTGACTTGAGGTCTGCTTCCACAGGCTTTGGGAACAGCATGTTTCAGCACTGCCTGACTGGGATTAGAAGGCAACTTTTGGATACACCTTTTGGAAGAGAAAAAGCCTTTCCCTGCTCGTGCAGAGTGTGGATTTGCCTTTGAAGGAGGCAGGGTCTTTGTGTTCAGATAAATGCTGTTGCACTTGATCCAAAGCCAAGGCAAATAGCAACCAATCTGAACCAGATGAATCTGCCAGGAGGCAACAGAGATTCTCTTCCAGAGTTCCTGTGAAAGATTGTGAAGTTTGTCGTGTGTTCAGATAAAATTGCTCTTTAAAAGTGACATTAGTTTAGAGTTCCACTCCTTTGGAAAGTTAACAGAAGTTCTGGACTCATAATGTGTCTCTGGAAGATAGATGGCTGGTTTCTGTCTGAGTGGCTTAGCTTTAGTTGCTTCTAATGCTGATTAATGAAATATTGGGCATGGTGGCTAAACCTAGCAAGGTTGTGTCAGTTCAGCCCTCTTACAGTCTTGAGGCAAGGAGGAACTAAAATGGAAGAAGAAAATCTTCCCCATGGCTAAAGCTGAGAAGAAAGTAAATTTTGAAGGAGATAGTTTGAGGTGGTTTCACCACTTCATCAGACACTCAGGTGGGAACAGAGAATAAAGGAGTAAGGGAAAAGCCATGTATTTATGTAATGCAGAGCATGGTAAATGGTAATGGGAGTCACATAGGCTCAGATGGCAGGGGCCTGACTAACCTTCATGAGAGCAGCACAAAGTTCAGGCTGAACTTTTTTGTCCTCCCTGATGCCCAGCTGCTGGGAAGAAGCAAGGCATGTGTGCAGAGTGTCCAGATGTTTGATGATCATGCACAACAAGAAGGGCAAGGGAGGGAGGTTGGTTATTGGTTTGAGTTCATATTTTCACATTGAGTTCAGCAATGTTTTATAGAAGTTTTGTGACTTGACTTATTTTTAATGCCATTGCCTCAGCACTTCTGTATTGCTCATTTCCTCTTGCTTGTGTTGGCCTTCCCCCTTTTTCTTTGGAGCAAGAAGAAAAAGAGAGTGAAAGTGATAGCAGACAGTGATTTAATTACTCTTTCTGACACTGTCATGTGGTGGGCATTGTCCCCAAGAAGGGACTGCACTACAGAGAGACTCCTTGGGCTCTCATGGGAAATTGCTGGCAGAATTAAAACCAGACCTGAGGGCCCTGGTGACAATGTAGCATGGTGTGAGTGACACAGGGGCCTGGTGCTGGGAAGATGGCTGAGCAGAAAGTTTGATTCTCAGTTCCCACTTTCAAGTGGTTGAAAAATGTTACAAGTGGTTTATTCTGCAATTCATTAATCTTACATTTTTTCCATTAAAAAACCTGGTTTTGTTCTTCATTCTGAATTGAAGAATTCTAAGCAAATAGATGATTGCTGCTATTCCAACAGTTGTGATTTATTTGATTACTCAGGTGAGTCAGGGGGTTGATATCTACAAATCACTTGGAAACCAGTGCAAGGCAGCCACAGGTGTGGCTGAACTCAACTTCTTTAAACATCCTCATTGTTTAAAGATTTACAGATAAGGCAACTGCCTTTAGTAAGCTCCTTTGTAGTCTGGGTTCTCTGTGCTGCATGTTAATATTGGCTCTGTTGGTTGCAGGTGAAATACAAAGAGCAGTTCAGTAAGGAGATGAAGAGCCACCACTACAATCCTCTTGACAGTGCTTCCTTCAAGCAAGCACAGATTGCATCCACCCTGGCAAGTGATGTAAGTGAGTTTGCTTTGCAATTGATGTGCCTTTACATCCTGAAGAACCCAACCTTTGTTCTCAAGCAGAGTTCCTTCTTCCAGGACTTTTTAGGAGGTCAGACAGTGATAGAACCAGGGGAAATGGATGTAAGCTAGAGGAGAGGAGATTTAGGTTGGATATTAGGAGGAAGTTCTTCACTATGAGGGTGGTGAGACACTGGAACAGGTTGCCCAGAGAGGTTGTGGAAGCCTCATCCCTGGAAGCTTTTAAGACAAGGCTTGATGGGCCCCTGGGCAACCTGATCTAGTGGCTGGTGTCCCTGCCAGGCAGGGGGGTTGGAACTGGATGATCTTTGAGGTCCCTTCCAACTCTGGCAATCCTATGATCCTGTGATCTGATGAGTTGCTCTGAGCAGCAGCCTCTGGTCTGTGCTGTGTCTGTGTAGCAGGTACAACACCTTACCCTTTCTTCCTCTGCTTTGGAGGAAACTCCTCTCCAAGGGCCTGCAGAGCTTTTCATGCCTATATTAGATGAGATTCATCTCACTTAACTGTGTGTGTCAAAGATAAGACTGCTTACTCCAGCCTAATCACCTTGGACTTGGTCCCTTGGTATTTGGGAAAGAAATAAACTGGTCTAAAGAGCAGTTCTTCTGCCCTGGTGTAGATACCTGGCTTTAGAGGAGCAAAGAGGAAATGGCCCCGAGTTGTGCCAGGGTAGGTTCAGATTAGGTATTAGGAAGAATTTCTTCCCCCAGAGGGTTATCAGGCATTGGCCCAGGCTGCCCAGGGAGGTGGTGGGGTAGGTGTAGTACCTGGGGACATAGCTTTGTGGTGAACGTGGCAGTGTTGGCTGGATGATTGGACATGATGATCTTGAGGCCTCTTCCAACCATAACAACTCTATGATTCTAAGTGCTGACATCTCTCCAGTGGCTGTAGAAGGAGGTTGCATGAGCAGCTCAGGTTTGGATGTCTGTCTTCTAGACTTTGTTCTGCCAGTTGGTTTTCTGAATGATACTACAAAGTAGAGCAGTCACTAGATTCATCAGTGGGTGCCTCCTGCTGGAGCCAGACTGGAGAAGACATCTCTATCAAGTGATAATGCTGTTGGGATGATGTGTTTGGCAGTGTGTCTTAATACCAGAAAAATATGATCCCAGATAGCCTAGAGACAAGCCTTGATCCTGTCAGTCAGTGTTTCCAGAGCATGGGACACCAGCCAGTGGGAACAGGAGAGGCCAGCTCTGGAAAGGCTCCAACAGAATGTGTCATTGTTTCCAAAATCTACATCTTTATTAAAAAAATTAATTGAAGTAACTACTATTAGAAGTTGTGGCTGCTTCAGCCCTGGCAGTGTTCAAGGCCAGGTTGGATGTGGCTCTGGGTAACCTGGTCTAGTGGGTGGCATCCCTGCCCATGGCAGGAGGGTTGTAATTCTGTGGTCTTTAAGGTCCCTTTTTGAGGAGAAGTTTGAGAGGTGCCCAACTGCCTTGCTCAGAATGAATCCTTTACTGGCATTTCCTTTCCCTCCAAATAACAGTAAATGACTACCATCTAGTGGCTGGTAGAGTTTGTCCTGGGAAACACTTGATGCTTTCTCTTTCTAGATGCCCACAGTGTAATGGGAGGCTGTGAATTATTTTGTTTCTCCTTCTGTTATGGAATCTTTCTCTTTCCAGGTGAACTACAAGAAAGATTTGGAAAACCTCCATGATCCAGCCTCTGATCTACCAAACCTGCTGTATTTAAACCATGCTTTGAATATCAGCAAAACTCACAGTGATGTAAGTTGCCCTTAGAAGAGTGATCCCAAAAAGTGTGTGTGGTAAAGAATGCAGTGTGTGTAGGCACTGCAGAGGGCATAAACTTTTGGCTCTTGCTTCATGGTCTCATATGCAGCAGACTGTAGTGTGGTAACCATTGAAACTGGGGGTTGTGGTGCAGAAAAAAGAGAATTTTAGGAAGAAATATGTCAGTTATTAGAACAACTAATTCACTGGGTAAGGATCACACAGACTTCTGGTACTTGAGTGTTTCTTCCTTTGTTTTTTCCTTTGTTGACCTAAAATCCTTCTTTCCTTGCAAATCTTGTTTTGACTAAGATCTTCCTTGCTTCCATCTGCAGGTTTCTGTACTGAAGTGACCCTGTGCTAGTCTGATATTTGGACTTCTACCAGAAACAGCCTCTTGAGTGCCACCTTTCCTTAGAGTTTTTCTATCAAAACCTTTTTTCCCCTCCTAAATGTCTGAGGCTTTCTGCACTGGGTCAGCTAACAGAGATCTGCTCTGTTCCGCTGTGTAACAAGACATAGCCCCTGATGGGGCTGGAGGGCTGACACAGGGGAGCAGTGGGGGTTGAGGTAGGAAACCCCTGGCTTCTGTGCAATGCTCCATGTCTCTCTTGTCCTGAGGAGCCCAGACCTGAAGAGAGTTCTCCAGGTGGAGCCTCCCCAGGGCTGAGGAGAGGAGCAGGATCACCTCCTTCCACCTGCTGCCCTTGCCAGTGCAGCCCAGGAGCCCATTGGCCTTCTTGGCCACAAGGGCACATTGCTGGCTCAGGGACAACTTGTTGTCCACCAGGGCCCCCAGGGTCCTATTCTGCACAGCTACTTTCCAGCAGGTCAGCCCCAGCCTGTCCTGGTCCATGGGGTGATTCCTTCCCAGGTGCAGGACCCTGCACTTGCCTCTGTTGAATTCCAGAAGGTTCCTCTCTGCCCATTGCCTACCCAGCCTGTGGAGATCCCCCTGGGTGGCTGCACAGTACTCTGGGCTAGCAGCCACTCCTCCCAGCTTTGTATCATCAATTTTACTGTTTCCCTGGGATATAGCTTTCAAGTACACCTTGAACCTTCATGCTTCTCTTCATCTTTTGCATAACACAGCTACAGCTGCCCCAGGGTGACACTCTGCAACCTCTGTGCTACCAGCTAATATGGTTTGCTGCTTCACCTAGAGTGGAGAAGTGTGTGCAGCTTTATGAAACACATGCACTACAATAATGTATATATAAAATACCAGTGTAAAAGTGTTAGACAAGTCAGCTTCATGGCAATAAATTCCAGCAGTTGAGAAGGAAGCTTGCTGGGCAAGTTTGGACCCCACTAGCCTGATTTTGACTTGTCCAGCTCATCCTGTTTTGATTATTGTGTTGAGGAAGAGAGTTCCCAAGGTGGAATGCTCCCCTCAGATGGCATACATGGAATTTGAGCTGTGAAGACAAGGATGTAAAACTCTGATCTGAGTACAACAGCTGGGTGATTGTTTTGCACATTTTAAATCTGTTCCTGTGGTAGAGATTTGGTGATGCTAATGAACTACAGGCTAAAAGGAAAAGGAACTGAGATGTGTTTCATTTTATGGAGCAAGGTGAATAAATAGCACTCAAGAGACTGAATCTGGTGCCTGTAGTTTAGTGTAGCAAAAGGTTTTGTGATTTAACTAATTTGATTTTCAAGGGTTTTTAAAATTTTTCATCTTTTTAGATTTTGTTCTTTGAGTTGAGGAATAGAGTATAAGCATGAAGGCAGTATCTGGGGAGAATTTTCTTTCATTTCCACTGCAGAAGTGAATTTGTTTTGGGACAGTTGTAATTATTTCCACTAGGAGGCAAACCCAGACCATCATATGTGCACCTTTACACTTCAAATGTAAACAAAATTGTTTATCTTCTAGTGAACAGAAACATTTGGCTTTTGGATGAGGAGGCCAAGCATTTTCTCTAGGAACTTACCAAGTTTCTTTATTATGGTATCCTTCTTTTTCATTTCATCACACCATTTTAAATTCAACTTTAGCAGCAGAACTCCTGAGTTGGGAGGCCTAAAATATATGGTTTCCTTTGTGCTGTTTCTCCCATAGTTATTTAATATGGCATTTAAATTGCAAAACCTTCTGGATTTTGCCTCTGAGAACACCTTGGGTATTTCTTGTTTCAGTATAAATATAAGAAATGGTTTAAGCAAAGCAAGGGCTTCTCTCATGTCTCCTTGGCTACAGCTGAACAGAGGCACCCCAGAGAAAATGCAGTGCTTCAGAGTCAGGTATATGCAGTCATAAATGCATCTTGCAAAGAGAAAACTGCAGATTCTAACAGGGATTAAATCAGGCACAAAACTGCATGCCAGGTTAGGGTGATGCCCACACTCCATCAGAGGCAGCCCATGAGGAGAGTAGTTTTGCAGGACCTAAAACCTAGTGCAGCAGCCTGGCAGGGGAAGAGCTTCTTCCCACTGTTCTCAAGTTCAGACAGCACTACTTTTCAAGAGACAGATGAATTAAAATGACATTACTCATTCTGAATAGAATATTTTGATTTGTAGCTGTTTGCTCTCCTTTATGGCTTGTCTAGAATATTCCATCATACCCCCTGCTGATTGATTGATTAAGTAATGCATTTGCCCATCTTAATCAGCAGAGAGTGAATGACTGAGTTCAGGCTTCTCCAGCTCTCCAAACAAAGCATATTTGCTTTGTGAGTTAGCAAAGAGTTTTGTGCTGATGTCTTAACCCTGTGTCCTTCAATGTGACTTTGCTGCTAGCTTGGAGGTCATAGTCAGCAGTGGCTGTGAGGGGCATGGTTGGAGCAAAACTGGACCCTACCAAGGCAGTAGATTTCCCTCCCCCAGGTACAAACCAAAGTGTGTTTCAGCATAGTCCTCCTGAACCTGAAAGAGAGACCTGTGGGGCCTGGCTGTGAAACAGATGTTGTTGTTGTTCCAGTAAATGTGGTGGTTAAGGGAAACAAGACAGGGGATCCTGTGGAAAAGCTGCCAACTGCTCAGACAGAGGTCACTCGGCCAAAATCATGCAATTAGTCTGAGGCTTGTGACTGATGCTCCTCACTCCTGCTGTCACTATTTTTAGCTCTGACATTTTGAAGCAAAGGAATGAATGACTCCAGAAGATATTTCCTTGCCTAGCTGCCCTCTTTCTCCAACAGGTTGAATGTGGGAGGAGTCTTCCAAGTCCAAACCTCTAAGGAGTAAGGCTGAGACAGAATTTGTCTGTCACTGTGGCAGGCCCTCAACTCACATTCTCTCAGCTGTTAACAGCCTTTATTTTTGTTTTCCTAGGTCAAGTACAAAGAGAATTATGAAAAATCTAAGGGCAGATCAATGCTGGAGTTTGTGGATACACCAATGTATCAAGTTTCAAAGGAGGCTCAAAAGATGCAAAGTGAGGTTAGTAAAGCTCTTGTGCTGGAACTGGTAAAATTTCCATCCCCACAGAAGCTATCAGACATCTACACATACACAAGGCCAAGTGCAAGATCCTACATCTGGGTCAGGGCAATCCTAAGCACCAGTACAGGCTGGGTGAGGATTGGCTTGAGAGCAGCCCTGGGGAAAGAGACTTGGGGGTGTCAGTGGATGAGAAGCTCAACATGAGCTGCTAGTGTGCACTTGCAGCCCAGAGGCCAACTGTATCCTAGGCTGCATCAAGAGAAGCGTGGCCAGCAGGTGGAGGGAGGTGATTCTCCCCCTCCACTCTGCTCTCCTGAGACCCCACCTGCAATATTGCATCCAGTTCTGGAGCCCCTGTTACAAGAGGGACAAGGGGGTGCAGGAGTGAGTCCAGAGAAGGGCCAGGAGAATGATCAGAGGACTGGAGCACCTCTCCTACGAGGGCAGACTGAGAGAGATGGGGTTGTTCAGTCTGCAGAGGAGAAGGCTCCGAGGAGACCCTCTTGTGGCCTTCCAGTATCTGAAGGGGGCTACAAGAAAGCTGGGGAGGACTTTTTAGGAGGTCAGGCAGTGACAGAAGCAGGGGAAATGGGTGTAAGCTGGAGGAGGGTGGATTTAGGTTGGCTATTAGGAGGAAGTTCTTCAGTGTTAGGGTGGTTAGGCCGTGGAACAGGTTGCCCAGAGAGGTTGTGGAAGCCTCATCCCTGGAAGCTTTTAAGGCCAGGCTGGATGGGGCCCTGGGCAACCTGATCCAGTGGGAGGTGTCCCTGCCATGCAGGGGGGTTAGAACTGGATGATCTTTGAGGTCCCTTCCAACTCTGACAATTCTATGATCTTATACACAGGTTAAGAAAACGGATGAGGCAGATTGTAAAGGTTTTATAAATAGAGGCTGTGAGTAGTTCCCTTTGCTGCTCTGTAGCTCAGTTCTTCAAATTTGTTTTTCTCCCAAGGCCATGGGTGCTAAGACCAGGCAGAGATTGTATGTAGCATCATTTAATTGAGAAGGAGCTCAAGAGGTCATGTAGGTCAGAGATTCCTATTTACCTTTGCCTTTAATTCCACTGGAGTGGGCAGGATTCTAAGGCTGGAGCGAGTGAAGTCACCAAGCCCAGTCTGACCTTGTGCCTTAACTGAAATGTGCTCCTGGCAAGGAGTGTTCCCAGGCTCCAAACAGCACTTGTTACCTTCTGTCAGGCCATACTTCTCCAGCTTTTTATTAAAAACTTTTATTAAAAAACTTTTTTATTAAAACCTTCCAGTGGTGGAGGCTTCCTGACCTTCAGGTAATCTAGTCCAGTGCTTCCCCATCCCTCCTGAGAGAATGTCCCTGTGTCTCACTTGCTGCAGCTTGATTCCCTTAATTTTGCTGGGTGTCATGGGAAACAGATTCTTTCCTCCTGTTGGTAAAAACTTCTGTGTTTTGAAAACCATGACCTTGTGTGGCACTTGTCTTCTCTACCAAGCCAACTGTTTCAGGTTAAGCATTCTCTCAGACAAAAATACCAAGGGATGGCATTTCTACAGTTGTCTGGGACTTCTAGAGGTAATCCTAGCTAATGAGATGAGTCATAAAGTTGCTGATTAATGTGATAACTAACTTGTGGCATGGCTCATTTCTGGGTCTGTTTAGAGTGTTCTTTTTGAAGTGTGCTTGCCAATGGACCTGCTTGTGTCACTGATTGTTGGGTTTGCTTCAACAGAAACTGTACCGCAGAGATTTTGAAGAAGGGCTCAAGGGAAAACCCTCCATGGATTTAGACAAGACCCCAGAGTTCCTGCATATCAAAGAAGTCACTAACCTTCTCAAAGAGGTAGAGAATTATTATGAAGTGTTGTTTCTTTCTTGTAGTTGTTGTTATGTTGGAAGGGAGATTGATTTGGACCAGGGGATAGAGTGCACCCTTAGTAAGCTTGCAGATGACACCAAGCTGGGTGGGAGTGTCGATCTGCTTGAGGGTAGAGAGGCTCTGCAGAGGGATTTTTTGGTTGTAACAACCCCCAGCAGTGCTACAGGCTTGGGAGGGAGTGGCCAGAGAGCTGCTAGGCAGAGAAGGACCTGGGAGTGCTGATTGACAGCCGTCTGAACATGAGCCAGCAGTGTGCCCAGGCCAATGGCATCCTGGCCTGTATCAGGAACAGTGTTGTCAGCAGGAGCAGGGAGGTGATCTTGCCACTGTACTCAGCTTTGGTGAGGCCACACCTTGAGTGCTGTGTCCAGTTTTGGGCCCCTCACTACAAGAGGGACTTTGAGGTGTTGNCTTCCAGCTGTGACTATTCTATGATTCTAATGGTAATAAGGAGCAATAAAGAGCACCATGAATGCTGAACAACTTCACTTGATAGCTGAATACAAAAGCGACTTCATGAGTAATAGTTGCCATGTGCCATTTTATACTCTGAGTAGTGCTGTAGTAAGAATGGCTACTTCCTGAGGTCTCCTTATGAACAGCACACCTGAACCAGAAAACCAGAGTTAAATGAACAAATCAGATGCCTCCATAGAAGATGGAGTTGGCAGGATATTGGCAGGACATTCCCTCTGAGGGCCTCAGTTTGGGAATTTGTTCCTTCCTCTGGGCTCTAATAGCCCAGATTTGGTGACCTTCCAGGCATGCTGCAAAAGACATCTGTTTGATAGGGTTTTGGAGAGGGCCTGGTGTTTTCTTTCCAGACAGATGAAGGAGTGGAAGGGAATACTTCTGTTGGTGTCCAGATGGCAGTTTTCTCTTTTGAGTAGTGATTTCAGGTTTATGAGAGTCTGCTGTGGTTATGGAGATGTCTTGAGCTGTGACATAGTCACTTTGAGCTAAAGGAATTGAAAATGCAGCATCTATCTGCCATACAGCTTATGGGGGAGAATAAAGACCACCAAAATTCCATGCCAGGTTGCTGGGATACATCATCATCTGTTTGGAGCAGGTTTTGTCAGAAGGTGCAGGTGTTCTCTCTGCCCATTCTTTCCTGCAGATCTGCCCAGTGTTCTCCACTTGTATGTATGTGGCTTTAGAAATGATGCCACTTTTCCCCCATAACTAGAATCCTTCTATCTTTAGTCTTTTTTTATACTGTTATTCAATACTCTTTCCATGTGGGGTGTTGAGTATTGATTGGGTCTATAGATTAGACTTACTGCTTGACTATATTTGGAAGGAAATTTATCAGCAGAATTCATAATTCAAATACCAGAGCTGCTAGGTAGTTGAATTTGGGAGCCAACAGCACCCTGTTTCTATTGATTGTATTAAGAATTGATGTTTTGCTGTGGCTCAGATGAACAAATTGAGGATGCTAGGATCAAAAATCCTGAACCTTATTCCTTTCCTTCTTCTTTAAACAACTCATCCCAGTCTATGCTGATATCAAATGGGTAAAGAAAAGGTTTTCTTTTCAGATATTTAGGGGTTGGACTTGGATGTTCTTTGAAGCTCCCTTCCAATCCAAATCATTCTAGGATCCTTTATTAGTCATCCTCTAATAAAGAATTAGTTCCCAGAAGCTTGGCTGCCAGGTGGACAAGTCTGAAGCAAGGTCTAGTTTGTGCAGAAGCATTCTGTCTGTGCATGTTTCATGTGTGGCTACTGACTAGGGAAAGCCACAAATGTTGGAGTTCATCTTGCTGCATGCTGAATGTCCCCAGAAGTGCTCAGTGCATTTGTAGTTGCAGAGGGGCTGGAAATAAAACAAAATCTTGGGAAAGGTTGAGATGACTTCCCTCCACAGTGCTCCCTGCATGAAGATGTTCCCTCAATTCTTACCTCCTCAAGTTTTATGGCTCATTACTGGGGGAACAAGCCATGCTTGTAAGCCAGGGGGGAAGAATAGGAGCAAATGGAAATGGCCTTTTAATGCAGAACTGCATGAATGTAATTTGATTTTATAGCCACATTCAGGGAACAGATTCCAAACCCAAAGGTTGCATACATCAAATTCATTCTTCTCTTTTAAGGTTCAGCAAAATGATGTATTTCTTCACAGTCAAGGATGTGGCTCAGTCTTTTTGTGTGAAGGTTGATAAATAAACTTTAGATAGATACTGCATGAAACAAGAGGGAGAACCTGGAGTTACTAAAAAATGAATTACTTGTTCAATGACTTTTTTGGGTGTGTTTCTGGTCAGCTGTTATCCTGTTATTTTAAGGCAACTTACTCTGTTGTCTTCCCACTGTAGAGAGTTCTGCCAAGATTGCACATTTTGGAACAGTAAGAACTTTCTCCACATTCACACCTCCTTCAGGAGAGAGAGCTGTAAATGAACAGAAGTTATCTCTTGCTTGTTGTAGGACATGTTTCTGATGCTAAAGAGGAGCTTCATTAAAAATACCTGGCTTCCCTTTGCTTATTAAAGAGCTTATGCAGAGACAAAGGTGCTGGCTGCTGCTCATGAGATCTAATATGTGGTTAGGAGTATTAATTCACAGAATCATTATGGTTGGAGAAGCCCTCTGAGATCATCCAGTCCAAGCATCCACCCAACACTGCCATGCTCACCACTAATAAATCCTCTGAAAAAAGATTTAGTTTTGTTCTAGTTTCTTTGCTTAAAAAAAACCCCAATTGAAATCTGGTGGTGGGAAGAGCAATTGAAAGTCCTCACAAAACACAAAGATCTCAAACTTCAGTTAGGCTTACATCAGCTCTCTAGGAACTGGGAAGAGGAGAAAGAGCCAAATGTCCCTGGACAGCTTCTAGTGGGCTTTTCATTTTCTACTGAACCTTTGGGCACTCTGGAGTCTGCAGTTGCTGAATGCTCATGGATCACATCAGTGCAGTGTCTGAGGGGCACAGAAGTGATATGGTAGGAATATTGCTTGGGCATGGTGATTGATCAAGCAGTCATTTCAACAGGGCCTAGTGTGGAGCTCAGGCCATCATCCACCCTGATTGTGATGCCATTAGTGGAGCAGAGGTAGAACCTGCAGCACAGCATGTGCTGGTGCTGCCTAGGAGAGGACTAGTTCTCAAGAGCACAGCAGGAAAATACATGACTGGGCAGAGACCAATGGGATGAGTTTTAATAAGGGTAAATGTAGAGTCCTGCATTTTACCCCAGCAGTGCTACCGGCTTGGGGAGGAGTGGCTGGAGAGCTCCCCAGCAGAGAAGGACCTGGGGGTGCTGATTGACGGCCGGCTGAACATGAGTCAGCAGTGTGCCCAGGTGGCTAAGAAGGCCAATGGCATCCTGGCTTGCATCAGGAATAGTGTGACTAGTGGGAGCAGGGAGGTGTTTTTACCACTCTACACGGCACTGGTGAGGCCACACCTCGAGTACTGTGTGCAGTTTTGGGNGGAGTCACCATCCCTGGAGGTTTTTAAGAGAAGGATAGATGTGTTTCTTCAGGGGATGATTTAGGGGTGAGAGTAGTGTAGGGCTATCGGTTGGACTAGATGATCTTGAAGCTCCTTTCCAACCGTAATGATTCTGTGATCCTGTGAAACCTTTTCACTTCTTCAGCATACAGTACCTTTTGATTTCCCAATTTCCAGTTCTATTGTAGCTCTGTAACCTCTGCTTCAGCTAATTCATATTTCAGAGACATTTCAGAGAGACCTTTCAGATGTTTAGTAAGTGACATTTCTTTTTAAAGGTCTTTTTTCTTTCCCAATGCCTAGAAAGAGTACAGAAAGGATTTGGAAGAAGGGGTGAAAGGAAGAGGGCTGACAGTGTTTGAAGACACCCCAGATTTGATTCGAGTGAAGAATGCAGCTCAGATCCTCAACGAGGTATGTTCTGCTAGCCCAGGGTATGGGTGGCACAGAAAGCTCACTCTTGACTGAAGACATGCCAGGTGGGTGGATGGACTGATGGGTTGATTGGTTTAACATAGATCTAGAGTGAAATCTGTAAGTATTGAAACTAAGGCTGTTTCTGGTTTGCTTCAGGAAAAAAAACAACTTAAGACAAATATTTCAGCTTTTCAGGCAATGAAAAGGTCAGTGGAGATTGTTTGTGGGGTCAGTAGACACAGCATTGAAAACTGGCTTCATTTTTCCATCTATTTATTTGTTCAGCCAGTGTAATTAGTACTGTAATGACAAAAGAGTTGGCTGTTAATGGGCTTGTAAAGAAAAGTCAATGACATAATTTTGAGGTTTTTGGAATCCCATACCTGCTCTCTGCAAACAAATATTGGTAATGACTGCCAGGAGTCTTGGGGAGAGCTTCTATCCAAACAAACTGTTCTACTTGTGAAAATGTTTTTCTAAGAGTAGAGTTGCTCCTGAGGAAATGGATTTTTCTGGAGCTTGTGGCTCATCCCATGCAGACAGACAGGTAGGAGAGGCTCCTTCTAGAGAGGGTTTTTAGAACTTGCCTTTGGTATTGGTCTAAGTTGCTCTGGAGGCTGTGTGAAAGCACAGAAGTATACAACCTACAACTCCCTGGAAGGAGGTTGGAGTAAGGTGAGGGTTGGTGTCCTCTCCCAAGTAACAAGTGATAGGACAAGAGGAAATGACCTCAGGTTGTACCAGGGGAGGTTCAGGTTGGATATTAGGAAAAAATTCTTCCCTGGAAAGGCTGTCAAGCCCTGGAGCAGGGTGCACAGGGCAGTGATGGAGTCACCATCCCTGGATGTATTTGAAGCACATGTGGTGCTTAGTGATGTGGACTTGGCTGTACTGGGTTAGTGGTTGGAGTCAATTCTACCCCCAACTGAAGGGCAGGGAATGGAAGTGGAAGACTCCTTGACATATGAACTGTCTCTTGAAGGACCACTCTGTTGTGGCCAGCAGAGCTGCAAGCTACTGGCAGAGCTGCAGCCTCTGGGGGTGAACTTGCTGAGGCTGCTTGGGAAGCAGCGTTGGGGCTGGATAACGTGGAGAGGGAAGAGGGAAGGCAAAGCTCATGCTGTACTTCATGCCTTCAGGGAGTCCTTCTCTTAGAGTAATAATATATATTATATTATTTATATATTTTATAGTAATTGCATAGACTCATAGAAAGGTTAGAGTTGGAAGGGATCTTTAGAGGTCATCTAGTGCAACGTCCCTGCTCACAGCAGGGACATCTATAACTAGATCAAGTTGCTTAGAGCCCCAACCAACCTGACCTGGAATGGTTCCTGGGATTGGACATCTCCCACCTCTCTGGGCCACCTGGGCCAGTGCATAATTTCCTCTGTGTGTGTCCATCTGTGTCTATTTATACAGCCATATACATACCCAGCCATAAGAACCATGGGGGATGCCATGCCTAAGGCAGAAGTAGTGTAGGAGCTCCCAGGATTGCCTTGCCCTTGGTGTTTTACACACTGCCAAGGTGGGAAGCAACATCTGCCATTCCACCTGTAGCAGAAGGAAAGTCAGGGGTGATGATTTCTCACAGGTTAACTTACACTTTTGGTAAAAGCCAGTGATTTGCAAAGCAGGGAGTTGTTTCCTCATGTGTGTTTCCACATCAGAGTGAGGCAGGCATGGAAGGCTGAGTCTTTGCTCGTGTCATTTGAAGTAATCAGACCATTCCAGTGAGGAGCAGGATTTTTCCCTCCTTTTTTTTCCTAATCTACAACCCAAAAAATAATTAACAAATAAGAAAAAACAATTTTTGTTAATTGCATGTATTTATTTTGATATAAAAACCACCTATTTTCCACAGGCAGAGAGAAACTAGGCTAGGAAAAGAGTTTCTAATTTATGTTGAGGAAAGAGCAGGGATCATGGATGAGTCCTGCCTTATAGCTGTGGTTCAGGAAGAGACCTAGTAGATGGGGGGTTGGAACTGGATGATCTTTGAGGTCCCTTCCAACTCTGACAATCCTATGATCCTATGAATGCATCACAACTTCCTGCTCTGAAAGTTGACTGGAAACAATTCTGTATGGCATTACATTTCTGACATGAAGTCTTTTCATAAATCAAATATTATCTTAGAAGTCCAGTGTGGTACAGTTAGGCTGGCACCAAGTTTCAGCTGCTTACACTGGGTTCTGCAGAGCTAGACTTCCCCTTCCTTCAGGGGCTCACTGGATCGAGCTATAGGGACTGATTCTCCCACCTCTGCCACATCAGAAGTGCTGGGGCACTTCTGTCCACTCAATGGACTCAAATCTCCTCAAGTTTTCCTCCTGTAGCTTTGTTTTCCTGACAAGAGCTTACCAAGGATTTGAGAGTTGTGACTCTTCAGCTTTTTGATTGACTCTGATCTAAACGTTGGATCTCCTGTGCCAAAGCCTACCTGTAGCTCTCTGGCTGTTGTGAATATGATGTATAAAGTTTTATCTCCACAGAAACAATACAGGAGAGACCTGGAAACTGAAATTAAGGGGAAGGGCATGGAAGTTGGTCCAGATACTCCTGAGATCAGACGAGCCAAGCAAGCTTCTGCCATCGCAAGCACGGTCAGTGTCAGCAGCAAGGAGTAGCAGTGTCCTTCTCTCTGTCTGTACACTCAGGAAAGGAAGGGGAGGACTGGGTGGATCTCTGGCACCATTACCTTCATTGGTCTTAAATTGGGTGAGGAAGATACTGTCAAGGTGCAAGGATCACTCAGGACTTTTTAGGAGGTCAGACAGTGACAGAACCAGGGGAAATGGGTGTAAGCTAGAGGAGGGGAGATTTAGGTTGGATATTAGGAGGAAGTTCTTCACTATGAGGGTGGTGAGACACTGGAACAGGTTGCCCAGAGAGGTTGTGGAAGCCTCATCCCTGGAAGCTTTAAGGCAAGGCTTGATGGGGCCCTGAGTAACCTGATCTAGTGGGAGGTGTCCCTGGCAGGCAGGGGGGTTGGAACTGGATGATCTTTAAGGTCCCTTCCAACTCTGACAAGTCTATGATTCTAAATACCTAACCCATGGAGCTGTGTAGAGTCTAAAAGTTGCATAACCAACATACAGGGGAAAGTTAAGGCTGCCCAGAACTTTGACCTTTACATCATCTTTTACAGGTTGTGCTTGTTCCTCCTGAACCACAACTGGACTGGGCTGTGTTCAGTACCTGCAGCTACTGCAGGCTTTTGGGTCTAACTAGCTGCTGGTTTAGTTAAGGCCAAATGTTGAACAGAGTTAGAGAGATGCTGAAGCCTCATGTCAGTGAGGCTGGTGATAAGTCTTGTGAGGAGCAGCTGAGGGAACTGGGCTTGGTTAGCCTGGAGAAGAGGAGGCTCAGGGGAGACCTCCTCACTCTCTGCAATTCCCTGAAAGGAGGCTGGAACCTTGGACTGGGGGTTGGTCTCTTCTCCCAGGTTATCAGTGAGTGGACAAGAGGAAATGGCTTCAAGTTGCACCAGAAGAGGTTTAGACTTGATATCAGGAAAAATGTCTTCACTGAAAGTTGTCAGTCATTGGCCCAGGCTGCCCAGGGCAGTGCTGGAATCATAATCCCTGGAGGTGTTCAGAAAACATATAGATGTGGGCACTTAGGGGCATGGTTTAGTGGCATGGAAGTGATAGGTTGACAGTTGGACTTGATGATCTTGAAGGTCTCTTCCCACCTTAATGATTCTGTGACCCCAACCTTGCAAAGCCCAGCTGAGGGAGGAAGCCTCATCTGCCTGTGTCTGTGATTGTGTCTGCCAAATCTGCAAAGACAGGTGGATTTAAAGGCTGGGACAGATTGGCAGTGATCTGTTAAAAGAGTTTTGAACTGGTCAGCAGCTGCAGCAGGTGTCTTGTGGCTAGATCCTGCAAATGCTGTTGGCTCAGTAGTTCCTTAGTGACTGGAGAATGCTATTGGGTGGAACTGCACAGATTCAAGCAGGAAGACATTCAGAATTTGGCTGTCAGACATTTAGAATTTCCAATGCTGTTCTTTTCAGAAGGAATACAAGAAAGACTTGGAGAATGAAATTAAAGGCAAGGGCATGGGAGTGGGCATGGATACCCCTGATATACAACGAGCCAAGAAAGCTTCTGAGATTGTTAGCCAGGTGAGTACAGAGTGAATCTCTGGAGAGTGCTCTGGAAGTAAAACACAGTGAGATGTTAAGATGGAAAATCTTCTTGAGCATACTTGGGCTACAGGGAATCAGCAGGGCACAATAAAATATCCTGTAGATTAAAGAAACTCTCTACAAACTCACTGAAAGGAGGTTGGAGGCAAGTGGGGGTTGGTCTCTTCTCCCAGGTGACTAGTGACAGAAGAGGAAATGGCTTCAAGTTGCACTAGGAGAGGTTTAGGTTGGGTATTAGGTTGGATATTCACCCTGCAAGAGTGGTTAGGCATTGGCCCAGGCTAGTGGTGGAGTCAGCATCCCTGGAGGGCTTCAAAAAACATGTAGACATGGCACTTGATGACATGGTTTGGTGGCATGGGGGTGCTGGGTCGATGGCTGGACTTGATGATCTTAGAGGTCTTTTTCTAACCTATGATCCTGTGTAACTGAGGAGTTTATTTCCAAGTCTGAGCAGTGCTATGGGGATAGCTTTCAGGAAAGCATAGACAAATAACTGTAGGATTAGGTATGTATTTTCCTTCTTTTTTTTTCTTCAGAAAGAATACAGAAAGGATCTGGAGACTGAAATTATAGGAAAAGGGATGCAAGTTGGCCCCTATACTCCTGAAATACAGAGAGTCAAGAGGGCTTCAGAAATAGCAAGCCAGGTAGGCAGAGTTCAAAGGCTGAGTGTTTGTCTTCTTTGTAACCTTGAGTGCTTGACATCAATTGCTCAAAATCCTTCTCTAGCTCTGGAGAGGCTTTCCTGCCTATAGTAAATTAATTTACATGTGGTAAAAAGACTTTACTGCCTGATTGTTGTTTGTATCTAGGCCTGTCATGCCATGTAAATTGACTTACAATTGTTTACATCTCCTTGCAGGTCTTTTTACATTACCTAATGAGAGGGAGATATATCCTGACAGTGAAGGAAATATCTATATATCTAAGAGAATATCTGTTTTGTGTGTGTGTGTGTATATATATATATATATATATGTATCTATATTCCAGTGTGGGTCCCAGTGTCAGGGGTGATGATAACAACACCATGGAGAGGAGAGGGTGACGTAAATACTGGACAAGGATGTTGAGGCTCATCAGCCCTAGGCATCCTTTGTTGCAGTCTGGGTATTCTGAGCTCAAGAAAGCAAGAAACAGACATTTAAAAGCTATTTTCCAGAAAATGTACAAAGATGAAGCAGAGAAGATGCTCTGGAACTATTCTGCTGTCCTAGACACTCCAGAGATGGAGAGGATAAAAAGCACCCAGAAGAACATCAGTTCAGTGAGTAACAGTGCTCCTCTCTTCACTTGCCACTCCTCAGATGTTTTTCAGTTTAACCAGGCTCTCTTGTGCCACAGCATGAAATAGGGAGCTTAGGAGGAAATGTCCTTTGAGCCATTTGCATCATTTTCCTGCCAAAAGCTGTATCACTCCTCTCTTTCAGTAAAAAATACCCAGCTTTGCTAGGTGTGACACTGTTATTGTGAACTGCCAAACCACTTACTCCATCTTGCCAAGCCACAGTTATTTTTAAATGAAGAGTTTTCTGTTTTCTTTCTCCATCAGGCCCCAGGAAGTCCTTTATTTAAAAGGATAAAACCAATCTAAGGCTTGTTACTATGCATACAATATCTTTTTTTTTCCCTCTGTTTCCTATCCTATGTGCAGGACATGAAGATTTGGGTATAGAATTAGAATAAATCCAGTTTCACAAATAGATATTTCTAATGATTTTATGTTTTGCTGGATATATGTCTTAATTTTATGCTAGATTTAAGCTTCAGTTTATCCTTAAATAAAAAATAGGAGCTTAGATCTCTAAAGTGGCCTGGTTTGGGATGCACTCAGTTCCATTTCCTTTTTGGGCCCATTAATTCTGCTGTTAGTAATTCTGGCTTTGGCTGTAATAAAGCAGAGAAGAGAAGAGGAGTAAATGCAGCCAAAGGCTGTCCAGTGAGTGTCTGGTTTATGGCAGATTGAGTGATACTAACAGAGCCAATGGCTTGAGAGAAAGGAATAGAAGTTACTTGAATATGTTAGTATTGCCTGGCAGAGGTGTTGCTCCTAGAACTGTTCTCAGCTTCTCCAAGTCCCCATGAGTGCAAGGTCAATTTAGGTTCTCTTGGAGATGGTTATCTGCAGCTCTCCCCTGTTAGCAGGGGAGGAAAAGCCTGTGGGGGGAGAGAGGGGAGAAGAAAAGTCTTTGAGTCTGCTCTAGGCAGTGGGCTCTTCTCTAACATCTTCCAGCCATTACCTGCTCCTTTTCTTCCTTCAGAGGAGAGCAGCTGAAAGCTGCATCTCCCTGCCCAGGAGCTGGTGACAGCCCACTGGCCCCTCTTGCGTTTCTCTTGGTTTCAGTGATGCTCTGCTGCCCTGGGTGATGGGGATGGCACCATAGCTCATCTCCCTGGCATCCTACCTCTGTGCAACAGAGGGCACCCAAGTCAGCATCTCCCTGCTCCAGTCTTTGCTGGCTTTTGAGTCCTCAAAGAGGTCAGTGGGCCTGGCAGGATGGACTGGCTGACAGATACCAGACCCATAATAACCTCTCACTACTTAATTAAGGCTTGAGGAGCCTCTGATGCCTCTGAACCCCTTGCAGCCCTGCAGGCTAGTCTGTGCTCTCAGTGCCAGGCCTGACAGTTATCCTCCTTGTTAGTACACTAGATAATATCAAATAAAAATGTCTAGTCTTTGTGTTTTGGATCATCCTGGTTCTGTTTGTTTTCCTTCAGATGGAGGAAAGCAATTTACAGCTGATTAAATGATCATTTTTTGTTCTCTATTTTGATTTTTCAGCATTCTGTGCAATTTAGATTATAAAGGAAAGTTACTTTTCCCCAAGTTAAGCTATAGCTGTGAGCAGCCCCAATGGAAAACAGTAAAATGATGACCCCTGATAGGCTTTTGATTTTTGGATTTTGTCTCAAGTATTTTCCTGCCTTAAGGGACCAAAAAATAAAATGATGGCTAGCTCTGCAGATAAGATCAGTGCTGCTCTGAGCTCCCTACCCCATTGGGCAGGTGCTTTACAAGAGGATATTTACTGCAGAGTCATCTCTTTCATAGAAGAGTTCCCAGCTCCAGCATTTCTGACCACCCCCTCCTTGGTAGAGGAAAAGAGAAGTATATTTGAGTTCAAACCTCTGTGTAAATCTTTCAGCTGTGGACTGACATGTTGGGGCAGAAGGATTTTCCAGTCCTTGCTCATAAACTGCCTCTCTTCTCACATGGTAAAACAAAAGTCCAAATTGTGAAAGGTTTTCTGAATATTCAAAACATGAGTTATGGACATAAATCATTCAGTCTCCTCTGGAATCCTTGGTGATGCTGGGCACCCTGGGTTACAGAGGGCTTCAAGGAAGGAGGAGAAGTGCATCAAGAATGATGTGTGAGTGTTTAAGATTTGTTGATATGGGGGAAAAAAAAGAAGTTAAATAAATCTTGGTTTAAGAAAGGCAGAAGTACTAAATGGTCAAGATTTATTTTGCAAACTCCTGGATCAGACTTGTTTTCACACTGCCAGCCTGCAAATCCTTCCTGCAATGGCTCCAGCTGTGACACCAAATACTGAAAGTCCAATCAAGCTTCTGTAGGAGTTCTGCAGCATGAGAGGATGCTCCAGGGGTGTTGAAACCATAGGCACATTTGGAATTTGGGGAGCAGTTACCTACTGTCTCTTTCAGAAACTCTTTGAGGGATTGATTCTGCTGCTGTGTTTTGTGGTTTTATCCTTCCCTGAAACAATAGAGAGGAGAATTCTATCACCAGCATCTGCATCTTTCCAGAAGTGAGCTCTGTTTTCAGATGCAGTCCTCAGCTTTCCAGCTGGAACCCAGAGATCACAAAAACTGCATGGCTTGGATTGTAGCTCTGGCTGTTGTGGTTATTTGCTCATGACTATGTCAGTTTTCTAGTCTGGTAAATTCAAAACTAGGATGGCTGCTCACTTCTCAGAGTAGTTTAAGATCTGAAGATTACAAACCCCAGTTCAGATCTTGCAGGTAACCTGCAAGTTCAGATACATGCAGATGAAGGAGATTACTCAAGAGTAAAGTTGCATTTGGAAACCTTTAGAGGTGGTGATCTCAATTTTAATGGTATTTCCAAAGTGAAAACTATCATTGCAAACACTTCCAAATGTTTGAGGTCAGTCTAAAGGGTGAGAAGAGATGATCTGGGTTCCAGTTGAAAACCAAGGGGATGTTGTTATAGTTATTGCTAATTGCTCTGATGTATGCAAAATGAAAGTATTTTGCTTTTGTAGCAAGATTTATAGCCAGGCCAATTTGGAACTTGGAGAATTGCCCAACTCTGTTCTGAGAGCTTGTACTTGCATTGCTAACAGTCTCATAATTGCTTTTTCTTTTGGGGAAATGAAGGTGTTTTATAAGAAGGAAGTAGGAGCTGGCACAGCTGTAAGAGAGACTCCAGAGATGGAAAGAGTAAAGAGAAATCAGCAGAATATTAGCTCGGTAAGAGCTGTTCACATGAGTTATTCTGGGCTGGGGACATGGTGGTCAAATCTTGTTCACTAATTATTCCATGCTTTCATATCACAGAATCCAGCATGGTGAAGGCTGGAAGGGCTCACCAGAGGTCATCTAGTCCAACCTCCCTGCTCTAGCAGGGTCACCTAGAGCACATTACTCAGGATTGTGTCCAGATGGGTTTGGAATCTCTCCAGGGAAGGAGACTCCACAACCTCTCTGGGCAACCTGTGCCAGTGCTCTGGCACCCTCACAGCAAAGTTCTTCCTCATCTTTAGGTGGAACTTACATGTCCCAGTGTGCCCACTGCCTCATGCCCTATTGCTTGTCCCCATGGAGAAGAGCCTGGCTCCATCCTCTTGACACCCACCCTTCAGATCCTTCTACCCATGGATAAGTTCCCCTCTCAGCCTCCTCTTCTCCAGGCTAACCAAGCCCAGCTCCCTCAGCCAGTCCTCACAACCTCTCCTCATCTCTGTAGCTCTCTTGGCCTCATTCCAGGAGCTCCATGTCTCTCTTGTCCTGAGCAGCCCAGACTTGAACCCAGCTCTCCAGAAGTGGCCTCCCCAGAGCTGAGGAGAGGAGCAGCATCCCCTCCCTCCACCTGCTGGCAATGCTCTCTCATGCTTCTCATTCAGCTACTACAGCACTGGGGTTTGGATCTAGCATCTCCACTCCAACAGGGTTAGGACTCTAGTGTAGTTCTGTGCTCAAAGGCAGAGTTTCAACCTGAAGCATCATGCAAATCAGGAAAAAACTTCTAACTAAATATGTGAGGAAAGAGTTTTGTCTTTTCAAGAGTGAGAGGCATGGGCTGTGTGTCCTGACAGACAGACAGACTGAACTGCTCTGGTGGTTTGCAGTTCCAAAAGACACCATATCCAAACCAGAAAATCCATACAGTTTCTGTAGAGCTCACATCTGTGACATGGAAATTGGTAGAGTTTGGACTTCCAAAGGAGGAAAGGGATGTCCTGGTTCTAGCCATCTGAAAATGTGAAGGGTTTGTGTCTCTTGACATCTGGATCTGATGAAACTGCTCCTGAATTGATGTCTTTGATACCTTTGTGGGCAGCTACAAGTGAAGGATCAACATGAGAGTTTTCTAGAGGTAGAATATGATCTTCTGAAACATACAGTGGGGAGACAGTGGAAAAGTGCCTGCCAGGCAAGAAAACCCTTGGAGCTGTGTAGTTCACTTGCTTGGAATTTGTGGTATGGAGTCTTCTGGGGCCATGTTGATGTTTGTGACATGGCTTTCCTGAGGATTAGATGCTTTCTAAACATCAAGCTTGAAATGAGCACTTAGCCATGACCCTAGATTGTGTCTGAGTGTTAGCTGACATCCAGATGAGGAGCTCTGGATACCTGTGCTACTGGAATGACCTTGTTCACTGGGAGAGTTCAACACTGCATTTCCCTCCAGAGGAAGATCAGGACAATGTGGAGAAACTCAGCATTAGCTTGGGATTTTCCTCTGCTCCATCCATCCCTTTTCCTCTGGGCATTTGGAGTCACAGTGCAATGTCATGACTGAGTGCAAGCTCCTAAATCCTGAAGTAGTGTTTCTGGGTGGGAAGCTGTAGCTTTGATTGATTCAGAGTGGGGTTTTTTTGGGTGGGTTTGTTTTGGTTTTGTGTGTGTCTGGTTTTTTGGTCTTTTTATTGTTTGGGTTTTTGGTGTTGGATTTTATTTTTCTGATTTGGGTTTCTTTTTTGAGTTTTTTTTTTGGTTTAGGGTTTTTTGGTGGCTTTTTGTTGTTACTATTTAGGTTTCTTTTTTTATTTGAAGGGGGGTTTATTTGTTTGGGTTTTCTTTTCTTTTTTTTTTCCTTCCAACCTCTGCAATTATCATTTTGTTATTTTCTTTTAGCCAGGTTTGTCCTGATGTTCTAGAACCAAACCCCTCATCTCCTCTTACCTATCTCATTCCCAATTACCACTAACATTTCTTTCCAGAACAATCAGACTCCCTCCTCCACCAGAGGCTTACTGGGAGCAGTCTAATGCTTTTTCTCAACCCCTTTCAGAGTGAGAACACAGTGACAATGCAGAGTGCTGCTGCTGAGGGTCCAGTGGCAGGTAGATCAGTGTGATATTGAGCACACTTGAACAAAGATGTTATCAAGAGAAGGACAAAATGCATTAGTGGGTTAGTGGTGTGAGGTAAGGAGCATGGCCAGGACCTTGCTAGGCTCTCTGTAGGGTTCATGTTTCACAAAAGATATTTTATTGCATGTAGTGTACTTGAGAGTATTTAAGTCTTCTATAATATTTATTAAAAGTGCAGAGTGCCAAACTGAAAGGCAGTGTGCAGGGGAGATTTAATTGCATGTCAGTAAGAGGGAAGCTGTGTTGAGCAGTGTGAGGGAAATGATATTGTGTGATTTACTGGGGTCCCAAAGGAGGGGTAAATTACACCAATTTTGACTCTCTTGCATTTAAAGATTGTACACATGGCTTTGACTTCAGCCAGAAGGACTTAGGACAGCTTTAAAAATATTTGCTGAGCTAAATGAAACTATCAAATGGGAAGCACATTTGCAGTGCAACAAAAGCCCAGAACCCCAAACTAAAGGAACACTCAGTGTACAACCAAACTGGGCTGAAAAGTCATAGAGTCACAGAATGGTTTGGCTTGGAAGGGACCTTTAGAGGTCATCTAATCTAACCCAACCCCCAGCACTCAGCAGGGACATCTGCAACTGGATCAACCCCAAACAACCTGACCTGCAATGGTTCCAGGGATGGGACATCTCCCACCTCTCTGGGCAACCTGGCACAGGCTCTCACCACCCTCAGTGTGAAACATTTCTTCCTTATATCCAGTCTAAACAATTTCTTCTTGAATCCAGTCTAAATATCCCTCTTTTAGTTTGAAGCCATCACTTCTTGTCCTGTCCCAGCAGGCCTTGCTAAAAAGATTGTCTCCATCTTTCACATAAGCCCCTTTTTAATACTAGAAGGCCACAAGAAGGTCTCCCTGGAGCCTTCTCTTCTCCAGGCTGAACTACCCCAATTCACTCAGCTTTTCTTCATAGGAGAGGTGTTCCAGCCCTCTGATCACTTTTGTGGCCCTAAAGCCCCTTGCACTGTGTTCTGAAAGTGATCAGACTCTTCCAGATGACTTTTATTGGAGACAAAGATGAGAACTGTCTGTTTCCATACCCTAAAAACCAAGGTGGTGACAGCCAAGGGCTTTCATCTCACCTGTTGTGGTGATTAATCTGGAGGAAGCAGCCTCCTAAAAGAGCTGGAGTCAAGATCTCACAGAACTTTAAAAGCAAACATCAGCCCCATGGTTTGTAACTGAGAATCTGAACCAAGAAGCTCCAAATAACTAAGGGTTTTCTTAAGAACTTGTTTATGTTGAGGGACAGACAGGGGAGAAGACTGTAATTGTGTTCTTGTTTGTGTGAAAGCCATGAGGAACCCCTGTGATATGTCAGTCAACAGCATGAAGGTGGGGTCTGGTTCAAACACAAGCAGTGGACATTTGGAAGCATTTTAAGGACTGGTAGCACTGCCAATTCTTAAGCTTACCTAATAGTCTCTATTAAAAACCTCTTTTTCTCCCAGTGTTTTAATACTTCTGCAAGTCCTAAACTGTCTGGACTGAAATTTTCCATTCCTGAGCTCTGCTTTGTGTTTCTCTCTTTCTTTCTAAATTCCAGCCAAAGCAGCTTCCAAGTAGGAGCTTAGAGAAAAACAAGTTGTTTTGTCTGTGTTACCAAATTTGGCACTCTCCAGAAGGAGAAGTCAGCTGAAAATTACAGGGGTTTGGGGAAAAAGAGGCCAGAGGTGAGGAACTGGAAGTGTAGAAGAGCTTGCTCAGTGTGGACAACACACCACAAGGGGCTGAAGGTGAAGGCACATGAAGGAGTGTATGTTTTGTGCTTTGCCATGGGGGAAGAGCTGCTCTGGGGTTCTGCTTTTCAAACTCCAGGTCACCTGGAATTCTCACTGGAATGCTGGTGCTGTGTAATCCTATGGTTTTTCAGGAGAAATAGTGCTTTTTCCTTCTCACAGTTCCCTTTCTCCTCATTTTCACAGCAAAATAAGTGAATTAATGTGTGTGGGAAACTCAGATGCTTTAGTGAGGAGCAACACAGAAAATTTCCTGGAGAGATCAGTAATTCTGTCATCAAAGCAGCACCTTAAAGCAGTTTAAAAACAAAACAACAACAAAACCCACAAACCCAAATGAAAAACCAAACCCCAGCAGTCATGGTCCACATGCAGACTGATTCTGTCAGCACTAGCATGGCAGCAGGACTAGGACAGGGATTGTCCCTCTGTACTGGCCACTGGTGAGGCCACAGCTGGAATCCTGGGTTCAGTTTTGGGTCCCTCACCCCATGGAGGACACTGAGGTGCTGGAGTGTGTCCAAGGAAGGGCAGTGAGGCTGGTGAAGGGTCTAGAGCACAAGTGTTGTGAGGAGCAGCTGAGGGAACTGGGGTTGGTTAGCCTGGAGAAGAGGAGGCTGAGTGGAGACCTTATCTCTCTGTACAGCTCCCTGAAGGGAGGTTGAAGCAGGGTGGGGGTTGGTTTCTTCTCCCAGGTGACTAGAGATAGTCCAAAAGGAAATGGCTTCAAGCTGCACCAGGAGAGGTTTGTGTTGGGTATCAGGAAAAGTTTCTCCACAGAAGGAGTGGTTAGGCACTGGCCCAGGCTGCCCAGGGCAGTGCTGGAGTCACCATCCTTGGAGGGGTTCAAAACAAATGTGTAGATGTGGTGCTTGGGGACATGGTTTAGTGGTGGCATGAGGCTGTTGGCCCAATGGTTGGACTGGATGATCTTAGAGGTCTTTTGCACCCTTAATGATATCAGACAAGATACACTGGAGACCCTAGCAGCCTGTTTCAGAAAACAAATGTATCTGTTCCTTTCCAGGTCAGTAGTGGTGCTAGGTGAGGTCTAACTGTGCAGCATGTGTAAGGGAGAGATTACAGAATGTTTGTTGTGCTTAAGTGCTTGTCTCTATCTTCTTTAAATTGCTAATATTTTGTAATATTTATTGTGCAGATTAAATACAAGGAAGAAATTCAGCATGCAACAGCTATTTCTGATCCACCTGAACTCAGGAGAGTTAAGGAAAACCAGAAGAATATTAGCAATGTGTGTGCCTCGTCTTCATGGCTTCCACACTTCTCTCTGCTCTGTTAAATGTGTTTGCACCTCAGTGGATATGGCAGTGATGTTTGTGCTAGTTCCTCTTTGTCCACAAAGACTAATTAAATCAATTAGTGGGGAAATGGTCACTCCTTAGCCTTGCACTTAGCATAGTAAGAGTGAAGTGGTGAAGTCTTGGTTGTCTTTGTCTGAAACAGAGCTACAAGGGGGTGAGTACTAAGTGTGGTGGGGAAAGGTGTGGATGTTGACTGAAGCATGGGCTTTCCATTCACATGCAGTGTCCTCTCTAAGGTTGCCTAACACCCTGGTGTAGCTCTGTTCCTCAGAGGTGTCTTCACTGCCTTCTGCTAGGTTCAGTACAGAGAGCAGCTCTGCAAGGCTACGCCCGTGAGCGTCACCCCGGAGATGGAGAGAGTCAAGAGGAATCAGGAGAATGTCAGCATGGCAAGTGCCTCTCCTTTAATCCTTTCTATGCTTTTTGGGTGCAGAGGATCAGTATAGACTTCCACCTCCAGAAACTGTGCCTTCTCCTTTAGTTAGGTGTGGGCTCAGGGGTGGTGTTCCCTGAAAACCTTCTCTGAGGAAGCACAAAAGCCAGTGCTGGCTTTGGGAGGTGGCTGCAGTGTTTGGAAGTGCTGCTGTCTGCCTTGGGTGTTTGCAGGAAATCTTGACAGCTTTGGGGTTGTTTTTTGTTTGCTTCTTTGGGTTTTTGTTGTTTCTTTGGGTTTTTTGTTGGTTGATGGTGGGGTTTTTTTCCACAGAATATCCTTTTCCAGCTTTTTTGTTTCCCTTTGCTTTGTAAACAGTTGCCTGCAGTTGTACTCAAACTCCAGCTTTCTTACCTGGCTCCTGCTGGTTCCTCAGTAACCTTCCTGTCAGAGTTTAGTGTTTAATGATTGACATAACCATCAGAAAGTCATCCTCTGGCAGGAGCACAGGGAAGAAGGGAGGGGCTTTTGGAGCACGCTGCTGCCTTCCTGCATTGCCGGAGTTGTAGCCTGTTATAATGAGTCTTTGGGAGGTGAGTATCCTCACCAGGAACTACCATCAGCAGCTATACTTCATGGGGCTACAAAGAGCTGCAGTCCTTCCCTGAGGTGTTTTCTGCCACTTAATGCAGAGTTACAATCTCCAAGGGTACTGTCCCTCTACCTTGACTGTATCCTATCTGTTCCTGGATTTGTGCAGATCTCCCTAGCTCCCCTAGAGTGCACTCTGCTCAGCCAAACCTGTTCTCCCAAGGGATCCAAGCCAGTCTGTGTCCTAGTTCTCCTGACATCCTTGTTCACCTTTCACCAATTTTTGTGTGTTGCAAATGTCATTGGAAAGATGAAATCCTCTTTCAGTTCCCTGGGTTAGCTTTGGGCAAAGACTCTTGAACTCCAAATGTTTCTAGAAACATGAAGTCTTGAATAATCATTTTATCTTTACAAATGCTAGTTTGCAAGGTTAATCCATTTGCTAGCTTCCCATCCTTTATATAAGCTGTTAATTGTTCAACTGGACTGTGTTGATGTGAACAGACCAAAACTGTGCTGTGTGGGAAGACAGCTGATGGAACAATATATATGGCAATGCCACAGGGCACTGCAGAGCTATGAGCATAGTGTATCAGCACAGTCATCATTATCACCCAAACCCAAGGAACAACAAACCAACAGCAGACAGGTTTGTGTGGAAATGTTTGTTTAACATATAGCTACATGGATTGGCATAAATCATGCAAGAATCTCTCATTATTTACTGAATGTGTACCATCTAGATGCCTTCCCAGTATTTGGGACCAGGGTTAATGTTAGACTGATTGGTTTGTCAGTGCCACATCCTATCCTTTATCCTCTTTAGATACTGAACCTGCTTGGTGCATTGGTTCATGCATTGCTGCTCCAAGGGCATTTTGTTGACAAGCCACAGAGGAGATATTCCTACAGCACATTTTAATAAACACATGGTGAAATTTGGGCACTTGGATTTAATTGACAGTTGTCTGCCTCTGTGTTTAATCACTTTTGTGTATAGAGAGCAGAGAAGTTGGAACATGAATGATATCCTTATGGGATATAGTGACTGGACAAAGATACTTTTACAGTGGGAATTGCTCAAATTCAGGTTTTTTTCATCTCCTCTGCTTGACTTTACTGCATTATTTGTGGCTTACCTTATTCCAAATACACTTATTTCTCTATACTGCCAAAGACCAGGGTGGTAAATGTCAAGATGTTGTGTGCCTATGTGTTTCTATATCCCCAGAAGTCCATTAATAAGAAGGCTGTACAGAAAGAATTCCAGGTTATGCTTCCAACCCCAACTTTTACAAGCTTCCATAAACTTCAGATGCATTTTAGCTTTTCAGTTGTTTCCTGGGTGACCTTTGAGAGCATACATTTTAATGTAATCCCCTGTGATGTTGCTTGAGCTGAAATAACTCTGTGCTGGTTTATCCTGTTAAATAATAGGTTCACTACAGAGAGCAGCCTGGCAGAGCAACTGCAGTGAGTGTCACTCCTGAGATGGAGAGAGTCAAGAAGAATCAAGACAATATCAGCTCGGCAAGTTGTTGGCATCCTTTTGGCATGGAGGTTTTTCAGTCATTGGAGGAGTGTAACAAGGAATATTGCTTTTCCATTTAGAATTGATTCTTGAACAAATCCAACTACATCATCTGCTGCATGGATTTGGTTTTTAATCCTTTGAGTGCATGCAGTGTACATATGGGCAACCAAAATAATCAGACTTGCCTGGTTATTGCTGCAGGAAAAGTAGGTGATTGTGTTGGCATCACTGTTTTTCAAGGAGAGAGTTAGTAGAGGTTAGTCATTCTTTTAAGAATCTTCATAGATTCATAGAATGATTCATAGAATGGCCTGGGTTGGAAGGGACCTTCAAGATCATTGAGCTCCAAGCCCCCTGCCATGGGCAGGGACACCTTCCACCAGACCAGGTTGCCCAGGGCCACATCCAACCTGGCCTTGAACACTGCCAGGGATGGGGCAGCCACAACCTCTCTGGGCAACCTGTGCCAGTGCCTCACTACCCTCAGGGTAAAGAATTTCTTCCTAAGATCCAATCTAAATCTTCCCTCCTTCAGTTTGAAGCCAATCCTCCTTGTCCTATTGCTTTCTACCAGGGTAAAGAGTCTCTCTCCCCCTCCTGTAGGCATCTTTAGGCATTGGAAGGCTGCAGTGAGGTCCCCCCAGAGCCTTCTCTTCTCCAGGCTGAACAATCCCAACCCTCTCAGCCTGTCCTCACAGGGGAGGTGCTCCAGCCCTCTGATCATCTTTGTGGCCTCCTCTGGATCTGTTCTAAAGGTCCACTTCTTTCTTATGCTGAGGAGCCCAGAGCTGGATGCAGATCTCCAGCTGAGGTCTCATGAGGGCAGAGCAGAGAGGCAGAATCACCTCCCCTGACCTGCTGGCCATGCCTCTCCTGATGCAGCCCAGGACACAGTTGGCTTTCTGGGCTGCAAGTGCACACTGCTGGCTCCTCTCCAGCTTTTCATCCATCATGAGCCCCAAGTCCTCTGCAGGGCTGCTCTCAATGATTTCATCTCCCAGACTGTACTCATGCCTAGGATTGCCCTGACCCCAGTGCAGGACCTTACACTTGGACTTGTGGAACCTCATATGGTTCTCATAGGCCCACTTTTCAAGTTGGATGTCATCCCCTCCTTCTTCATCTCATGTTACCTAGTTTTAGTTGCTAGATTGCAGGAGTAAGTTGCAGTAAAGAACAAAGGAAATGAGAATTTAATGTTAGTGCAAATGTCATTATGTTTTTTGTTTCAAAGCATGGCAGTATGTAGTCATCCAGTCCCTGCTGCACTGTGCCACCCATGTTGGACATGAGTGCTCCTAAACAGATCCTATTGCTAAATACTAAAGAGTATTTATTTAGTATTTTATATAGTATTTTAGTATTTATTCAGTATTACTAAATACTAAAAGACTGTATTTTTCTTGGCTTTTATGACAATACTTGCCTTTTTTGCTGCTGTAGTGGTGTAGGAAGCAGCAGCCAGCTGAGGGAAGAAGGCAGAATAGCATGGGTGAAGTAAAGGACCAGCCTGTGCCCTCCACACTGAGCCAGCATCAGTGACAAAGCCCCTGCAGATGGTAACCAGAACAGGATTCACACAGGGCCACATCTCAAGGTGCCAGAAGGGAATGAATAGTAGTGAACACTTCAGAACTGAGTGTAGGAGGGAAAAGTAAAGGAGTTGGGATTGTTAGAGCATTTGTCTAAGGACAAAGGAGCAGAATCTGACCTTGTAACCACATGTCTTAAATCCTTTCATAATGCTCATGCATATTTACCAAAGCCAGTCAGTTTTGAGGTGCATAGTTAAAAATCAGAGGAACATTTCCTGGCAGTTCTAGTCTTTAAATACTTTTATTATGAAAATTAAGCTTTTCTTTCCCTCTTCTTCATATTTCTCCAGATTTACAGGGATAAATACTCCTCTGTGTTAATGAGCAGTAAATGAAACCCAAACTACATTGGTTGTGATTACTCTGTCCAGAAAATTTCCTTCTGTTCAAAAGCACATATAGCTAAGAAGTGATTTTTGCTCAGAAATATTTACTGTTTAAGCAGAGGGGGAAGAATATGCAGTACCATATATTTCTCTTTCTCAACATCTTACTTCAAAGTTACCTATGTTTCATAGACCCAAGACTCAGGTTTTCAGAGGTATGTTGTGCTTAGCTAATGGGTCACTTTAAGGAGGGTTAGACAGTTTCAGTAGATGTTTTCTACTGAAAGCTAATTCTTGAAGTGTGAATGCATAGGTAAATCTAAAATATTTACTAATACTTTGTAGCCAGGTTGTAACCTGTACAGTGTAGGAGCTAAGAGAGTGGAATTCAACCAGCCAGAAGAAACTCTGGCTACTGACTTGAGAACCAACAAGTAGAGCCAAATACTTTTACTCTTTCAGATTTTTGAGTGTGGAATATTTTTGCCTTTCTTTTTTTTTTTTACCAGATGATTAACCTTGGGTCTTCAGAAGGCTGTAAAATACTATAAAAGAAGCCAATTAGGAGAAATATAACATCAGAGGTCTTGTACTTAATGATGCACAAAACACAGAGCCCAGCTGTTTGCTCTGAAAACAGCATATTTGGGTTTGTCTCAGATGTGTTGCTTTTGTGCTGCCAGCAAGGACTAGCTACCAAAAAGGAGTAAGAAGGCTGCCACAGACTAATCAGCTCCTAAAAGTTGAATCCCTTAGGAACCCAGGGGTTCTCCCACTTAATTCCAACCTGGAAGCAGACTGAGGACAGAATGTAGGTCTGTCTGCTTAATAAGAAAGTATCTTGTCAGCCATACAGGTATGTTTCTATAGATGTTCAAGTCACAGTAGTATTTTCCTTATTACTTACCCTATTTTTCAGTTCATAAGTGAATTATTTACTTATTTAAACAGCCAAGAGTTTCATCTTTCAGGTAACTGCTGGTTTTTTGAGTGATTGATGGAATAAATGTGTCCTTTGGCCTTACTAATATCCTAGCTTACCAGGAGTTAGACTCAGTGCTCCTCATGGGTCCCTTCCAACTCAGGACATTCTGTGACTGAGGTAAGAGAGTCAAGACTGAAACAAGAGACATGTTGGACATTGTGATTTTGGAAAGGATCCCATTGCATGCTGTGGTTCTCTCCATCCTTTCTACTGTAACCAAAAGCCTTGTGGTGGTGGTGTTGCTATTTTGCAGGTCAAGTACAGCAGTGGCCAGAGGCAGATGAAAGGTAGATGCAGTGTGCTTCTGGACACCCCTGAGCTAAGGCATGTCAGAGAGACACAAAACAACATCTCAATGGTAGGGGACTTTCTTCCTATAACCACAGCATACTATGGAATGGCACTTGGCTTCCACTGGATTTTGACTTCCATTAATATGGTAACTGGTGAAACTCCCAGCTCAAGTATGGAAGGATTATTTTCTTCTTCTGCCTGTTGAGGGAGTGTTTGCTAACTGCACATGATTGTAATGAACATCTTCAGAATACTAATAAACATGATTCTAACAGTGAACTGTCTGTTCTTCTGTTTGGTTTTGCTTGGTTTTGTTTGTTGTTTTAAAACAAAGAGCCCACACCTGACCTGAGCTTCCCACTGGATGAGGTGACACACTTCACCCTGTGCCTGTGCCTGATGTCTGCCTGGCTGCTGCCCTTGGGATGAGTTGGTTTGTGTGCATTGCCTGGTGTGGGAATGTTTGTCAGTTGAATTCTCTGATGATTTAGACTACTCAAAAAGCAAATCTGCATAATCAGGGATGCTCCTTTATTACTCTTACTAATACTGGTTTTGTTCCAGCACTTGGTTGTATAACACTTTCTGCTCTAATGTCCTTCTTAATTCTTTGGTTTTGGATTGTTGTTTTTGGAAAGCAGGCTGCTTAGGAAAACAATTCTTTCTGAAAACCTGTGTTTGAAGCCAGGAGGCCTATGATCTGTGATCAAACAAAAGAGCAAAAGAATACCCTTTCTATGAAACTGCATATAATCAGGATTCTCAGTGAATTAAAATACTTGAGCTCTTTAGAACTATTACTGCTGGAATACTTCTTACTGACAGATCTAGTTGTCCACATCAGTAGAGAGCTAGCCTACTTTAGAGAAGAAAGAAATGGACCAGATGCCCTCCTGAGGGCTTTTCCTGTCCTGTGTGACTGTAAGATGATGCTTTGCTGCTTGAGTTAATGCCCAATTCAATGACAATGGAAAAGAAATGCAAAAAGTTATCATGAAATAGCAGGAAATCAAGTCAGGGAGATAGAAGAGACTTGGTTGGCCATGCAGCCTGCCTCTGAGGTGTAACAAAGCCCAAAGAGTCCAAGTGCCTCAGAAAACAACTACATCCAAGTTCTTGCATACAGTAATTATTTGCTGTTGGTTGCAGCTTGGGGAATAATGTAATTCTTCTTGTTTTCCTAGGTAAAATACCATGAAGATTTTGAGAAGACAAAGGGCAGAGGCTTCACCCCAGTGGTAGATGATCCTGTAACAGAGAGGGTGAGGAAAAACACCCAAATTGTGAGTGATGCAGCATATAAAGGTGTGCACCCCCATATCGTTGAGATGGATAGGAGACCTGGAATCATTGTTGGTGAGTTGTTGAATGTGGCTGCTGCTGAAAACACTGTGGGGCAGGTGAAAGCCTCTGCACAAAGAGAGGCAGTGTTCTCCATTAGAACCAGGAAAGAGAACCCTCCCAGATTCTGTTTTCACTCTCTTCCCAGTGTGACAGTTGTGTTGAACTACTGATTCAGTGCCAGCTTCTAGTGAAGCAGTAATGGCAATGAGTTGAGATGCAGTCATTTGCTCTCTAGGTGCTTTTCAAGTATGGGTGGTCACTGCTATTACTCTAGTCTGAATTTTGACTCTTCAGGAAAGACCCAAATATCTGCAATAATCTTCATTTTGCACAGAAGAGAGATGACTAAAGCTGTGATTGCCCCAGATTTGGGTATGTAAATGTTGCAGCCCAGTTTGAGATTTCTCCTTCTGTCAGTCAGCAATTTCTCCATTTACCTCTGGCTTTAGCATTCCATACAGCTATCAAAACATCTCCAGCTGTAATTCATCCATAGCTCAGGAGATCTCTGCTAAGCCAAATACCAGTGTTCCAAAGTGATGTTCTAAAAGGGTGGTTCAGGCTAAGACCAGGTGTTGGTTGGGGTTTGGATGTAGAGGCAGAGGATTGCATCAAGATGTCATTGGAGGTGTTCACAGTAACCATTATTTCAAAATCAAAGGGGATATCTGAACTCTCTCAGAAGTTACCAAGTCATCTATGGCAAAGCAAATAGTAACCTGACCTTTTTAATGTTTTTCTCCTTTCTTTGTCTTTTGGTGTGCCCTTTTTCTCTTCTTCTGTGCTTTACAACAGTGTAGACCCCAGAGGTCCTAAAACCCTCAACCCCTTCCTACATAGTAATAACAGCAAAGGCTGCCTGCCTGCCAAAAATGAGAGGAGCTGCAGGTCAAATGGACTCACTGCTGGGTCATACAGTCCATCCTCCTGCCTAAGGGCAAGTTAACTCTATCTCTGTCATTCTTGGCAGATGCTTCTCCAGGCTTTTCCTTCAAGTCTCCAAATGAGTCTCTCCCACATCAAAAAGTCCATTTCTCTCCTTTTCTGTGACCATCTTTTATGTGTCTGTAGATCAGAAGGGACTGCTCAGAAGTGAGTGTTGGGAGAGCCCTGCCTGGGGCAGTAGTGCTGCTTTCAGGACCACCTCAGTCTCAGAGGGTCACATATTCTCAATCTGGGGCAGCAGCTTCTTCAGAAATTCATTGTCTGTAGAGACCCAAGCAGTTGAACTCACTTCAGACTAGAAGTGATGCAGCCAAAGAGGAGGAGAGAGAGAAAAGCTCCTGGAAAATGACAGTTTAATATGCAGTTTGCAATCTGGTGTTTTGTGCCCCCCCCCTGAAACCACCTGCTCTGGGCTGTAAGCCTGGGGAAGGATCCTGGGTGCATCCTGTGTGCACTGGCTGAATGTTTGCTAGCACAAAGAGATCAGGATTGAGAGCATCTCTGAGGTCAAGTCTTGAGCTGTAGCTGATGGAGATACTGTGTACCACCTTAAAATACCCCAGCATCCAAACACAGAGGATGCAGGATCCTAACTCCCCTTGCCCACCAACCAGCACAAATAGTGCAACTACTTAAAGGGAAGAGGCCCTGACAAACCTGTGAGCCTAATATCCAGAGATATTTTAGCTAATGCTTCTGCTCCCCTGGCCCTGCTCCACCCAGGTCCATGTCTGTGCTGTGCTGAGGACTCCAGAGCTGGCCCCAGCACTGCAGGTGAGGTCTCCCCAGAGCAGAGGCAGAATCCCCTCCCTGACCTGCTGGCCATGCTGCTGGGGATGGAGCCAAGGGCACGGGTGGCTTCTGGGCTGTAGGTGTACACTGCCACCTCATGTCCAGCTTTTCATCCTCCAGTACCTCCAAGTCCTCCTCTGCAGGGCTTACTGTGATTTTACTTACTAAGGCATGATCAAACAGGAAAAAGCTGGGCATTCACCAGTTCCCCACCCCTCTCTCACACCTGTCAGTGCTGTATGTAGTTTATCACTGTTAGGGCTAACACATTGTTTATCAAAAGTGGCTTTTATTCATTGTGTCAAGAGGGAGTCAGCACTGTGCCTCACCTTATGGGGGTTGCAGTAGGTAACACATGGAGTCCATACATTTAATGTATTTTAAAGCCAGGAGATTTATTTTATTAGCTTTGTCCTTTCCCTTGGCTCTAGGCTATATCAATCCTTTGAAACATGATGTGTTTGGGGTCCCCACAGCCCTCCTTTACTCACCAACCCATTATTTAGCTTGGTACCACTCAAAGCAGCAAAAGGACCAAGTTGGGAAGGCAGTTATTTTTCCCACTTCCAAAGCATTAAGTCAATCTTGCAGCCAGGTCTGCCCAAGAAGCAAAGCACTAGTGAAAAGGTGTGATCTGGTATATTTGTCTTTAACTGACTGTACCTAACATCAAGGCTTTATTTAAAACTGGTTTGGAGAGATGCAGTGATTCTCAGACATAGCTGATATGAGTTGTATATGTTAGACTGATGTGGATAGATTGATAATTTACACTGCAGCTGCTTCTGCATTAGTTTTAAGCCTCTTTATCTGTTAACAACGTGGTGAAATCTGTATTGACTTTTCTGCTCTGACTGTAACTTAAATTTAGCTATGAAAGAAATAATTTCTTATGAACTGTCTTTTACTTCAATATCCCATTCAGCCATGTGAATTCAGGAGATATTAGTAACTTGCTTGTATGAATTAAAGCTGGAAATCCTATGTTTACTACTGCTACTGAAGCCATACATTGAATTCCAACAGTGCTTTTCTATAGTGGGGTAGTGGATCAACAGTAAATCTGTGTCCCAGGAAACTTAGATATTGGGAAGGCAAGGGAATTACTAGTTAAGATCAAGACTGAGCTTCATTTTACCCAACTGTAGATGTCTACAAAGTAGATTTCTACAGCTGAATTTGTCACCCTGGTCCATTTTCTGTGTTAAGGCAGGTGACTGCTTTTGAGTTTATAGAAATTGAGCAACTGGTAGGAATTTACTTTGGCTATGCCACTGATTCTACTACTTAGGGTGACCTGATCTCTTCTGTATGCAAGGGAGGTCCTGGAGTGCCTGTGTCAGCTGGAGAGTTGGATACTGCCAGTTGTCAGCTGTAGGGATATATATCCTGCAGCATCTCCACATGGAAGCAAGGGTGCTGTTGGTGAACTGGGGAAATAACCTTGTAGCTCTGGTGATTTTGGTTCTCCTAGTGAAAAAGAGCTCTGGCAGGTGATGTTTAACTGGTTGCCATTTATTTAGACTCAGGAAAACACTATGATCATATTTAGGAAAGGAGGGCAAAAATGGGGAGAAAAAGTCTCCTTAAGATAGTGTCAGTGCTTAACATGAGTTCTTTTAAGCAGGAAACTTGTGTTTTCTGGTCCTTTCAGGAGAATCTCTAGGTCTGGTGGTTAATTTCTAGATGAAGGAAATCAGTTGCTGATTGTTAAAGCTCATTCCTTTCATGCTTTTGCTCCCTATGTTGTCTGTCTGTCTGTCTTCCCATGGCTGTGCTTTGGGGAAAGATCTCAAAGTCTGGCGCACAGATCCTGGCTCCATCTTCGACATTGATCCTCTGGAGGACAATATTCAGTCTAGGAGTCTGCATATGCTTTCTGGTATTGCTTCTCTCCTGACTTTTCCCCAGTTCAGCTTTTTATGCTTATGAAATGAAGTTGATGCAGTAGATTTTCAGGTCAATGTGCCAGCCATGTCGTTTGTGTTTTCATATACATATATATATATATACACACACATATATATATGAGGGAGGTGATTCTCCCCTCTACTCTGCTCTCCTGAGACCCCACCTGGAATATTGCATCCAGTTCTGGAGCCCCTGGAAGTGCTGGAGGAAGTCCAGAGAAGGGCCAGGAGAATGATCAGAGGACTGGAGCACCTCTGCTACGAGGACAGACTGGGAGAGTTGGGGTTGTTCAGTCTGCAGAGGAGAAGGCTCCGAGGAGACCTTCTTGTGGCCTTCCAGTATCTGAAGGGGGCTACAAGAAAGCTGGGGAGGGACTTTTTAGGAGGTCAGGTAGTGACAGAAGCAGGGGAAATGGGTGTAAGCTAGAGGAGGGTGGATTTAGGTTGGATATTAGGAGGAAGTTCTTCAGTGTTAGGGTGGTGAGACACTGGAAGAGGTTGCCCAGAGAGGCTGTGGAAGCCTCATCCCTGGAAGCTTTCAAGGCCAGGCTGAATGGGGCTGTGGGCAAACCTGATCTAGTGGCTGGTGTCCCTGGCAGGCAGGGGGGTGGGAACTGGATGATCTTTAAAGTCCCTTCCAACTCTGCCAGTTCTAGGATTCTGTGATTTACTGTGATCTTCCTCCCTCCCCTGCAGAAAGAGCCAGCCGCTACAGTAAGCACTGCTGGCGCTCTACCAGCCCGGGAGACTATAAATCAGTTGGCTCTGACACCAACCCTGCCTCTTCCTACTGCAGTGAGCTAACCAGGCCATCTGAGGAAGGAGGTATCCTTGTTCCCACCTTTTCACTAACCACACTCTCACAGTGTGGGGAGACCACATGCACCTCTATTAACTCCACACCCTTCTGCAGTCCCAGATCCACAGGAGCTCTCTAAATTCTTGCCTGACTGACTGAAGCAGCAAACCCAAACCTCCAGACTGCAGTTCCTTGCATGCCATGTTGCTCTGTCCTGGGCACACTCAGCCTTTGGGTAGCACCAGAAGCCCTGCTAGATCCCATGGACAGTGCTGAAGAGATGGCTTCTGCTTTTGCAAAAGGGACATTCATGATTGGGGTTGGGTTTTGGAGAGGTTTTGTTTTGTTTGGGATGGTTTTGCTGTGTTTGTGTGTGTGTGTGTGTGTTTGCTTTTTTCCCCTTTGCTTACTTTTGCCTTTTTATTCCCTTTGTTTATTTTTCTTTGATTTTGCCTTTGTTTTGGTCTTTTTTTCTTTTTTTGTATGGTTTTTCCTTGGTTTTTCCTTTCTTTCCTTGGTTTTTCCTTTCTTTCCTTGGTTTTTCCTTTCTTTCCTTGGTTTTTCCTTCCTTTCCTTGGTTTTTCCTTCCTTTCCTTGGTTTTTCCTTCCTTTCCTTGTTTTTTTTCCCCTTGGTTTTTTTTCCCCTTGGTTTTTTTCCCCTTGGTTTTTTCCCTTTTTATGTTTTTTTTCTCTTTATTTTTTCTCCTTTTTGTTGCTTTTTGATTTTTTTTTTTCCTCTTGAAAGGCACAATGGAACTGAAAAAATAATTGCACCTCTGAACTGTAAAAAATAAATTTCCTTTGTGCTTTTTTGTTGGGCAAACCACGCATGCAATGGTGTAATGGTATTTTAGTGACTGAAGTACTTCCTCCTCCATAGTATGAAACTCTGCAGGTGCTTGTGGCTCTCTGTTTCCATCCTAAAAAAAAAAAAAGAAAAAGAAAAAACAACAAAAAACCCCAAGTGTATCAACTGGTAACTTTCTCACATGTGAAAGTTTTCTTGTTTAGGAACCAGGGTGAATATTCAGCTGGGAAGACATGGCAGTCCTAAACTTGACCCATCCAAAGGGTGGCTAAGTTATTGGGGTTTTTTAAGGAGGTTTTAAAGATATTGCTACCATTTAGTTGCCTGGCATCCTTGAAGAACTACCCATACTTGCTGAAGATTTTAAGGCATCTCAATTGTAGACTGCATCTCTTCTTGTTCTCCTGCTCACCAGAGCACTGTTATCATAGCAGCAAGTGTTCAGGGAGTCTGTGTTGTGTTAGGTGCCATAAAAATGCACACATGCAGCTCTGGTGGAGAACAGGGGAGGAAGAAATGATTCAGATTGAAGAACTAAGTCTGAACAAAGACAGACACTGGTGCCTTGGACAGAACTGTAATCCCTGGTGTTGGGGAGACACTGGAACAGGCTCCCCACAGAAGTTGTGGCTGCCCCATCCCTGGCAGTGTTCAAGGCCAGCTTGGATGGGTCTTAGAGCAGCCTGCTCTAGTGGGTGGCATCCCTGCCCATGGCAGGGAGATTGGAGCTAGATGATCTTGGGGGGTCCCTTCCAACCCAGGCCATCCTGTGAGTCATTCTGGGCTTCTTTCTGTCCATCTTTATTTGATATTTTCACTGTATTCCCAACTCTTTTAACAGATGATAGCAATAATACACATCAGGCTGGTGTTGGTGTCTCCTCCTGGGATGATGGGAAGTAAGCTTCACAGTCCAGTGCATATTGTCTCTCCAGATCTGCTCTGATCTGTCTTGGCTCTGTTCTGTTGCTTTGTCAGCTTGAGTTGATTGTTAGCAGCTAATTTTCATTGCTTGCCATACTGAGGCTAGGAAATGGGCTTTATTTTCCCAGTTGTTTTGGCACTAGCAAGCTTGCATTTGTGTCTCTCTTGAAGTCTGTTTTGTGGTGATGTGCTGGCTAGATCCTTGCCAAGATCAACATATTTTAGCAAGGCACTGGTTCTGCTTTTGACCCAGCTGGCTAGCCAGGCTTTGAGATTCACAGACAGTTCCCATTGCAGGGGAGAAACAAATGCCAGAGCTAAATCATTGGGCATAATCCTACTGATTTACAAGAAAATGCCATTTCTGTGAACCCACTTAGGGGGGAAAAAAAACAAAGCAGAAGATAGCATCTTTGGTCCAAAACACCAACCTTTTTCATGGCATCCTCCCATCCAACAGGTTGTTTAGCACATAGCCATGAGATGAGCTCACCCTTGACTTGTGTACAATATCTCTTTATGGCACACCACAGGAGATGAGAACCAAACCCCTTCTGCTGAGATTTCATGGCTGTTTCTCATGGATTTTGGACTTTTACATCCAGCAGTGTTCTTCACTGGCAATTGTTGAGCCTGGTTGTGTGCCAAAGTGGAAGAGAGCTGGAGATCTGTGATCAGTTTTACAGCCTCTTGGGGGTCTGTGGCCTTGTCTCCTCATCTTTCAGATACTTCTCTGTAGTTCAGTTGCTAATTTGTTCTTCCTACCTTTACTGACATTTCAAAGAATCTCAGAATCCCAGCATGGTGAAGGCTGGAAGGGACCTCCAGAGGTCATCTAGTCCAACCTCCCTGCTCTAGCAGGGTCACCTAGAGCACATTACTCAGGATTGTGTCCAGATGGGTTTGGATCTCTCCAGGGGAGGAGACTCCACAACCTCACTGGGCAACCTGTGCCAGTGCTCTGGCACCCTCACAGTAAAGTAGTTCTTCCTCATCTTTAGGTGGAACCTTCTGTGTTCCAGTTTGTGCCCATTGCCTCATGCCCTATTGCTTGTCCCCATGGAGAAGAGCCTGGCTCCATCCTCTTGACACCCTCCCTTCATATCCTTCTACCCATGGATAAGTTCCCCTCTCATCCTCCTCTTCTCCAGGCTAACCAAGCCCAGCTCCCTCAGCCTGTCCTCACAAGGGAGATGCTCCAGCCTCTCCTCATCTTTGTAGCTCTCCTTTGGCCTCACTCCAGGAGCTCCATGTCTCTCTTGTCCTGAGGAGCCCAGACCTGAACCCAGTTCTCCAGGTGGGGCCTCCCCAGGGCTGAGGAGAGGAGCAGGATCCCCTCCCTCCACCTGCTGGCAATGCCCTTGCCAATGCAGCCCAGGAGACCATTTGACCCAGTTCAAATCTTCCACTGCTGCTGGAATTGTTCCCTAAATCACCTCTGCCAGTCCTTAGCTGGGTCCTTGGCTTTATACAAGTTGATAAAGGCTTGTTCAGGTCTAAGTAACTCTGTCAGACTTTGGGGGATTTCAGTAATCACAGGGAATTTCTGCCATCACAGGAGAGCTACCAACATTGTTCACTAGAATTGCTTCTCCCTGTTTGATTCCCTGACTGTTATTTTAGATGATGATGTTGAGCTGAGCTCTCTCCCAGGGAGCTTCCTCTCCAAAAGCAGTTGATTTTTGCATGAGGTAAGCTCAGGAAAGTCCCTGGTCTAACTTCTAGACTTCTGCAAGTAAAACTAGCTAGGAAGCAGTTGTTAATGCTTTCCAGCAAGCCTGGTGCAGGTAATGAGCTGTCATTTTGGTGCTCATGCTGAAATTACTTCTCAATTTTGTCTGCCCTTCTTGCAGTTTCTCTCTCTTAGTGTTTTTCAGGGTTGACTTTATTACTTCTGAGTATCACTGAATTTTTTCCACCCTCTGGGACAGGTGGTGTTGCACTAGAGCCCCTCAGCCTGCCTAAATGCTGTGTAATTCATTACTACCCTAACAAGGATTTCCTTTTAACCTGCAAACCACTGTGGAGCACTTCCCAGCAAGGGTTGGCTGCCACATTACTTCTTGCAAAGTTCTCAGCTGGTTTTCAAGTAGTTATTTGCAGTGTAACTAAAGAGGGATAGAAGCTAGTGATTTTTCTCTTTCAATCCTGCTTTTAACCCTGGTGTTGCCCCTTCTCAGGCATGGAGCTATTCATTCATTTGGGGAATGTTTTGCAGATGATTTTTGTCAGCAAGAGAAGTTATGTCTGGATATTGGCCCAGGCTGCCTGGGGCACTGGTGCAGTCACCATCCCTGGAGGGGCTCAGAAGACATGTAGATGTGGTGCTTAGGGGTGTGGTTTAGTGGCATGGGGGGTGATAGGCTGATGGTTGGACTGGATGATCTTGGAGGTCTTTTCCAGCCTTCATGATTCTGTGATTCACAGAACACTGTAGAAAAAAAAGCAACAAGAGAGAGTTGCACTGCTTTCAGCTCAGGTCTTTCTAGGCAGCTCTGTGTGTGACAAATTTCTCTTCTGTGGTTTCTGGGTTTCTTTATAAAGTCTTGTAGGTCTGCCCTGATTTTCTGTGAAGTCTTACATGCTGTTTTTCTCCCAGCTCCTTTCACATTCACTCCCTTCCTCTCCTGTGAGTGAGGTCCCATCCTGTTAGTTTGCATTCAGGCACCAGGAGGATGATCTGGTTGGTGTGGCTCAGCACCTCTTCCAGCCTTGCATTCCTTTGGACAGTTGCATTTGTATTCCAACCATCTACCTCCATGAAGGAGATGAATTGCTTTTGCATCTAACTCCCAGTTACATATAATTTATGGAGGTTTTGGTGTCTGATGACAGCCAGAGCAGAGGTGTTACCTTATTGGACTTGTATTCATGGTCTCTACAGTGTTCCTCAGAAGTTATATTAAAACATGAATTTTTATAAGATATCTTCACCTCTTTTAAGGTCTCCATATAAAAGTAATCTACTGTAATTTGCTAGGAAGTAAAACTGGCTCTGAAGTCACACCCTCATGGCTCAAGACTGTTCTGTTTAGTTCCATTCCCTCAGAGGCAGGAGTCGATGTGTGAAAGCAGCACTAGTCCACAAGGTTGGAGACTTTGGGTTTTGCAGAGCCTTGTTCCCTTAAAACACTTTCTAGATATGTTCTTCTCAGTAGTTCCATCTCCAGAGACCAAGGCAGGAAAAGGACTTTTTAACACTAGAGTGTTAATATGTGCTGTGATGTAAGATATGGAAATGAACTTGTGGTGTATGACCCAGTGCCAGCCACAGGAACTGAGCTCAGGTGCTCAGAGCTGTGTGTGTGCAGGAACAGACAAAGAGTGGCAAGATAAAGTGAAGGCTGCAAGTAAACCTTGAAGGTTAGTTAATATTTTTCTTCAGGCCCATTGTTTGGAGTCAGGAAAGAAACAGAATATACTCCAGTGACAGGAAATGCTGGCTTAGGGTTAAAATATCCAACAGTTTATGTCTTTGAGAGTGCAGAAACTTGTCCTTATGGGAGTTGACCTGGTGTTTTCAGAGGTCTCTCAGAATCACAGGATGTCAGGGGTTGGAAGAGATCTCTGGAGATCATCTAGTCCAACCCCCTGTCAGAGCAGGGTCACCTAGAGCAGGCTGCACAGAATGGCATCCAGGCAGGTTGAATGTCTCCAGAGGTGGAGACTTCACCACCCCTCTGGGCAGCCTGGTGCACTGCTCTACCACCCTCAAAGAAGAGAAGTTCCCCCTTATCTTTAGGTGGAACTTCCTCTGTTCCAGTTTGTGCCTGTTCCCTCTTGTCCTGCCAGTGGACAAAGCCTGGCCCCATCCTCCTGCCACCCACCCATGAAGCACTGATCAGATCTCCCCTCAGTCTTCTCCAGGCTAGCCAGCCCCAGCTCTCAGCCTCTCACCATAAGGTTGATGTTCAAGTCCCCTAATCGCTTTTGTAGCCCTTTTCTGTCCTTCTTGACCAGGGGAGCCCAGAACTGAGCTGAGGACTCCAGGTGTGGCCTCACTAGGGCAGAGTAGGTGAGGAGATGCCTTGGCCTGATGGCCACATTCTTCTTGCTGCACCCCAGGAAACCACAAGGGCACATTGCTGGCTCCTGGTCATCTAGCTACTCCTGGGACAAATGAGTGAGAGTGCCCATGTGTACTACTGGAGCAGGTTGTCCTGATGGCTGGATGATGGCAGATGAGCCATGGCACTGCTCTGAGGGCTCCTGCTCTTGTCACTCTTGTTCTGCATTGGTCTTTGACTCATTTTGAGGTGAAGAACTCCTCTTGGTGTGTTTGGAGCAGAAGACCCATCTGCACTGAAGAGTGTCACTGTTACTCTCATTTCACTCTTATTTATTCATTTTCTCTCTCTCTCTGTCTCTTTTATTAGGCAACATTTTCTGTGCAGATTTGGTTTTCATTATCCTTCAGTGGAAGTGTTTTCCTTAGGGTTTCTCCTTTGGCTTCAGCTATCTGAGTCCTGTTATGCTGCTTTTTCAATCCTATTTCAACTGCAGAATATTTTCAGTTCACTTTCTAATAGTCTCCCTTCTCTCAGTTGTTACTTCAATTATCTTTCAATTTGTTGTATTTCTGTGGGGCTTTCTGGTTTGCTCTCTCCTGGTTTTCTTTGATCTAAATTCCCAGGATTTTATTTAATATTAATGAAGTTTGGCTTTCAGTCTGAATGGTTTTACTTTAAAGTGATCTTAATGAGCATCCTACAATAGATGAATTTAACTTTTGTCCCTGATGCACCCTGTTTCTTTTTAGTTGAAACATTTTAGGTTGGTTTTCTCCCCTTTTGATTTTGAATTTCCTTTTCATTTTGTCTTCTCTTTCCTCTTACTTTATAGATTAATTGGTGTGCATCAACATGTAGACACAGTGTATATATTTTTCCTCACCATATGTTCAGAATTCTTCAGTGTATGAAAGTGTCCCTTTATTCTTACTTTAAATTGTCTGTAGATGGAGAAGAGTCAGAGGTATAAGTTCCTTTCAGTCATGGATACATTGATGCTCTGCTAGGAAAAAAGCTTGACTTCATTATTTCCTGAGTCATCATCATCTTCTCTTAAAAGCTATATATAAAGTCAGTCTGTAGGGGACAGAAATCAGGTTCTCTGTGCTCCCAAAAGTTCCTGGTAGCTAGGAAACCTTAGTGGTTGTTAGGGCAGAAGTTCCAAGTGCCTTCTGTTGCCTTTTCAATCTGAGTGCTGAAATTCCATGTGCATGGTTGGAGCCTTTGTGTTCCTGGTTTGACTGCTTGGTCACTTGTCTCCTTCAGCCTGAGGTCTTCAGACTCAGGGCACCTGCTGCTGCTAGACAAGTAGTGAGAGTGAACAGAAAGAGGCTCTGGTGGGAGGTTGGAGGTCTTCCTTCCTTTCTTTATCCTGGTGAAAAGGGTCTAACACTCATGTCTCTCACTTTGCCTTAGCCTGGGAAGCTTCCTTCTGTTCCACTGGCAATCCAAACACACACACTGCAAGAAACTGTGAAGTTCCACTTGGACCTTGACAGTCTCTTAGTTTTTGTTATGAACTTTGAAAGTAACCTGTTGGTTGCTGTGAGAAAAGTGGCAGTTTGTGGTGGATACTTCATTATACTACACAACTATTGGTCAGATGCAGAAAAGGTTACTGCAGACAACCTTTGGGGAGTAAATGTGGCAAATGGGCATGCTGGCAGCTTGACTCCAGAGGCTGTGAAGTCTCCAGAACACACAATAGTAATGGAGTGTTGTCTGCAGTTTGGGGCATCACCATAGAGGAAGGATATGAAGCTGTTGGAGAACATCCAGAGGAGGCCACAAGGATGGTGAAGGATCTAGAGGGGAAGCCACATGAAGAATGGCTAAAGTCACTTGGTTTGTTCAGCCTGGAGAAGAAGAGATTGAGAGGAGACCTCATCATGGTCTACAGCTTCCTGAGGAGGGGAAGCAGAGGGGCAGGAGCTGATCTCTCCTCTCTGGTGACCAGTGACATTTGCTGAGGGAACAGCATGAAGCTGTGCCAGGGGAGGTTAGGTTGGATGTGAGGAAAAGGTTCTTCAGGCAGAGGGTGGTGGAGCACTGGAACAGGCTCCCCAGGGCAGCAGTCACAGCACCAAGGTTGACAGAATTCCAGAAGCATCTGGGCAATGCTCTTAGACACATGGGGTGATTTTTGGGGTTGTCCTGTGCACAGGCAGGAGTTGTAGTCAGTGATTCTTCTGGGACCCTTCCAACTCAGGACATTCTGCCATCCTAATACTGCAGTGTCTTCCTGTGGGATATGAGTACTTGAAGGTTGGAAGTTTTTATATAGCTTGAAGTGGCAGCTAAGTGGATGAGAAGCACTAAGTTCTTTCATCTCTCTCCCTAGTGGTGTGTCCTATTTGTGTGAGAGGCACAGAAGGCTCCAAAGGAAGGCTCCAGAGCCTGCTCCCCTCCCTTTCTTCAGACTCCAGGGCTTCTCTTTCCCCTTTCCTCCCTGGGGCAGGAGTGTGTTGTAGGCCATCAGCAGCTCTGTGTTTGCACTGCAGTGTGGACACAGCCCTGCAAAAAGCAGCTGTAGACTTTGTCTTACTGTGTATCCCTGGCAGCAGCCTTGCACCTTGTACCAACAGCTCTTGGAGAGGGCTTTTGTTCCTCAGCCTGACACTGGCATTTTAAACACTGATTTCAGGGGTGTCTCCTCTCCCAGCACAAACCAGTACCTTTAGGATCTGTATCTAAAATGTATATTTGTAGGATTTGTCTGAAGCTTTAGCACCCACCAAGGTACCACAGAAAATCCTAGAAGAAGCAACTCTGCTGCTTCTGTTCCTGGTTAGTCTGGTGAGAAGACCAGAGGCTCAGGTGCAATGGAGGAAAAGCCTCTTCATTTCACACACTGGGATTGCAGAGATGCTCACTGGGATGTGGGCCAAGGAGTCTGCTTGTGTTGGGACACTGGTAGTGTTATTGGTAGCCAACAGGTGGAAGAAGAGCAAAGGAAACAGGGTTTGGTTCCCTTCCTTTCTCTGTCCTTCCTGTTAGTTGTTATGAGAAGCCCTCAGGTTCTGAGAACAGGAGAAATCCCCATTCCTAGAAAACTAGTCAGAGAGCAAGGGAGGGAATCATAGAATGCCAGAATGTCCTCAGTTGGAAGGGACCCACAAGGATCATTGACTCCAACTCCTGAATGATACCTGACTGCTCTTTATATTGGCATACAGAGATCTGTCTTCCACCCCCAGGTGCAGCTGGCAGGGATGCAGGCAGAAATCCTCCACCTCTCTTCATACTCATCCTCACTTGCTAAGCTCTGTCATTTGAAGGAGTTCAAGCAGAGTTGTACTTACTTCTCTGGAAGCCAAAGAAGAAAGGTTCTTTTATGCTAGGTAGCTGAACTCTGTTTCCATCAAGTTGCTCCCTGGAGTCTGGTAATTCAATGTGGCCTTTGGAGGGAGAGGAATTGTAGCTTTCACAGGAAGAACTAGAGGCTTATGTGGGTTTCTTGTCTCCTTTCAAGTGTATCAGTAGACTTCACTGCCACAGAAGGCTGAACACATCAGAACAATGCTCTCCATAGTCCCTCTTGGTGAGGGTCACAGCCATACTTCCCTTATCCACCAGGCTCTTACCTCTTCAGTTTGGTTTTGGGAGGCAGGGGGTTGGTTGGGTGTGTTTGTTGTTGTGGCTTTGTTTGTTTGTTTTTATTTGCACTTGTCCAAGGCATGAGCAGCCAGTTTCTCCAAGAGGATGCTGTGGGAGACAGTGTCAAAGGATTTACTGAAGCCAAGGTAGACAAACATCCACTGCCTTTCCCTCATCCACCAAGCAGGTCACTGTGTCACAGAAGGAGGTCAGGTTGGTCAAGCAGGACCTGCCTTTCATAAACCCATGCTGGCTGGGCCTGATCCCCTGGTTGTCCTGAACATGCTGCATGATGCTGCTCAGGATGATCAGCTCCATCACCTTTCCTGGCACCAAGCTCAGACTGACAGGCCTGTGATTCCCCAGATTCTTCTCCTAGCCTTTCTTATAGATGGGCATCATATTTGCTAACCTTTGGGCACCTGGGACCTCCCTGGTTAACCAGGGCTGCTGCTGAATGATGGAGAGTGGCTTGGTGAGCTCTTCTGGCAGCTCCCTCAGTGCCCTTGGGTGGATTCCAAAGACTTGTACCTTGGTGGAGTGGCAGGTTGCTAACTGTTTCCTCTAGGATTCTCCCCACTGTGTCCACCAGCTCAGGGGGCTGAGTACCCTGAGGATAACAGGTCTGACTATTAAAGACTGAGGCAAAGAAAGCCATTAGTACCTCAGCCTTTTCCTCATGCTTTCTGGCAGTGTTTCCCTCAGTAAAGGATGGAGAGTATCCTTGGACCTCCTTTTGTTGCTGGAATGTTTGCAGAAGCATTTTTGGTTATCTTTTATGGCAGTGAGAGCAGGTTTAGTTCTAGCTGGGCTTTCACCTGTCTCATTTTCTCCCTGAATAACCTAAGGATATCCTTGTAGTCTTCCTGAGTTGCCTGCCCCTGTTTCCTCTCTGCTGTGTTGTATCTCCAGCAGCCATCTGCTGAGTTCAAGTCCCCCATGAGAACAAGGACTAGAATGCTTCATCTGCCTCCTCATCCTGGGTGGGTGCTCTAGGACAGACTCCCACCAGGATATCAGCCTTCTTGGCCTTCCCCCTAAGCCCTTGACCATGACTGAGCTCCATACAATCAAAACAGTCCCTAATGCACCAAGCCACCCCACCACCTTTCTGAAGAGCTGATAGCCATCCATTGTGACACTCCAATCATGAGAGCCCTCCCACCACCTTTCCATGATGGCAACTACATCACAGCTTTCCTGTGGCACAGTGCTTTCCAACTGCTCCTGCTTGCTGCCCATGCTGTGTAAGCTGGTGTAGATGCACTTCAGATGGGCTCAGTCCCACCTCCAAGCCTGGCATGGCATCCCTAGGCTCATTTCTGGTCAGCCTGGTTGGATCCCCTTTGGACTCAAGCCCTCTCAGTCAGCCCCACCAGCTCATGGGCTAGAATTCTTTCCCCTTTGAGACAGGTGAACTCCATTTGTCCCCAGCAGACCTGGTGATGTGGAAACCTTTCCATGATCAGAAAACCCCAAATTTCCTGCATGGCACCAGCCTGTAAGCCATGTGTTGATCAGGTAGGTCTTCCTTTCAATATTCTTCTCTGCTACTGAAGGGGTTGAGGAAAACACCAGCTGTGCTCCTTGAGCCTTCAACCAATCACTCCAGTGCCTGAAGTCCCTTTTGATCACCTTTGGACTCCTCTCAGGTACCTCATCACTGCCAACCTGAACAACCAATAATCTCAAGTGATAACCTGAGATTGTCCCAGGCCAGTTTGCTTTCTGGTGATGTCTCTTAGCCAGGCCCTGGGGAGGCAGCAGACTTCCCTGTGGGATGGTCCAGCTGGCACATCCTTCTGTTCCCCCCCAGAAGGGAGTCACCTAGGACAATTGCCCTTCTGTTCTTCTGTAGCAGGTTTAGGGCTCTGGGACTAAGAATAAATCCCCCACATTGGTTGTACTGCATGAAGATATACCTTAGGATTCACCTGAAGGCACATCTTCCTTCAGTGTGTGTTCCCCAAGGATGAGTTAGTGTTCTAGGGAGAGCTTTACATGTTTCATATCTCTGCTTAGATCCCCTCTGCCTATCTTTGATTCCTGTGCTTCTCTCCCACACCCTTGACATCTGGCAGCACCAAAAGACAATTCCCACACATCCAGGTGGAGGAGAAGCCAGAAGAGATGCTGCTTCCAGTGTCTGTAGTGTGGCAGCAGTTCAGGGGATCCTTCTGCTCACCCTGCCAGATGTCTGACCTTGGCATTCCCTTTTCCTTTGAACAGTTAGTGAGCAGAAAGTGGCAGGGAAGCTTTCAAGGGACTCAGCAGTGGGGAGTGTTAGTGGCTCCCTTGGCAAGCAGTGGTTTCAGTTGTTGAGTGCAGTCCTCTAGAGCAGCTTCTGATGCACTTCAGAGGCTTCTGTATCCAGGAGACAACATCTGGCTTCAGTGACACTCTGTATGGTCAGATACTTCACCCTGGGGGATGCCAGCCTTCCACCATTGCTCAGATACAAATAAATAGCTGCCCAGAAAGCAAAGCACAGCTTCCAGGAGAAGAACTTGCAGTCTTCTCCCTGCAATGCAAAGGGACAGCAGTCAGTGTTCAGTAAATGTGAGTTCAAATGGTAATGGAAGACATGGGTAGGGTCACACATCAGTGTAACCTTCATTTTACTAACTCCTGATGTTTATGAGGAAGCCTAGAGCACAAACCTGCCTTTTTACAGTTCAGGAAGGGATGACAGCTTCCACTGTGGCCCCACCAGGAGTGAGGATGCCTCAGATTGGCTTGCAGCCTTTTTGTACCTTCATAAATAGTGTGGCTTGGTTGTGGGAGGAGAGCAAAGTCCTACTCTACTCTTTATTTCTGCAGTCGTGCTGCACTGTAGGTGAAGTGTCAGCCAAAAAAGTCAGCTAGCAATAAGGTTTGTTTGCCAGTGAGGCCAAGTCCTGACTGCAGTTTGTGTTCAGAACTCCAGAGCAGGATGGCCTGTGCTTTGGTTATGTGCTGGTTACAATGGCAGCAGGAGAAGTAGGAGTGTGTGGAAGTACTTGGGATACACCAGTTACTAATAGGCTAAACTCTTTGGACTGGGCTCCAAAAATGGTTAGGGGATGTGAACATCTCTCTTCTGGAAAAAAGCTGAGAGAGCTGGGGCTGGGTAGCCTGGAGAAGCCTGAAGGGATTTCTGATCAATGCTGATCAATACTTCATGGGTGGGGGTCAGGAGGGCAGGGCAAGGCTTTGTTCAGTGGTGCCCAGTGACAGGACAAGAGGTAACAAGCACAAACTGGAACAGAGGAAGTTCCATCTAGACATAAGGAGGAAATTCTTTACTTGGAGGGTGGTGAAGCACTGGCCCAGGCTGCCCAGGGAGGGAGGTGGTGGAGTCTCCATCTCTGGAGACATTCCACACCTGCCTGGGTGCCATCCTGTGCTACCTGCTTTAGATGAACCTGCTCTGACAGGGGGCTTGCAGTAGGTGATCTCCAGAGGTCCCTGGAAGTTAAGAAGGAATTCTTTACTCAGAGGGTGGTGAGGCACTGGCACAGGCTGCCCAAAGAGGTTCTGGCTGCCCCATTCCTGGCTGTGTTCAAGGCCAGGTTGGATGTGGCCCTGGGCAACCTGGTCTAGTGGGTGGCATCCCTGCCCCTGGCAGGGGGTTGGAGCTAGATGATCTTTAAGGCCCTTTCCAAACCCAGGCAATTCTAAGAATCATAATCTACATAGATTCAGGCTTTATTATTGCTACCTGATCAAATGGTGTTATGAAATAATGGTGCTCAAAAGAGTCTGTTAATCTAATCATGACACTAATGGAGCTCAGTTTAAACCATTTTAGTTTATCCATTGCAGGTAATCCTGTGAGTAGCAACACTTCTTATTTTTCTGCATCATGAATAATGAACATTAGTTAATTTCATACAAAATGTATCAATTTGTTGCCTCCACCTCATTTTTTTTGTCCCAAGGATTTGAAGATTGCATGGCTTATTCCTTATATCTTTATAATTTAGGTTATGGAAAGTTCCTAAGCTTGTAATGTTCTGAATTTGCCACTGCCTCCAAGTAGTTCAGAGCTTCAGGTCTAATGAGGCCAGTGAGCATGGCAGGTGTTGATTAGCAGCCTGGGTGAATTAGGCCATGCTTCCAGGTTGTTCTTTCAACAACCTAATTATATCTGGGTTTGATATTCCCATTGACTAACCAGTCCTGACTCCTGCCATGGAGAGCATGCAGACAAACTGCTGCTGCTGACAGCACCACCAAGAGCAAGGAGCCTGGGAGCTCAGACCTCCATCAGAGCAGCTTAGCTGACGAGCAAAGGGCAAGAAAGGAGAAAGAAAGAAAGAAAAGAGAAATGAAAGGAAAGTTGCTGTTACAAGAAAAAATGCCAAGATGCTTTACCATGTTGTTCTCTACTGTTCTAAAAACAGCACTGTTCTGTATCAGGTCTCAGCATCTGCAGTCTTCAGGTTAGTGCTTTTTATGTGCTTTTGAGTTTTTGAGTTCTTCCCAGTAAAGCTGGTTGTGCTCTGCTACTTTTTCTGACCAGAAACTCAAACCTCCATGCCAGATAGGAGGCATCATCAGCTTAGAGTATGTCTTGCTGTTTTCTAGCTTATCTGAAAAGTTAATAATGAGCAATTGAGCTTCAGAGCTGGTTGGGAATTTTTCAGTATGGTTCATCAGAAGGTAGCAGTTAAATGCCAAACATCTTGATAGGAATGCATCCCTTGTGAGTAATGTCTCAGTGCCAAAACCCCTCCTCTTTTATTCAGTTTGGAGCTTGTTAAGATTCTAGCTTGACAGTTTTGAGATAAAATGCCCACCTTTATGTTGACACATGTTTAATTTGGAAGAGTCACATGAATTATAATAAACACTGAAAATGATAAGAAGCCAACCTAGGTCTTTTGAAATGATTGGCATAGAAGTGTTTCTTTACCTCATTTCTGGATTTTCTCTTGGCATGAACATTTTGAGATTATTTTCTCTCTTTTCCTCCAAATTTGGGGTAGGAGCATTCTTGGCAGTCAGTTCTGCACTGGAGAATGATTACTGAGGTTTGCCTAATGTTACCTGTATTTGGCATATCTGTACTCTTCTGTTTGGCCTCTCTACTCCTGTAAGTGCTTTTTTTTGTCAGGTCCTTTAGCCATTTGACCTGTGGAGAATAAGGCAGCAGCAAACTGAAACAGGGGAAGGGCTTCAGTATGTGTGTATTGGCTTTGCATGGCAAGGTTTTGGTAGTGGTGGGGGCTGCAGGGGTGGCTTCTGTGAGAAGCTGCTAGCAGCTTCTCTTATGTCCAGTAGAGCCAAAGCCAGCTGGGTCCAAGGCAGACCTGCTGCTGGGCAAAGCCAAGCCCATCAGTGGCAGTGATAGCAGCTTTCTGATAACATTTAAGAAGGGGGAAAAAAAATCCTGTGTAACTGCAGCTGGAGAGAAGAGTGAGAATCTGTGAGAGAAACAACTCTGCAGACACCAAGGGCAGTGAAGGAGGAGGGGGAGGAGGTGCTCCAGGTGCCAGAGTGGATATTCCTCTGCAGTCTGTGGTGAAGACCATGATGAGGCAGGTTGTCTCCTGTGGAGGTTAATAGTGGAGCAGATAACACACCTGCAGCCCATGGAGGTTAGAGATGGAGCAGATATCCACCTGCAGCCCCTGAAGGACCCCACTCTGGAGCAGATGGATGCCTAAAGGAGGCTGTGACCCCATGGGAAGCCCACACTGGAGCAGGCTCCTAGCAGAACCTGTGGGACCCATGGAGAGAGAGAGAAGCCCACACTGGAGCAGGTTTGCTGGCAGGACTTGTGACCTGTGGAAGGGATCCATGCTGGAGCAGTTTGGGAAGGACTCATGCTGGAGAAATTCATGGAGGTTTCTCTCCTCGGAGAGGGACCCAACAGTGGAGCAGAGGAAGAGTGTGAAGAGTCCTCCCCCTGAGGGGGAAGGAGTGATGGAGACAACATGTGATGAGCTGGCCACAAGCCCCATTCCCTGTCCCCTTGTGCTGCTGGCAGGGAGGAGGCAGAGAATTCAGGAGTAAAGTTAAGCCTGGGAAGAAAGGTGGGAGAGAAGATTTAGGTTTAGATTTTATTTCTCATTATCCTTCTCTGATTGAATGGTGATTAGCTAATTTCCCCAAGTTGAGTCTGTTCTGCCTGTGACTGTAGTTGCTCAGTGATCTCTCCCTGCCCTTATCTCAACCCATGAGCCTTTTGTTATTTTTCCTCTCCTCTGACCAGCTAAGGAAGGGAGTGATAGAGCAGCTTTGGTGGGCATTTAGCATCCAGCCAGGGTCAACCCATCACAATCCAGAGCAGCATGGTTGCCATCAGCAGCTTCATCTGTTTTGGGCAAGCTAGTCAGTGATGTCAGTAACCCAGAGGTGTATGAGGATTATGCCTTCTGCCTCTCTTGCACCTTTTGTGCTCCTCAGAAAATCTACAACCTGATCATCCTCTTCCAGACACTAGAATTATTACATAATTATCATTGTCTTTCTTTTCTCTTCTGCTCTCATGTTGTCCTTGGTATAAATGTTGCAGTATTCATAGTGAGCTCTCTGAAGCCTTAGTAACCTGGGAGTCACAACAGGACTTGAGGGAACAGCAACACCTAAGGTGGAATTCATGCTTAAAACTCCATGGTGTCTGTGAAAGCAACTGAAGTGGTGATTAGCTTAGGGCTGCTCCATTAGAAGTATTGGAATAAAAGGCCAAAAGTGCAGTGGTCAGCAGGGAGGACATGTTTTTACCATGGGTTCTCTAGGTTCTGCTGAATAAAAGAATGAAAGAGAGTTTAAGTATGGGTTTGGCAAATGATTACATCTTGGAGCTTGCCCTTCAAATGATTTGGTTTTTTCTTTTCAGCATAAACTTCTTAGTGTTGTTTTACCTTGTAGTCACCCACTGCTCACTTCATTATTCCTTTCCTGTTCCCACAGCCTGATCTTTTTCTTTCCCAGTCCCTCTCCAGGCAGATCCTGATGGGTGCACACTCTGCAGACTCCATTGGCTGCTGCAGCTAGTTGCTACTCACTGTCACCTTTCAGCTTCCTCTTCTTGGAGGCTTCCTCTCTGTTTGCCCTTTATCATGTTCATTCATTTTCCTCTTTCTTTCCTCTGGGGAAGCCTATGAAAGTACAGGAAGAGAAGTATGATAAATTCTTTCTTAAAATGAGTATCTGGCTTGTTTGGGAAGTGAGACAAGACAAAAAGAGTAAGTTTTGATACATCAGAATGCACCTGATAAAAGTTTTGATGCAACAAGAAAGAACATCCACCTGTACTTCTGGGAGCAATGGTCAGCCCTCAGCTCCCTCACTGATAAATCTGGCTCCAGCTAAATGAATTTCATGTTCTGCCACTACTTTATTGTTCCCTTAGGTCAGCTAAACCCTTTTCTTTTGCTGCTGCAGTCAGTGATGTGATAGACCTTTATACTTTGGTCTGAGCCAAAAGATTGCAGTTAACTGTGGGTGATGGGGATGAAGAAAAGTCCAACTCTTTGTCTTGCATTATTTATTCTCCCCTTGAATTAGTTGGATGTCACCAGAAACACAGCTCAGGTCTGGTGTCTCTTCACTAACCTGCTTATTTATGTGATTCCCAAATTGCCTTCCAAACAGGCAACCATCTGGAGGTCTCTGAAGGAGCTTTTGGAAAGATTTGTTAAAAATTGTTGATTTTTTTTGCAGCCCTACTGCAGTGTCCTTTTAGTGGGGAAAAAAAAAGAGGCTGGAATTATTCAGTGAAATGTCTTCAGCACTGATAGGTGCTGAGCTATGTATCTGACATGGACCTGACACCCAAATAAGGGACTGGAAGGGAATTAGCAAAGCTCATCCTAGAAATTCCTGCTTTTTCTTTGTCTAGAACCCTTCCCAAAATCTCTCCTGCTCTGGAGGCAATGCTTTATCTCTCTGGGCTTATAGTTTCCATGCTGCAGGTACATTAGCAAACAGGTTTGCTGAGCCAGGTGGTCAGAACTCTCTCAGCTTGCAAGCAGCTGATGGCAGAGGAGGAAAGCACATCTCAGAGCTGCTGCTGCAAGGTTGGCACAGAGGAGGGAGGCTTGGCTTCTCCAAACAAGCCTGGGGATCTGGAGGCTGTAGTGAAGGTGTGACCATCAGTAGCCTGGCTGCCTTAAGCTGACAAGGGATGATTGGCAGGAGCTGAGAAAGATCTGTTTTTAGGGAGAAGGAATGGAGAGTAAAAAGCTTCTACCAGTGTTTTCACTTCTCTTAGGAAGAAGAAAGTGTCTCTCTGCCAGGGGCCCAGGGAAGGCTACCAGAGACTTCTGTCTCTGCAGAGCAGGCAGGAGAGTGCTGACTGCCCAGTGACCAACACCAGCTTAAAAACTACTAGTTCAGTGAGAAACTTCAAGCTGGGCTCAGTTTTCCATCCACATGACCAACTTCCTGCTGGTGGGAGGAAAAGAGACTCCTAAGGAGTGACCTGTGTTTATGCTAGTGGTGAATTAGGCAAAATATATTCCTTCTGGCTTGACTGTAGAACCTTTGGTTAAATGATGGTTCTCTGTCTTTCCTCCTGAAGGACTACATCTGCTCAGATAGGAGTAGCTTTGTAACAACACTGTGACACCAATGATTTGATGAGCTACTTAGGACTATTCACTTAATGCATGATAAACCTGTGAACATGTTAATGAGCAGCAATTCCCTGATGATTAAACTGCTTTAAAATGTCTTTGTGCTCATGTCATTAGAATGAACTTGGCCCTTCTGGAGCATCCATTATTCATCAGGTTCCAGTGTTGCCTCTGACTGTGTTAGCACTTTAATTTCACTCACTTAACAGAGCAATCTAGTCATTAGAATACTTTGAAACATGTTTTCTAAATCAGGAAAGCCCTAGTTAAATATCCAACATTACTGATCTTTACAAGTGCAGGAGAGCAAAAGAGAACATTCCCAATTGTCATTACCTACTCAGTGCCTTTAAATCTGCTAACCACAACTAAATGGATCTATTAGGAAAAACTTGAAGCTGAAATCAATGCTATTGTTATCTGGGGAAGCAGAATAGGTCAGTCACCTTGCTGAAGGCACAGTTGACCTTTCTTTCTGAAATAGCTGGGCAGACACTTCCTCAGTTAATCCTTTTCCACATCCATTGTTGTCCTGAGTAGAAGCAAAGAAGGACAGAGTATTGTTACTGCAATTAGAAATGCTACCTATATTTGTTTATTTATCTTACTGGTTGTTCCCTGCTTCTCCTTATGTCTTTTCATTTCACAAGTCCTGAGTCCTTGCCTACATTGTGAAGCTCATTAAATCCTGTATTAGCTTTGTCCCTTTTGGAGTCTGTGTGGGGGCTGTTCCAGAAGGGCTTCTTCAGTTCCTAGCAAGCCTTTGGGATGTCTCTCAGAAAGTGGCAAACTGCTCACTGACTCCATGCTTGGAGGTTTTTTTGACTCCTGGGCTGCATGTGCTCCATCTCCTGTCAGCAGAAGATGGCTTTTGTCAGAGGGGTTAGAATGTTTGGCTAACTGGACCACTTGGAGAAGGATCAACAGAAATGCATTTTCTTTTCAGTTGTAGCTGCATGTATTTCCAGTTGAACTAGTCCAGTTCTGCTCATAGCAGTGGGAGATGGGCTAATAACCTCCAGAGGAGCCAGAGACCTTTGTTCTCAGGCTGCCTGAGAGTCTTGCAAAGCATGCACAGAGAGGTGGTGGCTGAACTTCTAATCCTTAGATTTTGCAAAGCACTTCAGTCTTAATTTTGCTTAAAAAGTGCTTCTGGGATCTGCTGGGAGAATAGTGGAAAGTCACCTATGGAGTGCTCATTTCTCCCAGATTTTTGACATTCTGCTTTGGTCTCTTTGCCACCTTGCAGTGTTTGAACAGCTAGAGAAGGTTTGCCAATGCTTTCCTAGTAAGCAGCAGAGGTGAGGAGTCCCTGTGGGTTGTATTAACTCTTTCAACAGCTCATGGTGCAATAAAACCCAACATATTCATGATAAGCCTTCAGAGTTGTCAAAACAATGTAATTCTTAAAATAATGGGAATAAAATACATGCAAAAGAGGTTGAAAAGTCTGTGGTAAGAGGATGACACTGAAAGAGGTGGACTTGGAAAGGCTGCAGTAACCACTGATCTTCCTGTGTTTGGCTAGGAGTGTTGATGGAATCAGAATAAAGAAAGAAACCCAACTCTGGGCTCACTTTTTCACACTTCTGTCTCTTTCTGTGGCTCACAAGCACTCTTTCTTCATAGCCCCATAAATAAGACTTGGTTTGCAATGAGTTAGGAATTAATTGCAGAGAATTTCTACTGAAGCCTTTCAAAGCTGCCTTAGTAGGTAGCTGTTTTCATCCATCTCTCCTTATAAGGTGTCAATTTATGGAACACAATAGTTAGTGTGGCATCTGTGGCAGTAGCCAAACTGATGGAGTTGTGCCTCAAGCTTTTCTCTGCCACTTTATGGCCAGAATTCTACTTTAAGCTTTTCCTTCCAACTAACCTTGATTGTTTTTTGTGGATATATGTTTACCCAAAGGGTGGTGAGGCACTGGAACAGGTTGCCCAGAGAGATTGTGGAGGCCACATCCCTGGCAGTGTTTAAGGCCAGGCTGGATGTGGCCCTGGATGACCTGGTCTAGTGATTGGCATCCCTGCCCATGGCAGGGGGGTTGGAACTAGATGTCTTTAAGGTCCCTTCCAACCTCAGCCATTCTATGATATATTGCTATAGCTTTGGCTACGTGATCATCTGTATTTTGTCCTTTGGTCTGAGCCAAAAGAGTGCAGCTAACTCTGGGTGATGATGATGAGGAAAAGTCCAGCTCTTTTTCTTGCATTGTTTATTCTCCCCTTGAATTATCTGTATGTCACCAGAAACACAGCTCAGGTCTGGTGTCTCTTCTCTAAGGCCATTTGGCTGCATAGCAACCCACTGAAAGCCTTAGGTTGTGTGTGGAAACCACTCTGGAGTGTTTCCCAATGAGGAATTGTTCTTTACAGTTCCTACAAAATGCTGGGCAAGGACTTTTTTCCTTAGAACTTCCTCTAACATGTCTGTGTTTCTCTACCACACAGCCCCTGTTCTCCCTGGGGCATACCAGCAGAGCCAGTCCCAAGGGTATGGATACATGCACCAGACCAGTATGTCATCCATGAGGTCCATGCACTCACAGCCTCATTCAGCAAGCCTGGTGAGTATTGGATTTATTTGCTATTGGCTTTATTTGGTAGACTGCTGGGAAGTCTCTTAGAGATGAGTCAATTGGTCTCCTGGAATTGTATAGCTGGACTGTTGGACTGTTCTCCTCTGAAATGGAGTAGTCCTTGTGTATAAAGATGATGAAGTGACTGAGGGCAGTGGCAGGAATCTTTGATGTCCCAATGCATTAAAAAAAATTCATTTATGGCCTCTAGAAGGCAGAGAAGTAACTCAGTCTTCTCCCTGCTAAAACAAATGGCAAATGCTTGGAGAGGGTTTCACAGGCTGAGCTCTGATGTTCTGTCCTGTGATGAATTCAGGCTCCTGGCACTGGGTGAAAACCACTCAGCTCTTAAGGTCACTCTGTTGCTTCCATTTGTTTTTTGACTTGCTGATTTGGTCCCTGCAAGCTTTGTGCCTGGCCATGTGGCTCATCTCTGCTTGTGTAAAGCTAGCTCAGGGTCATACTGGTTACCCTCCCTAGTCCAACAGAACAGGCAGTGCCTGATCCAAGTCAAGGCACACTGCTGGGTGGATCAGAAGCAGCTTTATCATGAAACCATGGCCACAGTTGGGGAGTTCTTAACTGTGCTGGAGTGAATGCTTCATTCTAGAAGTAACTGGTTGTGGAAGGAGAGCTAAGCAGTTGGGTTTTCTAGGAAACTGAGCTTCTTTTCTCTTTTTGAAGTCTTTAAAGTGCTGGTTTAATGGTTCTTGTGTTTATTTTGGTCATCTCACTGCCTAGAGAGTTCATGCTTAGACCCAGTCACTTTTTACCTTAAAAATATTGACTTGTAATTATGAATTCTGGACTCTTTTGAATGGATGTGCATGTTCTGCCTCTGGCAGCCTTTTTAGAAGTGAAGTATTTAAGTATAAACCAAACTTAGAGCTTGCTGAGCTGACAAAAACCTGTTTTGAAGATTAGCTGAAACTTGTATTTTTCAGACTGAAACTCCATGGCTTTTTGCATTGTGAAGGTTATGGCATCCTGGGAGGTCTGGGTGCTTCCAGGCTGGCCAGTTTCTCAGCTGCCTAGGGGCTAAGGGGAGTAACCTGCTGGGAAATTTGGGTCCAGATACCTACCTCTTTGGGTGAGCCAATAACCTGGGAAACTCTTTGGACACCTTCATCCCAGCTGAGAGACACCTGATACTGGAGGCAACTCTTAATAGCCAGGGATATCAGAAGGAATGTGGGGAGCTGGCTGCTTTCCACAAGGGACAGAGTCCAAGAAGGAGGAGATCTGGAAGCCTGGGCAGATTTACTAGTCAGTAGGAAGCAAAGCAGCCTTCAAATGGAGCAGATAGAGAACAGAAGTGCCTGCACATCTCAAAATGCACTGAGCAGCCCTGACAGCTATGTAGGAGGGTAAAGGAGATATCTCTCTCTGCCAGGGACTTACCTGGAGGGCTACCTGCTGAAACAATATCATGGCAATCATCTTGACAATCATCATTTGCCTCTCCTTCCAGAGCTGGGAAGGCAAAGGCAATAGGAAAAGGGAGGGAGTGAAGTTACAGCATCTGAAAAATAAAGGACTGACTGTCTCCTTTCAGCAGAATTTCTTAGCCCTGTTGTGAAACTGTTGTCATTTCTCATTCCTTTGAGTGATAATAGCTGGTTCTTATGGGAGAAGAGGAAACAGCAAATCCCATAGTTTGGATGGATCTTGTTGCTGTTAAAAACTGAGTGGGTTTCCTTAAGGCAATAAAACCCCAACATTTCCAGAGGGAGAAAATCAAGGACTGCTGGCCTAGTGCCATGAACTTGCTAGTCTGGTGGGGGGGGCAGAATGTGACCTTAGAACCATAGAACAGTTTAGGTGGGAAGGGACCTTTTAGAGGTCATCTAGTCCAGCCCCTCTGCAGTCAGCAGGGACATCTGCAACTGGATCAGGTTGCTCACAGCCCCAACCAACCTGACCTGGGATGGTTCCAGGGATGGGACATCTCCCACCTCTCTGGGCAACCTGGCCAGTGCTTCACCACCCTCAGTGTAAAAAAATTTCTTCCTTCTCTCTAGTCTAAATCTTCCTCTGTTAGTTTAACACCCTGTCCTGTCACAACAGACTCTGCTAGAAAGTCTCTCTCTTATAAGCACCCTATAAGTACTGAAAGGCTGCACTAAGGTCTCCCTGGAGCCTTCTCTTCTCCAGGCTCAACAACCCCAACTCTCTCAGCCTGTCCTCACAGCAGAGAGGTTCCAGCCCTCAGATCATTCCTGTGGCCTCCTTTGGACCTGCTCTGACAGGTCAATGTCTTCCTTGGGCTGAGAAATCACCCCCATGGTGTTAATTCTGTTCCAAAAGAGGCATCTGAGATGCAGCTAGAAAGCTGGCATGCTTACCTGTCCACCTTCACATCAAAAGCCTGTCTCCTCTCCAGCTTGTTCACCTTCTCTGGGTGTGCTGGGATGGCATCAGGGGGTTCCCAGGGCATCCTGGGGGAAACCTCTAGTTGGGGATGTGTTTTAAGTGCAGTTGAAGATGGAAGGCAGCCTTGGGGTGCTGGTTAAATACAGTGTGGACATGTCCCAGGAGATGTGATAAACTTACACAGTGGTAGGATCATGGCTTTCAGCTGCTGGCTTGGAGCAGTGGTGCCAGAGGTGTAGCCTTGAGTGGCTGAGGCAGAGGGAAGAGTGTAAAAAGGGGAAAAGACAAGAGGAAAGAAATCCCAGCCTGAATGCTGGTCTCAAAACACAAGCAGAAGCAATGAGGGTGACAAAGTCACCCCTAAGTGCCTGAGTTTGGCCAGGACATCTCTCAGGTGAGAGTGCTTAAGATCCCAGGGGGTTACACCAGCTGAGAGTGACTGGACAGTTAGCTGTAGTAAAGCCTGCTCCTTTCAGCCAGTTTGTTGCACTGCTAGCAAATCAGGGTCCCCCAAAAACTGACATCATTTTATAATCATGCCCACCCATTTTCTATACTGAGAAATAGACATTTTCTGTTTCTAACCGTTCAGCTTCTGGTTTATTTAATTTTGAGCATGCCCCTAAGACAGTCTCTGGCTGGAGGTGGTTTTATTGTTCCTAGCTAAAGTCTGTTATCTGAGTCTCCTGTGCTTCTCTCTGAGCTGTTCTGCATAAGGGGCTGAATGCAGGTGGTGCTTGGAATACAGACTGTTTTCTAACAGAGCCCTGAAGGCTCTTTGCCTCTTGGGAAGATAAGAGAGTGTTCTCCAAGGCTTTAGATTAGTAAATCTGGCAGGAAAACAAAACCTAGGTTGCAAATTGGTTTTCCTCAAGAACTGCTGGGTGTGAAGGATGCTGCAACAGGCACTTTCCCTGCAAGGAGCAATCCATAGGATAGGAATAAACTGGTGGATGAAGGGGAAATGTGCATCTGCCAGCTGCCTGCAGAACTGGGAGTGTGGGAGCTGGGCTTCAGTACTTGCCAGGCTCAAGATAATGTTCTGGCCAAGCAGCAGCTGCAAGTTAGGCCTTTGAAGAGGCAGGAGATAAGTGACTATTTGACTGCCCAAACCCCACCCTTTTCTTTCAGCCTCTGGTGCTCTCAGTTACCTGCAAACCTCACCACTGACAGAGGAATAATTCATTAAATTGCGTTTCAGAAATCCCTGCTTTGAGGCCTTTAAGCATTGTAATTCTCAATTATATAGCCCAGGCTACACTCTGAAGTGATAATTAGGCATTAAATACTAACAGGATTATTATGGAGCTTTCTCCTGACAGCCATTTAGCACCTAATTAGGTGTTAAGGCTATAAATTTGGGTTTCTCAGCAGCATTTAGGACCCTAATACCTTTTATTCTTAAATTTGAAATTACCAGCTTGCTTTCCCAACTGTGGCACCAGAGTCAAGCTGCCTGCAAGGAGGCAGCAGTGCTGTGTCCTGTGCCATCATGGTCCAAGGGTGAGTGAGCATCCTCCTGGCTGAGCAAAAACTCTCTTTTTTTTCCCCCCCAATTATATGTTGGTTTAATGAGACATTTAATCTCTTCCTCCAGTCTTGGCCTATTTAAAGCAGAAATATAACCATGGCTCAGAGGCAAATGTGTTCTCTGCTGGCTGCCAGATGTGGACTTACTGCCATTTTTCTTAAACTGACTGAGATTTTGAGTGAAATTGTGTAAAGGACTAAGTGCTGCTGAGCTTGTTGTAAAAGCACCTGTTCCACTGTGTGTTTTGGGGTTTGTTTTTGAGTGACTTTCAAAGCTCTGCTGCCATAGTTGGAAAAACCAACCTTCTGAAAGGCAGAGACCATTCCTTAGGGTCTTCCAACCACTGGGGTTTTTTAGTTTGTGAAGCTTGAAGGAATTGTTGGTGATTTCAGCTAGAACACTCCTCAGTAGTTGCTTCCATGTAGTGCAAAACCAATAATGCCTTTTTTTTTTTTAAATCATCTACCCTGAGTACTTGGAAGGCATTAAGGAACCATCAAGGAAGCACAGACCTCTGGCTGAAAACCTCTCTTGATGGCAGACTGTGGGCAGCAGTGTTGCAAGGCATGGCAGAGAAGAGCTGTACAGAGCAAGACTCAAAGACAGGTCAGAGTAGGCTTGCCAGGATCTCCAGCAGTGGTCTCCAAGGTTTAAGCAACAATTGATGTCTCTGTGGAGTTCTCTCTGCCAGTGATAAAGGCATTAGCAAGACAAAAAGTGTGTTTCTGGCTGGGAACACTGAGTGGTGCTGGAGTGTTTGGGTTAGATCAACCCACATTTTGAACCTGTGGCACAGTGTGTGGAGGCATCTCTGTCTTTAGTGGAAATAAGTTCACTGAACACCCTCAAAAAGCCATACATGAGATGGACTAAACCTAAGCCAGAGTTGTTTTCCTCATCTGGAAAGAGGAACAAAGTTTGCTCTTTCCTCCAAGGTTCAGGCAGGAGCAGTAGGCATTTACTCAAACACTGACTGTTACCTTTTTGTCTTGACATCATTGGACCAGAAAAATGAAACTGAGACATGGTGACATATCCAAAACTGCTGGTAAGGAAAGGAAATAGTATCAGTGATCCTTGAACTGCTCTTGACTTCTGTCAGGGGACAGAGGTAAGGAAAAGAAAGTAGTCCTGGGAAGTTTAAAATGAACCAGGTTTGTTCTGCTGCTGAGATACAAGGGGAGACTGTTCCCTCTGGAAATCCACCCTGAATTCCTGCACATGAAAGGGTTTTACTGCTTTGGAGTGGAAGTAATCACTCTATTTAGGAAAAGAAAGGAAATGTTGGCTTACAGTGGGCACAGCTAGAGAGAAATTTGGCTTAGCTAATGACATGAACTTGTGCTTCTTTTCTCTGAGTATGCAGCAATGAGTATTCCTACAAAATATTGTTGCAGCTTTTTGAAATCATGGGGGGTTAAAAATGATTCATTTTTTTTTAATTGAGTAATCATATATTCTTAATTTGAGGTAAAATCCTATTGAAATGAAGGACATTCAGTGAGCTGGCAAAGTTAATGATGTGGGTGAAGACTGCTGCTTTTCCCTAGTGAAGACACAGGAGAAGCTTTTTGGGAGTGATGCAAAGAGGGAGCAGAAGCACAGCTAGCCATGGCTGGATGGAATGAGCTGTTACTAGGGAATACCTGAAACAAGAGTTGGAATATTTCAAGAGGCAGGGAATGACTTGAACTCTGTTTGTGTGAGGGTTTTGGATGATGCAGGTTGACATTTTGGTGCTATTTTGGTGTACTTGACAGGGTGCAGGGTGTACTTTTCAACAGGTAACTTGTGGTTTCTCCCTCTGTTCTTTTCTTGCTCTTTTCATTTTCTCTCTGCAAAGCAGAGCAGGAATCTCTCTGGTTTTAGGCTTGAGACTTTACAGCTTTGTTTTCTTTCCTTCAACAGAGAACATACAGAGCTATGTATGACTACAGTGCTCAAGATGAAGATGAAGTTTCCTTCAGGGATGGTGACTATATCATCAATGTGCAACCAATTGATGATGGCTGGATGTATGGTACTGTTCAGAGAACTGGGAAAACAGGAATGCTTCCAGCAAACTATATTGAGTTTGTTAACTAATTTTTGTCTCTAGTCCTTGGAGCTTTGTTATGATTTACTCAAGGTCTAACCTTTTAGAAAAAGGCAGAAGAATCTTTTCAGAGTTACATGTCCATGACTTCATCACTGCTAGAAATCTGCATTCTCACTCAGAACCCAATTTCCAGCCCTTGCCAATAAAGATAACCAAGAAGCTCAGCACTTTGCAAACAGCCTGGCTTAGAATAGTGCTCCCTCCAAATGAGAAGCATCTCTGGAAGCCTGGTGCTGCCAACCCTGTAAAGATTTCAGTCAATTAGCTGTCAAAGGGAAGTACCTTTCCCTGCACCTCAAAGACATGATTTCTCTTGATAATAGCAACCATAAAATGGATTCACTTCTTCTGGCACTCTGAAGTCACAAGAGGTTAACACACAGAGTTCAAACACATCTTCAGGTTATTAGGGAGGTGTTTAACTGTTGAGCAGTTAGCATCCTAATTAGACAAACAACAAAAAGAGTCAATAATTCAATCATTTCAAATAGTGACTAGTAATATGCTAGTAAAAAAACCCAAATAAACCCCCCTACTGTCCAGCAGCCATACACTAAACATCTGTCTTGACTGCAAAAGCTTCCTGACTTTTGCATACCTACATTTATTGCTGGGTTACCCATTCCCTCTTACTTCCACCAGTGACCTCTTCTATCAGCTTTGCTTGCATCCCAGGCCATCAGTTAGATCCATAGCTGGATTTCTGGTTCTTTGGTATCTTTTCCACAGACAATTCCTTACAAAGACTATAGCTAGAGTACAAAACCTCTCAACTCTTCTCTTTCCTTCTAAGAATACTTAGCAGTTAAATAGAACTTCCAGTAGGGCAGTGTACAACCAATACTTCATGTTAGTTCCTCTACCTGTAGTGCTGTAAATACAAGCCCAGTGTGAAGCCCCAGTGCTGTGCAGCCACACCAAGCCTGCAGTCATGTTCCTCCTCCTCCTCCCCACCACCAGTAACTTGCTTAATGGCTGCTTTGCTGATGAGCTAAGGTCCCTACCCCTACTGCAGAAGCACTTGCACCTCCACTGAGGAGGGGAGGAGAGCTCTGGTTATTGTGATGCCTTTCAGCTCAATGGCCTGTTGCTTCAGTTTCCTCCACAAGTCTTGGTGGTCCAGCAGTGGGTTGTGTCCTTGCCAAGTGGTTAATGAAGGAGAAATCTTAACCTTTTCTTTTACTGCTTTCATCTTACAACTGGCACTGAGGGGAAAGCTAACCAGACAGAACTCTAACATACTCCATGCCATCAGGCTTCAGTTTAGCTACCCAGAGAAAACAGTGAAGATATTTTGCTGACAAACCTTCACATGTGCTACTTGGTGTCCAGTCATTTCGGATCAGAACTGAGAGATCCAAGTTCTAGTCTGTGAGGCTGAGGAGTGCTGACATAATGGACCTGTAGGAGGGATTGTGTCAGCAAGCTTGGCTCACAGAGAAGCTGCTTTTGCTTTGACTGGATGCCAGGAGGGTGCTGGGTTCCCTCCCAGGGACAAAAGAGTTAAAAGATGGCAACTTGCCTGGGTGCCTAAGTGTGTAAAGGAAGAAAACGTTCTTGCTGACAGCATCATCTGAAGTGTTCAGCCATGCTTGTGCTAGAGAAGTTCATTTTGGAGTAGCTCGTGGAATGTTGAGCCCTTCAGAATGTTTTTCAGTAGAATTATTGGTAGAGTTTCTAGACAAGTCTGTTTCTCCTCTCACAAACTAAGCACATCTGCTCTATCTACCTAAAGAGTAAAGAAGGAATGCAGGATGGATTTGTAATGTCAGCAGAGTTGTCAATGCAAACACCTGGTACTTCTGTTTTTGCAGCCAGTTAGGTACTGGCAAGCTGCTGCAGGGTGTTTTAGGTGTTGTTAACACGGGGCTGATCCCAGCTGCCAGGCAGGGTGGGATGACTGCATTAAAGCAAAGAGTTAGGAAATGTCCCTGACTGTGGAATTGGCTGTGCAATTGTCAGCTGCTTAATTTCAAGGCTAAATCTGACCAGGAGGCATCTCACCTCAGAAGCTGTGGTTTAGAGCTGGTGCTGTGATGCTGTAAATACACAGCCTGTGTATGGGTGATGCTGCTCCAGTTAAAGCTCTTGCAAGTTTTGCCTGCAGAGCTGCTCCTTCAGCAGAGCCTTGTGCATTACTGGTGACTTCCACACTAAATGAGCAAGCTTTGCAAGTCAATGGCTTTTTCAATAGGTTGAGGTGCTGATAAGCTGAGCTTAGAAACTCTGAAAGAAGCTTTCTGCTTCTGTGTTGGTTTTCCTCACCAGCAGGGAGAGGACTCCTGTCTTCTGATGACTGGCAAACGATTCTGATGCTGCCTGAGGCACAACTGGCTGTCACTAGCTGCTCTGTTAGCTGTGTAATGCTGACAACAATAAAAACAGTTGTCAGTTTGTTAACCAGATATGAATAATAACAATAAAAAACCATAGGGAATAGATATATTGCATTCAGTTGCAATTTTCAGTGACTTACAAAAAATGTCTCCAGCTATAAATACACTCAGATTCTCCCTAAATGAGGAGGTGGCTCCAAGCCTTGATCACCGTGTGTGTAGTGAGAAGTGAATCAGTAAATGAGCATTTGATGACATTAGAGGACTATGTTATGCTAAACAATGGAAGCAAAATTTCCTTTCTGATGCTTGAATATTCATGAGCCTGGCAAAGCAGCTAAAGCAATCTGCAAAACAAAAAAAGGTCAAGAAAACAAGGGAGTTCTGTGAATTGTATTTCTCTGGAGAAGGGTATGTCAGCAGAATTCTTCAGCTCTGTTTGAAGTTCCTCATCTGTGTAGTCAGGTTTTTCTGTTGTGTGTGCTCAGGAATTTGTGTTCATATGGAATGGTTCCTGCTTCTTGCTGGAAAGCAAACCCCAGTGTCCTGAGGCAGCTTTGTTCTAAGCAATGCTAGCAAAGGCTCGACTTTAGCACAGTGCAGTTCGGAGAATGTCCTGGGAAGATCTCCAGTTAGGGAGCTAGGGAAAGGGAGTCAGCAACCAGCTTGTGCCAGCCCAGATTTTAGGAGGCATGTGCTGGAGCCTGTCGGGTGCAGGGGGACACAGAGGTGAGCAGATGTTCTCCACTCTCCTGTCGCCTTTCAGGCAGCTGTTGCTTTCTGATCAGCCTGTTCCTCTCGCTCTTCCTTTGTTCCTGTAGCCAGCGTTTTCTGGGGGAAAGGAAAAGACTCTAAAGGAGCTGAATTTCTCAAGTTGTTCCCAAGTTGATGTTGGAAGCTCACACGTGCCCATTCTCTGCAGTTTAGAGATGCAGGTGAGACAGCGTGCTGGAATTCTTGCTCTCAGGAGTGTTCATGTAGAAGACAACCTAGAAGCATATTCATACTCATCCACCAGAACAAATGGGTGCCTTGCTTTTCATTCCTCTTCCTTGCCTGCCTAATCTCCATTTTTTGAAGCAAAGCTACTTGCAGACACTGCAGTTGTAATTTTTCATGATGGAGCATTAGCATTTCATCTTGATGAACCAGGGTTTCCTTGATTACATTTGACATAGCATAAAGCACTTGAGCAGATTGGGATTTGACAGAGAATCACCTCCCACGGATTGTGCTTTTAACAAATGTGTCCCTATCCACTGCTCCTCAGGGACAGGGGAGGTCTCCAGTGCTTGGGACAGGTAATAATTCTAGTTTTTATTGTCCAGTTGACTGCCTGTCATCTTGTGACATGAAAGAGAGAAATGGCAGACACTGCTGTCCTTGGCAGAGAGTGGTACAGGGTATAGAACATGGTAGATTTTACTTCTGTTGCTTGATACTCCATTTCAAATACAGAATCTGCTTTAGTTAGGAAGTGTTTAATTAATGAAACAGACAAAAGAAGCTGTTGAAAGAAGATCTCCAAACTGATGTGCTGGCAAATGCCAAGTACTGGTGAGCTGTAGAAGAACAAACCATTTGGCACTGCTTTAGTGATTTTTCTCCAGCTTTAGGCCATAGGAACCCCACCTCTCCTTTGGAGAGAAAACCTGAAAGCTCTATTTCCTAAACTGCCTGCACTTCCAACAGTATATTCCAAGGAATTTCATATGCTTCTTGTGTCTGATGAATAGAATTTGCATATTGTACTTAAGTTGTAATCCAGTTGTTGTTGCCATTTGTTTAATTATTCTTATTTTGTTTTTTTTTCTGGGGGGGGAGGGGGGGCAAATAAGCTATACTGTAGCATTTCACTTGTGTATTTAATCTTACTCTTAGAAATAGCATTGGGAGACAGCAATGGCTCTGTTGACATTGATTAGCATGATGTGGACACTCTCTCAGCTGTTGGTTTTTGCAGTGTTGATATAAAAAGCAAAACTGAACCTCTGTGCAGTTTGGCTTCTGTTTGCTTTCCAGTCTGTAAAGTTTCAGTTCTTTTGCAAAGCTGTACTGTATTTGGGGAGTATGCACTTAGGAAGGTGACAACATGGTTTTATTCAAGGGACAGATAGACTTACTCTTGGATCATATGCTGTATCATCTTAATTTGGCTTTTGTTATGCAGAAAGTTAACACCAGCTATTAAAGTATATTTTAGTAGAAATGCTGTTAATTCCTCTTTCTTCCTCCACACTGTGAATATTGGAGCCTTGGTGGACTAGAGCAACATCATGCTGCCCAACAGTACTAACCTATGCAAACTAGTTCACATTTTAGTTGATGTCACAGTGGATGTAACAGAACCCTTTATTTTGCCTAACATGAAACATCATTCCAATAAACAATTGAAGCCAGCCCTATGTATGTATTATATTCATCAGGGATGCTCTGCACTCTTCCCATACCCACTGATAGAAGCTCTCAGAGGTGCACATTGATCTAACTAAGGAATCTTTGGGTTTTCAAACCTCAATGGAATATTTAGCACTGTTCTTCTTCAAGCTTGATCTCAGAAAACAGTGTTCCTCTATCCCCCATTTTACTTCAGAAGTGCCCTCTCCTCAGAGGGTTGATTTGCTGGTTCAGGCTGTATTTGTAACCCTTCAGCAGAGCAGGGAGTCACTACCTTTGCTTCTTGAAGCAAACCAAGGGAGATGGAAGGGAAGGGAAGGAGATCTGCTGCTATGCATGAGACCAGACTGCTGGTCTTTGAATGGACACTGCTGTAGTGGCATGGGGGTGACAGGTTGGTGGTTGGACTTGGTGATCTTACAGGTCACTTCCAACCTTAATGATTCCCTGATTTGGTTAGGTGTGATCTTAGAACAACACTAATGGAAACAAACTGGATTGCTGGCCTCTTCAGGACAATTTTATGTACAAATGTGGTTCTGGGGTTATCTTTATTCACTTACACAAGTAAATTAATTTTATAGCATTGTAAGAAAGTTTCAGTTCAAATAAAATCCAGAAGCATTTTGGAACTGCTCTGCTTGTAGTTGAAGATGATTATGCTTAGGAACATGCTTTATTTGAGTGTTATGATGTTGCAGTCCAAGGGACTAGCTTAGAATATCTTCATTTTTGTCAAGTGTTGGTTGAAGAAGGCTGTTAATGGTGGATGAGGTTAATGGCAGCTCTAAATGGATCTGGTTAGTTCATTCCAGGTAAGTGTCATACAGTTGCTACCATGATAATTTCCTCCTCAAGAAATGTGCTGGCATTTCCTATGAAGTTTAATTAGTTACAGAGCTTTGATTCCATCTATAGCAAAATCTAACCCTTATCTATACTGTAGCAAACAGCAGTTCTCAATGAGAAAAAGCTTGAAGAGCTGCCAGAATGGACCTCAAGCACTTGGAATATATTTTATCCCTCCATAAGCTGCTCCAGCAGCTGGAGTACTTACTGTTCTGGTTCTATCCTAAGTATATGGTTCAGGTTCTCCTCCTGACAGCCCCTGATGTGAACTTGGTAGGAGTCATGTGGCAGCATCTGAAGGATTTTGTCCTTGAGTGGCAGAGTTAAATCTAACAAATGGCTGAAATGAAGACAGTGTTCCTGTCTCCACTGACCTCAGAGAGTTTCATTATCCAGAGTCTAGGTGCTGGCACTTGGATGTGCTGTGCAGCCCCTCCATGCTCTGTTTTGGGTAGGCTGAGAGTTTCTACCTATCACTGCTTTTAGGATGCCCTCATTTCTGCTCTGTCACAGAACTGGGCTTTTGATTTTTCTCTGGTGTGTTAATTAGCAAGGGTAAATGAATTTTATGTAGAGTTCTCTGAGGGAGTAGAATCATAGAATTGTTTAGGTTGGAAAGGACCTCTGAGATCATCAAGTCCAACCATCAACCCAACACCCCCATGCTGCTAAACCATGGCACCAAGTACCATCTCTACACACTTTTTGAACCACTCCAGGGATGGTGACTCCACCACTGCCCTGGGCAGCTTGGGCCAAAGCCTAACCACTCCATCAGTCAAGAAATTGTTCCTAATATCCAACCTGAACCTCCCCTGGTGCAACTTGAGGCCATTGCCTCTTGTCCAATTGCTGGTTACCTGGGAGAAGAGACCAACCTCCACCTCACTCCAACCTCCTTTCAGGTAGTTGTAAAGAGCAGTTGTCCACTGCATTGGCAGTGACAAGTGGTGCTTGCCCTCTCTCCTCTCACTCAAACTACCAAGCCCAGCCATGTTTCCAATCCTGCTTTGCAGTGAACCTCTCTCTTCTCTCCATGAAACTACCTGTGGGACACACTGAAGTGATATCACCAAATGATCCAAATCTGAGGGTTTTTTTCCTTCCAAATGATTCCTTTTATCACCATTCTTGTAGTGATTCAGTTTATTGCATAACCTCAAAGCCAGTAATACCAGCATAAGGAAAGATATGGGTGGGAAGGCATGGCTGGAGTGAAAACCCATGGATTTCTTACCCAGACTTTGCTGCAGAGGTTGGTAGAAGTCAACCATTATGTCTGAGAGTGCTGGTTGAACAGCAGACCTGTGAGCTGAGCAATACTTTGTAGATGTGCTTGGCTGCTCTCTGTGTGCATGGCCAAGCTGTGGTGTCCCAAGTGAGTGTGCAGTAACCTGCCCAACTTCTGAGCAATGGCTGAATGCCAGAGGCAGCCTGGGCTCTGGGTCATGGCATTCATGAGGGCAAATTTATCCTACCAGAAAATGAGACTTCAGAGAGGAGAGAGGGAACAAATTGTCAGTTGGTTTAACCTGTGTGTTCTTGTGCCCTGTGGGCAGGAATTCCCTGGTGGAGAGTCAGAAGGTTGAGCTCCATGGCTCCTCAGCAAGTTCCTACCTCTGAACTGTAAGTACCAGCATGAGGTGATGTGGCACAGAGCTCACCTGCTCCACAGATTTGGTACAGCTTGATGTGCTACCTGCTGGGCATGTGTCTAACAGTGACAGCAGCACCTGGAGATTCCTCTTTGAACACTGTGTCCTTTATTTGATGTATTTTAACTTTGGTTTCTTTTCCACCTGCCTGCTGTTGGGAAGATCCACATGTGGAGAGGCCTCTCCTCATGTTCTCACTGGCTTTGACCACTTGTGTCTGCAAAGAAAGATCTTCAGCTATTGGCATCTAGCTCTTAAAATGCTGCTTGCCATCTAACTGCCAGTTTTCAGTGGTTTCACAAACAGCTGGCAGCTTTTGTTTTTGTTCTTTGAGTCATGCCATCATTTTTCTGGGTTTTTCCTCCTCCATCTTTCTTCTCCTGACATACTTACAGCCTCTGGGACTGTGTTGCTTTGGGCAGCAGCTTTTCCAGAACCCAAAGGAGATATTTTAAAGAGATTTAAGAGACTTCTCAAGGCACTGAGAAGAGTTCAGGTAACTTGAAAAATGCTAGTGATACCTCCTCCTTAAGCTCTCCCAGCAGTTTTTTACTGGCTTCACTGTACATCTTGGTCTTTTGCCTCTTCCTTTTTCAGCCAGGCTCTGACATCTCTGTCCTTGAACCCTGTGGGCTTGGGGCCTTCAGACCCCTCTGTGGCCTTCAGAGTTCCTGCATTCAGGATTGGAACTTTAGCATGAGTCACCTCCCTGTTCTCTTGTCAAGGCCTTGGAGCACAACTCAAAGAATGTTGACCATAAATAATGGGTATAAGAATAAAATACCCATTTCCCCCAAGGAGTGTTACATTTCTGTTGGCTCAGCTAGGAACAAATGTCTGTGAAGGGTCTTCTGGACTGTGCTTTCCCTGTCCCTCCTTACCTCTGGGTGCTTCTGACTTCCTCTGAGCTCAGCTGCTGATTTCAGAGCAGAGGGAGATCCCATTTTTCATTGTCTCATCAAAAGCCCAGTCAATTCTTATTCATTCTCTTCTTCAGAAGATTAGCATCTTCATTATGTTCTCCCTGATTTGGGGCTGAACTTTTGATTCAGGAGTTAGAGTGAGACCATGTAGATGTAGACTGTTGCTCTCCTGTGTTGATAGGCACTGTCCTGCTCACTGGAACCTTTCAGTTCCTAGCACTGCTTATTGTGAACTCAGCAGATAGAGAGGATCTCTGAGACTCCATTATCTGTGCCAAAATCCAGCCTTTCTAGAAATAAATGTCATTATATAAGAAACACTTTGTTCTGACTTATATTTCCTCTGCCTCCAGATGACATTGACATCTTCCAATCTAGCAGCTTGCACTGACCTTGGGAAGCATCCACCTACAATGAATTAGGTGATTTGGGCTCTGAGGGACTGTTGGGGCAGACCTGGAGGACTGCAGCTGTTACACAGTGTGGGTAGCTCAGGTTAGGTAGGATAGTTGGGGTATCAGATCTTGTTGGCCAGTGGCTCAGCTGAGAACTGAGTTAATGTATTTGAGTGCCCCAGCTACTCAAGAGATTGGCATTTTCATCTCTACTCCAGCAGCTCAACAGAAACACAAGTTACAGCTGTGCTTTCAAATCCTGAAGTTGTTTGAACTTTTGCTTTGGTCCTTTGCAGTTTCTTGTGACCCTCACAACCCACCAAAAAAGATTTTGCTCTGCTCTTCTTTCAATGTTGCATTCCTTGGGAGAGTTCCCTTGGGAGAAAGGCCAGAAATGGAGAACTTCCTACAATTTTTCATTGCTGTGCTAAATAACATCAGTGAAATACCCATCCCAAGGCTCTTTATTCCACCCTCAAACAACATATCCAACCCAGTAACCTATTCCCTGTCCAAATACCCCTGGCTGGGATGCTCCATGGCACAGCTGTGATGGTTGTGAAGGGGAGGACACGTGCTCACGTGCTACAGTGACAGCAGCTGCTGTCTTTACATTAGAGCTGACACCTACCAAAGACCCCCATGGGAGCTTCACATTAGAACTGGCACCTACCAAAGACTCCCATGGGAGCTTTCTCAGCTCATCACTCCATTTTAGATGTTGCTGTGACTAGTTGCTGCTTATGTTGTTGTTGGTGTTCTACTGCTGTCTTTTTCTACTTATGACATGGTGGCCAAGGCAGAAGAATGCATCAGATCTGCTCATTTGAGGGCCTTCTGCCAGTTTAAAGAGGCATGCTTAGTGATTTAAAGACTTCTTTCTTTTTCCAGCACTGCCAAACTGGTTCTCCAAGATGAAGGATGTGTGCAGGAATGTACTCACTCTCCTTCAAGAAGGCCACAAGTGTGAACTGAGCTGGTATCAAATGGCTCAAAACAATGACATGTTCCCTGGTCACAATCAAACTAATGTGTCCCCTCAATTGAACCCATGATCCATGCAGCACACACAAGCCTGTGCCCCTAAAATTTATTCCTTTTCTCAGTACTGCTGGTGCAGTGACTATTGTAGGGTTATGTGGATCCTGTCTACAAACACACCTCTTTCTTGGTAAAATAACAAGAGGCTTTAAACCTGATGCCCATGAGGAACCTACAACTGGAGCAGAACTTCACACCTGAATAAGGTAGGTGGAACAAGCTTGCCTAGGCTGTGCATGAGTTCATTGTAAAAGCTTTTTCTCTTGATTTCTGGACAAACATGTACAGTGAAGGCTTCTGGACAGGACTGAAGAGTTTTATCTGGTTCCAGAAAGCAATGTTGGGAAATCATTGATCATACCAGAGTAACTGGGCCTTGTTTCTTAGTCTAGACTAAAGTTTCTTAGTCTGTAGTATTTCCTGTTTCTGTCATGCTCTGTGTTCAGCTGAGGCAAAAGCAAGGCTCAAGGGGCAGGGTTTATTCTGTGTTTAGGTTCAGAGTCAAGAAGCTGAGAGACAAGTGGGATTTTCAAATCACATCTGAACTCATCAGCATTGGTTACAGAGTCATGCAGGACATTTCACTCAACTTTTTACCACTCCAGTGTTCTTTAAGAAGTCATCACCCCTTAATGACTTCACTAGAAATAGTGAATTGTTCACTGAATTAGGGATGATAAAAATTTTTGCCCTTAAACCAAGTTATCTCACAAGGAGACTAGAGCTCTGCTGCCTCTTTTTCCATCTCTTCAGTCCAAGGAATGTTTAATGAGGCTTGATGAAGTGGGACATCATCAGTGAAATGGGTCTCAGGTCTGAATTCTCCCTGGTTTGGAAGTTAGTTGTTCTTGCACAAGTTATTGATTCAAAGCCCCTTCAATGGTGAGAAGAACAAACAGATCCTGCATGAGGATTTGAATTACTGGATTAAAGGAGAGCTAAGTGTATCTCCTGGGCATACTCTGTAAGACTTGATTCTTGAGTTTGGTTTGGGTTTGGGTTTGTTTTTACATAGGACTGAGATCCAACCTCAGCCAAGTATTCAGGGCTGTGAAACATAAATGTGAGTAGGGATGGGTGAGTTCTTCTGCCATTGCAGATGAGGTGCTTCAGCCTGGGGGTGTTTGAGACCTGGTCTTGACCTCAGCATTTCCTACCTGCTGTCAAGAAACTGTGAAGGGGAAATGTACAGCAGAGAGCTCTGACTGAGGGTGTCCTGGCTGGCTGGACACATGGCAGGGGTCACTTTTAAATCCTGTTGGGTGGATTGGGTGGCAGAATGCTCATGTTGACCTTCAACAGGAAATCTTCAAGGAGAAATAAGCCACTTGGATAAAATAAGAGCCAGATCTTAATTTTATGTCCCAGCTTTATGGATGCTCTACACAAAGCTCTAGGGAAGTGAGAGATTCTGCCCCTGAGGAGCTGGTGGTGCCTTGCCTCTGCTGGTGGCAGCAGGTCCCACCACAAGCTCCTTTCAGCAAGTCACTCCAAGTGAGTGGCCTTGTGGGCACCTTCCTCAGAACCTGCAGCTCAGCCCTGCCATTCAGCATGGACTTGTTAGGAGAACCTTTAAATTCCTGAACTTTATGATTAGCAGGAACTGCAGACTCCAAGCTGAACCTCTGGATCTTAACTATCTTCACTGGCCAATGTCAGACTGGCCAGTCACACTGCTCTGTCAGACTGTCCTGGGATACAAGGCTGATTGCTAAACACTTTGGAATGTACAAGATAAGAAGCCTGGAATTCTGTGAAGAGGTTCTGCCAACAAAAATCTGGCAAAAGAGAATTGCTGAACAGCAGTACATCCCCCCAAGCTCACACTGGAGTCCATGAGGAAGACTGTGCTCACCTAAAAATTGTGTGAATATGTTTGTTTTTAATAGAGAGGATCTAATAGTTCACTTGGGGGGTGGGGGGAGCATGTTGGGTTGAGCTATCCCTGTGCTCCCCCAGCACTGAAAAATAAAGAATGCCTGCTTCTTAGTGCAACACTGGGGTTAAGGAGTTTTCTTCCAATAGTGTGGTGACAGACTCACTACCAGCAAATTTCTGAGCCCTCTTTTTGACTTTTTCCCCCTCTAAGTTGCTCTTTCTGCTTTGTTGTGTGTTTTTCTTTCTGGCAGCAGAGCAGTAGCTGTGGCAGGAGGGACGTGGAGACATGTTATCTGGAGGTAGGAGTGCAGCTCTGAAGGTGGTGGAGCCTGGGTGCCAGGAGGGGACATAGCCCCAGGGGAGGCAGGAGAAGCTGCAGAGCTGGAGGTAACCCCATGGGCTTTGGTAGACCAAGCCATCCAGGAGCTGAGCCCCACCAGTTGCTTCTGCTCATGAAGGGCAGGAAAGGGTTGTGGATATTCAAGCACCATTTCACCTAAATGGGTATGTGAGTACTCCTGATGAATATTTTTCAGTCTTCAGGCCAAGTGCAAAACCTGGAGGAACAGAAGGAGCATTCCTGGGGTAAAATTTAATTTTTATTTGCTTCAGATGCACTCAGTAGCCCCTTGGCCTACTGCTTGCAAAGCATGCTAGATTTTGCCATGAACAGCCTTTGTAGTTTCTTATTTTGCCTTGTTGAAGTGCAGAGCAAGCTGTCTCTTCTTTCTTCTTTTATTTGGGCAGTTTCTGGTTGTGATCATAGAATGGTTTGGATTGGAAGGGACCTTTAAAGGTCATCTAGTTCCAGCCCCCCTGCCATGGGCAGGGATCCACCCACTAGACCATGTTGACTGGGTGGATGGGAGCAAAAGTCTCTTGAAGACATTCAGAAACTGCCAGTGACCACAGTCCTCTCCTGTGCTTCTCCTGGGACACAAACCACCTCTAGCTAAGGACCTAGCCATATTGTTCTAAATCTCTCTGCTTTTTCAGGGAAAAAAAAACCCCTCCAGGAGCTGAGATGGAGATATACAACAATAGCTCTTTCCCTTTTTTCTACTGTACACTGAAAGGGAAGCTGAGGAGCAAAAGAACCTGCATGTGAGCTTTTGAAAGGGCCTTAGAGGACTGAGGGAGTCATAGTTCATTAGTCCCCTTAGGGATGAGAAGAGGCACTCATGGAGAACTGGCACAAGAGGGCAGATGTGCACCATCCAAAAGTCTGCAGAGCTTCAGACTGAAGTTGTTTTTATGAATGGTCAGAATTAGCTGCAGGACATAGTCTGGTGCCTGTGTTTTTAGTGCATAAGTGGCTATGTTAATTGTGTTTCAAATCAGATTCTGCTGTGTGTCTGGTTAGAGAGAAAACTCACATTTCTACAGAACATCAGAAGGGTTTAGCAACACAACTGGATGATAGAATTTGCTTTCCAGTGCAGATCAATAGCAGGTTTAACTGGGGAATAGTTATAGGTTTCATTAGTATTTTGTACTGGCTCAGGGGAGATGAACCATTCAACCAGCATATTTCACCATGTAAAATATAAACATATTGGCACCATGATGTTGTGCTGCTCAGAGGTGTCTCAGTGCTTAAAAGTGCATATTGCTCAGAGAGGTGGTGGAAGCCTCATCCCTGGAAGCTTTTAAGACAAGGCTTGATGGGGCCCTGGGCAACCTGATCTAGTGGGAGGTGTCCCTGCCAGGCAGGGGGGTTGGAACTAGATGATCTTTGAGGTCCCTTCCAACTCTGACAGTTCTATGATTCTGTGGATATGTGCTCCCTGAAGAGTGATGACTACTTGGAAACCTATGGTGATGTCTCAGGCTGTTTGTAGAGTTAAATGTGTCTGCAGAATGCTGTGTGGAACTGCAGGAAGAAAGCCAGGGCAGGAGGTATGGTCCAGGAAAAGCTGCAGTAATAGATGCTCCAGCAGCAGAGGTTTCCTTATGCTAATACAAATGAAGCTGCTGTAGGGACAACTCCTCCTGCAGTGGCAGGATTTTCCTCCCCACTCTGACATGCACTGCATCTTCATTACCTGACCTGTTCCACATTTCAGCCAAAGCAAACTAACGTTTTTGGTACTTAAAAAACCCCCCTAAAATTAAAAATGAACTTATTTTGCTGGCTAGATTTGGACTTAGCATAGCACTTTGTTGCTCAAGCAACACCAACTTCAAGCTATGCAAGGCACAGACATCAAGCTCTACAAGAACAGTTTCAGAACTTCCCTGTGGCTGAGTTGAAGTGAATGGATTTAATCCAAGAGAATAAGATATTTACACCTATTTACACAGGGTGGGCCTGCAATTCAGTGTTTGTTTGGGAGGCTTTATTCTTCTGTGGAAGGAAAAGGCACTCAAGGCTGTTTAAAAATCTCACTGGTTTATTGTTCTAATACCATTGTGCCCACAGATGGTTAAAACCTGCCTTGGAGCAGTGGAGCCTGTGTTCAGCTGGAAGCAGCACTGAGGTGAGCAGATGATGTTTGCTGCTGCCTTTCATCTCTCCCAGCACATTTCTCAGCCTCTCTTGGAGCAGCACTGAAGCACAGGGTGGTGGAGCCCTGGCCCAGGCTGCCCAGGGAGGTGGTGGTGTTTCCATCTCTGGAAACATTCCAAACCCACCTGGACACCATGCTGTGCAACCTGCTCTAGGTGACCCTGCTCTGACAGGGGGGTTGGACTAGATGATCTCCAGAGATCCCTTTCAACCCCTAACAGTCTGTGTGTGATTCTGTTGCAGGTCAAATCTGAGATGTTCCTTTCCAAACTCTCCATACCTGAGTGTCAGAGACATCCCTGACTGATGTTCCCTAAATACTTGAGTTCTTCATTTTACCTGTGTTACTGACATGACAAGGCAGTTCCTTTGCCTCTTCTTTGGGTAGATGCTTTCTCCATGAGCATAGCTTTAATCTCAACATCTCCACAGATGTCAAGCATATGATTGTCTTAAAAAAAGGCTTCAATGCCAGTTGAAATCATTTGAGTTCTCTGAATTCCTTTCTTTTGTTTCCCTCATTGCCTAAAATGAGTGCAAGGGTTAAGAAAGCTTCAGCAGAAGCACAGGAAGAAGGACAACTTCCACCTTGCTCTGAGAAGTGAAGCCACTTATGTAGGGCCTGGCTGAGGTCCACAATGGCAGTGAAGAAGAGAGCCTGGGCAGTGTCTGCTCCACCAGACACTGCTAAGACTTGGCTTCTGCTCCCTTTGAGCCCCTGTAGGATGTCTTCTGCTCTTACAGCTCCACTTGTTTCCTCTTATTTATTATTATCTCTACAAAATTACACCTCCTTTATCACTTTCTTCCACCTTGGGTGCATGTGCCTGGGTCCTCTGTGGCTCCTCCTGCCCTTGGAGATCCAGTTGATGTGCTCCAAACTACACCTGGGTCACATGGCAATGGAAAAGTCATGCTGATAGTGAGAACATTTGGGATGAGTGAAGTCAAACTCAAGCCAGTGTGGAGGTCTAGATGTGGCTGTGTGGCTTCACCTCTCTGAGCAGAAATGAAGACCAGCTCCAGCCACTGAGAATGGACCTCTGGGAAGCTGTGCACTGAAACCTTCTTCCTCTAGCTTGCTGTGTGCCACCACACAGGCTCCTCTCCTGTATCTGAGAGTGGAGCAAAAGTGGCTCCTAAGTGCTTGGTTGCTATGATTGCCCTTTTCTAAGCTTGGGGTGTAGACACTAGTGTTACTTTAAAGAAATCTCCATGACCTTGGATTTTCAGAATTGCTTGTGGTTCATTAAATTCCTTAATTATCTTCCTTACTCCTCAGCCTGAATAGCACTGGCATGGGGCTCTTGCCATTTTTCTGCATTGTTTTTTGTAGTCATGGTCTATTTCTTTGACTAGGGAGAGTTCCAAAGAGAGTTCACAGACTTTGTCTAGGGAGAGTTCCAAAGCTTCTTTCACTTTGTATTTTTGTTATGGCTTTTGGCTTACTGGTTGGTTGGTTTCTTTTGGTGGTTGGGTTTTTTTGTTATTGTTTGAGGGGTTTTTTTGTGTGTTTTGTTGTTGTTGGGTTTTGTTTTGGTTTGTTTTTTTTTAATCTACAGATATCAATTTACCAAATTAATTCTGACTCTAGAGTTCCTAGACTCCTCCACTGTGTTTTGTGAATGTAATAAAGAACAGAGCAGAAGATAGGAGAACTTAAGGTTAATTCTAGATTTTTAAATTGGTTTGTAGTTAGCTCTTTGCCAAGATGTTGTAGAGACACTTTTATTAAACTAAAAAAAATATCTAGTAATGAAAGCAGAAAGACTGGGTCTAAACTAAAGCTATTTAGCATGTCATAATCTTTTGGATTCCAGTTAACTGCTGTGTAAACCTGGGCTAAAAATGTTTTATTTGCAGCTTGATCCAGTCCCACAGGAAACTTGCTAGCATTGTAGAAGTGATGTGAAAGACAATATGATCAAGACCACATCCAGCTACTTTAATAGAGACTTAATTTCTGGTCTGTGAAGAGGAATTATTTGTCACTGAAACACTTCCCCTACTTTATCTATCAACCCTAGTTTATTTTCTGTCTCAGGTTTTAGTTGTTACTGTTTACCAGCCTACATTTGACAAGACAGCTGGTTTTAGCCAAGCCATCCTTGTGGGTTGATCATCCTTGTCCTGACATATTGTATGAGTTGTTCCTCCCCTCACTTCTCTGCAACCATGGAAAAGTGCATTTCCTGTGTTTTAGTGGAAGATTTGGGATAAGCATTACCATGGTTACCAAGTGTTTGTAAAGCACCAAATTATGTTCCCCTAAGGACTGTTTAATGCTGAAGTTCATCAGATCTTACAGCTGGACATTAGCTAGTGACTACAATCTGCTCTAAATGGAGTAGCTGTTCATCCTCTCAGGAAACAAAATCAAACAAGTTTTATCCCAGAAAGCCTGGGTGAGGGTTTTAAACCAGACAGATTTACAGACATGCTGTCATTTCTCAAATGAAGCTTATTTCTCCACTGCCAGTGCCTGCTGTAAGAGCTATGAGTGGTGACTCAGTCAAGGATCACCTGCTGGGGCTGGTCTGTTCAAAGGTCCTGACACAGAGTGCTGCAGGGCAATGCTCTGTCATGCAGAGAATCAAGTCATTAAAGCTGTGCACATACTCTTCAGGTACATTTTAGACCTGTCTGAGAGGCTGGCTAAAAGTACATTTTAGACCCTTTGTCCTGCCCCTGTTTGTGTTTGTGGCATTATTTTCTACTCTCATCATTCTAATTATTTTCTACTCTCATCATTCTAATTATTTTCTATTTTCATCATAACTGATGAGTTTCAGTGGAGAGGACACTGGTTTGGTTGGTATACTGTTGGGCTGCAGTAGGTAGGGTCTAAGCTGCTGCACTGGGCACCTTCTTCTGGTCTAGAGGTGGGCTGTTGAGTTCCTTATTACATTGGAATTGCTGCTGCTTCCCAAGGTGGCATGTTGGTACATTTGCTAAGCAACAAGTAATCAATAGAGAAGTTGTTTATACTTGTGCTTAAGTAGTTCTCTCTGCTGGTGCTATGATTAGAGGCTGTGCTATGAGAAGTCTTTCTACACCATGACTAGAAAATAAGTCTGGAGGAAACAAAAATGGAGTTTCCAGTGAAAACTTAGATATTTGCTTCCTGGAAATTTTAGTGACTGGTTTTATATCTGTGCTTGGAAAGCTCTTCCTAAGCAAGCAGACAGGTGATCTGCTCAGTCAGCCTCAGCTTTCAACTCTGAGAGAAGTGACAGGTGGAAGGAAGGGAGAAGACAGGACAATGGAACATAGACCTGTCTTACACAGTTCAGAAAGGCTTGTGATGTTTTCTTCCTTTTTTGTTTTAATTCCCTCAGATCTTCAAGTATCACCTGTCAAACAATTTAGAGGAATTCATTCTGTAACCCTGGTTGACTTCATGTGGCAGAATTCACTGAGGATGTGACAGATGTTTTGAAGTTGCACCACAAAGCTCACGGTTCAGCACTTGCTTCCCTGCCTGAAAACATCATCACTGCCAGAAAACTGCCAGGCGTGGTGATTAATTTACAGGCCCAGAGCTGTGGCCTGTAGATATCTCTTCCAGTTCTTCACTCCCAATATTCAGTCCTTCAGGGAGTGGATTTGTTGTGGAATGGATCACACATTTACATCTCCAGATCCTACTGGTGGCACCATGCGTCAGATGTTGAATACAATATCTACAATGGCATAGGAAGAGAATCCATTGTACAGATGGTGGTTCATGAATCCTTGATTTCTGCCCTACATATGACAAAGAAGGTGCTGTGCTGTCCAAAGTGACACCTAAAGTAATGCCAAAAAGTAAAAGGCAGTGCCAAAATCTGTTTGGATACAATGCCTAGGATCGCTAGTGTGGTCTTCTGTCTTAGAAGTGTCTCAGAATGTCAACTCTCCCATGGAAGAAACACTGAGAATGGGGAGAAGAATCCCAATTTATTAATAGCTTATTGGTGACTGGGTAGCTTTTCCTGGCATTACATGTCATGGATACAACCCAAATTCCCCATGACTAATGTCTTTTAGGTCTCATTTAAAATGATCAAGTGGTTTTCTGTTGGAAGAACACTATGGGGTGAAATTTTGACTCTTCTGCTTTTCTTAGATTCTTGTTCCAATACAAGTTGGGCAGGTTGCTTACTGTTATATAGACTGCTGGAGGATGACTCTCAGTATTTTCACTTTTGAACAAGTCTTGTAGTAAAAGTGCTGCTTTAGTTGCTGTTCAGAAGCTCTCACTTCAGCCTTTTTCAGTCTGTATTCCACTATATATTTGTGTGTGTGTGTGTGTGTATGTATACACTTCCCTCTCACCATGATAAGACATAGTGTGGGTGTTGGCCAGGTGACCTTTCAAGGTCCCTTCCAACCCAAACCATTCTATGCATCTATGAATAAATAAAAAGCTATCTAGGACTTTACTCTTCAGAATTTAGTTCAGGTTGTTACAGACAAAGTGGGAAGCAGAGATAAGAGCAGGTCTCTGGGTTGTTCTACCTGACACGATCTGTGGCAGTGAGAACAGGAACCAGCTCTTTGTTCTATGCCATACCCTCCTCACTGTTACACCTGCAGAACTGTCTGTAGATCCACACAGTGAACCAAATCCAGCAGCTGAGCATGACTACAGCTAACCCCACAGACAGAAGATGTTAGTTTTAACCTTGATCAATTCCCCATCCCAGGTCCTGGCATGGCTGATGGATACAAGCAGCTATTCCATAGCAGAGGTCAGCCAGGAAAGAGCCAAGAACCTGTCAGAACTTGTTAGTAGGAGATAGATTTCTGGGTAGAGAATCTTCCTTCAGTGCCATGATAGCATCATTATTTTCACTGTGGTTTCCCAAGGTGTAGGACACTTTTTAAAAAGCATAATCTTGTTCAATTTATGTTGTAGGTTTTTTTTAAGGTTTGGGGTTTTTTTCCCCATCTCTTAGGGTACTGGCAATAAAGAACAATGAAGTTTCAGTCTGCATCATCATGGAATCACTTAGATTGGAAAAGACCTCTAAGATCATCAGGTCCAACTGTCAACCCAACACCCTCATGGTCACTAAACCATGTCACCAAGTGCCATGTGTACAGCTCTTTGAACCCCTCCAGGGATGGTGACTGCAGCACTGCCCTGGGCAGCCTCGGCCAATGCCTAACCACTCTTTTAGGGAAGAAATTCTTCCTAATTTCCTCTTAACCTGTCACTAGTTACCTGGGAGAAGAGGCCAACTCCCACCTCACTCCAATCTCCTTTCAGGCAGTTGGAGAGAGTGAGAAGGTCTCCCCTGAGCCTCCTCTTCTCCAGAGTAAAGAACCCCAGCTCCCTCAGCTGCTCCTCACAACACTTGTGCTCTAGACCCTTCACCACCTTCCTTGCCCTTTTCTAAACACACTCCAGCACCTCAGTGTCCTTCATGGAGTGAGGAGCCCAAAACTGAACCCAGGATTCAAGGTGTGGCCTCTCCACTGCCCAGTGCAGGAGGACAATCCCTGCCCTAGTCCTGCTGGCCACACCAGTGCTGATCCAAGCCAGGATGCTGTTGGCCTTCTTGGCCACCTGGACACCCTGCTGGCAGTAATAGAAACAGGAACAGTAAAAGCTAGATGTTCTACCTTGCTAACAGCAATTTGATTTCATCAGATGTAGCCATACAGTGGTGTTTCACTGCAGCTTTTGCTGTCATGGTTCATTTGTCCAATGGAGATGAGGTCTGGGACAAAGCATAGCTGCTGATTCACGTAGCCCAACAGCAGTAAGCATTTGAAAGTCAAATTTTGTGTGCAAGTAGAAACACAACCATTAGAATTTCAATTCTTCTGACAATGCTTTGAGCTTGTTCCCACTCTCTAAGCCAAGCAGCCTGCTGTTTGCAGGAAGTTTGCTAAGATTCTAGAGCTAAATATGGGATGTTTTGTTATGCAGCCTGGATCCTGCCAGCTGTGAAGCCATGGTGTGAGAAGGAAACTGTGAATGAGGAGCTAGGTGAGAGCCTCAGTGTCTGGCTGTGCTGAGCTCCATGCTCCCATAGCTGTCAGTTCTGAACTAGCTAAGTCAAGGCTAACTTGGAGATGTTTCTCTCAATCACATGGTCTCCAGCAGACAAGCAGGTTGGGTACCTACAGTAAAGAGGAGGGAAGGTGTAATACAAAGTACTCATTAGAAGATAAACAACAATTTAGGTTCTGGTGTCAGGAAATCCTTGTTGGGTTCCTGAGGGTTCAGGGGAGCACTGCTGCTGGAGATGATGGTGTGCTAGCTACAAGTGGAGACTGTAGGTGGGAAATTGTCTTTGGCTTTCCCCCTTAATTACATCCTAGGGGAAAAACAGAAACAAAGATCTAATAAGCCCCAGAAGCAAGGTAGTCTTGGGCTTGATTTTATTTGAGCTGTACCAATGTGAAACACTTGAGAGTAGGATCCAGAGACTTCAGAGCTGATTGAGGAACATCCATTTCTGCCCTGGGTTTGCCAGGCAAAGATGTTGTCCTGCATGCTTAGGAGAGGAGGACTGAAGCCTTAGTGAAAAAAACAGTTCACTTCTCTTTGCTTTCTTAAAAAGGAGAAACTTCCTGGCCTACCTGGAATATCAGTGCCCTTTCACTTGACACAGTCTTCAGCTATATCTTGAGCAAACTTGTCAGGCTGCTACAGGAAACATGGATTTTATTAAGATCTGTCATTACATGTTTATCTATTCTGTATGTGTGGCCTTGCAGCAGAAAAATGTATTGTACCAACAACATCTGCATCTTGGTTTATATAAACCCTAGAATATTAATGGGATAACATTAGAGATAGCTTTAAAAGTAATTCATGTATCATTTGTCAGTGTTCATAGCTTTCAAGATCTGTATCTAGAAAGAAGCATGTAAACCTCTTCTCCTTGGGCCAGCAGAGATGAGAACATGAGAAAAGTATAAATGTTGGGTTGCATGTGTCTTGATATCCTGTGCAGACCTGAACATTGTAAAGCCAGCTCTGGTTAAAGGTGTTGACAAACATATCTGGGGAGTTTCTTCTCTCTCTGATGACCCTTCTTTCCCTTCCTTCTTCCTAACTTATGGGCATAAACTCATTAGCAATATTAGTCCTTACCTTCAGGTTTTTATTTTCTTCCACAGGAATCTAAATGCATTTTCTTCATCAAAGGAAAGATCATGAATGAGAGCAAGGAGTTTATAGAACAGGGCATTGTAAAAGAGAGGAAGCTGTGTTTGAATGCTTCTGCTTTGGGCAGGCAAACCCAATTAGCAATAAAGGAGCTTTGACTTCATGGGACAGCTATGGTGGTAACTCTATTAGAATGAAAAGAGACAGACCATTTTCTGTCTTTATCCCTTCAAAAATCTTATGGCCATTTGCATTTATTTATTTATAGTGTTACTATTGAATTTCTAACCTATTCATCAAGAGACAGACACTTCATACATTGAATTATGCTTTTGTGTGTGCCTATTCAGTAGCTCTTTTCACTCCTGTAAATCTGCTCTTAGTCCTATTATGATGTTTGCTGATGTCTTTTCCATGTCAGGAAGCTTCTTTCTGTTCATGTCTGCATGAGGTGACAACATTTCCTAATTTCATCCAGTCCTGTGTACCAGAGGAGCCCACTGAGCAGCTGTTCAGCTGGTGAATTAGCAGGATGGGTTCATCAGAGCTTTGCTCCTTGCACATGCTTGGGTGCTTGGTGTAGGAGAAGTCCTAACTTTCCCATCACAGCAACCCTGCTAGGTGCTCCCCTCCTCCTCCTGCTTAGCAAACAGGCATGTACCTAGGATGTCTTTGGTGGTGATGAAGGCTCTCTGTCTTAATTTTAAACCTAACATTCCCATTGTGGTGGTGTAATTCAGGCTTTGTCCATCTCAAATCCTGTGTACTGGCAGACAGGAGGACAAGACTTTTGAGAAGCACTGAGCCCTTCTTCCTCTCCCTCACTCCTCCAGCATCCCAGCAAGTAAGTGCCATGTACTCATGAATCATTTATGATTTTTTTTTTCCAGTTGAGCTTGGAAATGCATACATTTAAATAAATTTAAAGAATTTAAAAATAAGCATAACATGTAGGGAGTCCCTTGAGAGGGACTGAGTGAGGTTCTCTCTCTGAGAGAGACTGCAGTTTAATAAAAACACCAGGGCTCAATGATAGATTTTATGTCTGAAATGTAAAGTTTCCAATGTACTGTGCATTCCCAGAGTGCCCATACATCATCATTAAAACTGGGCAGGTAGTGAGGAAGTATTTGTAAACATGACTTAATTGGAAGCACACCACTGAGTCATGCTTTGCTGTTAAAGCTTGGGGGAGAGTCAGGCAGCAAAAAGAGACTTTGAAAGCTTCAAAGCCTTAATTCTGTCAGCCAGGCTTTTCCAGATGGGAAAAAAAAAAACCCAAGGGATGAACAACCTATGCCTTTGCAAACTCAAAACATGTCACCATAATTCCTCCAATTCATCACTCTGATCTTCACCTTCTATACAGGAAGGGGCTGGCTACAGTTGGCATCCCTTGTCCCCCTCTCAGTAGCAGCAGTTTGTGGTGTATTGAATGAGGTTGGTTCAATATAACTAACTCTTCACCTGCCCTGGAGCTCAGGCAGCAGCTGGATGTGCAAACAGCTAGTAGGGGCAGTGTAAAATTTACAGAGTGCTCTGGAAGCACAGCCTGGAGTCCTCTGCTGTTGGGAAGGCTGACATGTGATATGAATCACAAAAGCCTCAAAACCCTTTTCATAGAATTGTTTTGTTTGGAAGAGACCTTTAAAGTCATCAAAATCATCACCCTTAACCAGCACTGACTGCCAGGTCACCACATGTCCCTCTTTCTTTTAGATAGTCCCTAGTCTTTTAGATAGTTCCAGGGGTGGTGACTCCACCACTTCTCTGGGCAGCTTGTTCCAATGCTTGACAACCCTCTGGGTGACAAAACAAACCTTCCTGTTTTGATGCTCAACATTGAATTCTCAGCTAGTCCATGGTCCCCTGGTTTGCCCTGTGAGAGTTTTGAGATCTTGGTCCATCCAGATTTAAAATCTCCATTTTTCTCCTCTCTGCAACATACCACAAAGCCATGTTGCTGTGTTTTGAGGTGACAAACCATTTTTTTTCTGGCATGTTGCAAGAAATGAAGGTACACTGACCAGTCTAAATTTACCACCATCTCATGAGGTGCAACAAGGCCAAGTGCAAGGTCCTGCATGTGGATTGGGGTTTTGCAATAGCATGCAGCTTTTGAGAGATGATTTCACTAACAATTTTCAGTAAGTCAAGAGGGACAGCATGCTTTGGTAAGATATTAGAACTATTATAATAACAATGCCCTTTGAGTGCCAACAGTAGGTAATAATCTCTAGGGCAAACAAGGATGGGAGATACTGTAACAATCTGAGGTTTACTGCTGCAGCTCAGTCCAGGGAAGTAGAATTTACTTGAGTTCCAAGAGCTTCAGAACCAGGCACAATCTAATGGAAAGAGCAAAACCAATAAGCTCCAAGTTCTGTTACTGTATTCTCTGTTCTGCTAGCCAACACTTTTGACTTAATGGCTGCAACATTAATATTCCAGGAATAGAAGAGGAGACCTTTTCTGGGCAGCTGGTTCCACAGCTTCTGCCTCCTTTTATCTTCTTTTGATAGTAAATGGAGATGCCTTTTGAAAATATGCTAATTGCCACAGTAGCTTAAACATGATAAAATAATAAGGCTGAATTTATTTTCAGGCAGTTGAATAATTTAGGCAGTACTAGATGATGGTTCATGAGGTGCTATGAAATACAAAAGGACCAGCAGCAGTCTAATGATATGAGAAAACAAGGTTTTTGCTGCTGCTAACACAAGCAAGAACTGAAAGCCTTATATAAAGAAAGAGCAAGGAGGCCTTGGTACAAAATAAGGAGCAAGCTGCAAGAGACTGGCTCTGTGGTTAACAGCAGAAGACAACTTGACAGTTTTGACCAGAGGTTAAAAGTACAGAAGCCAATCCAGGAAAAGGTTCTGAAGAAGACTTCAAGCCTTCCTCCAAAGACCCCTGCCCACGACCACCAGGAGGCAGTGTGCATGCACCAAAAGGAGGAGACTTAGGCTAATGAGTTCCTGCTTTTAATAAACCCACCTATCTCCCAGAAATCCATTGCATATGTATAGCCTGGTAATGCATATGGATAGATCAGTGCATTAAATAATGGTCTGAAACTTGCTTGGGCAGAGGGGTTTGGTGAAGCTCTTCCCCCGTTCTCCAGCGCTGTCATAAACATACCTGCTGTAGAACCTTTCCTGTTTGCTTCCACACATAGCTAATGCAAACAGGCAAAATCACTGCACCAGACCCTGGAATGAAAAATCACACTGAGGATGTCACCTCAGTGTTACAAGTCTCTGGCTCCAGTGTTCTCTTGACCCACGTGAACTGATAAGCAAAGATCCATTTCACAGAATCACAGAATGTTAGGAGTTGGAAGGGACCTCCAAAGATCATCTAGTCCAACCCCCCTGCCACAGCAGGATTCCCTAGACCAGCTCACACAGAAGCACGTCCAGATGGGTTTGGAATCTCTCAATAGAAGGAGACTCCACAACCTCTCTGGGCAGTCTGTGCCAGGGATCTGCCACCTCAACTGGGAAAACATTTCTACGTGTGTTCACACAGAACCTCCTATGCTTCAGCTTACAGCCATTGCCTCTTGTCCTGTCACTGGGCTTCACTGAGAAGAGCCTGACCCCATCCTCCTGACACCTACCCTTCACTTATTTAAAAGCATAGATGAGGTCTCCCCTTAGCCTCCTCTTCTCCAAGCTAAAGAGACC